>JAJGOT010000029.1:752500-1122500 GCA_022457155.1 Cladopsammia gracilis | reverse complement strand
AAATAATTTTTACTTAGACAAGTAAAAACAAGCGATATAATATCCCGACGTTTCAGCGACCTCATGACGCCATTATCAAGGGTACAATAACTAGAGTAATAACTAATTTACATAGCGGAGGTAGCTACACAAATATTTTAGCACGGATAGGTCAAACTCGGTGTTAATTGTTTGATGTAAAGCATCTCGTTGACAAGACAATCAAATTTGTTCATGCATTTCTTGAGAACTTTGAAACAGCTAAGGAGGTCCTCAGGGACAGCACCCGCGTGGTCGTTGTCATAGTGCTTGCGTACTGAAGATGACGTGCTTTTATCGCCATCCACGCCATGACCTCGAGCGAAATATTTTCCCATCCGGCCCTCCCACTTAGTCAATAAGTACATATTACAACACAGGTGAGAACTTATCATATTTGGTCAAATACTTGGATTCGGTGGTTATCACAGTCACACACAACTATCCTTCCATCACTAAGATTTGCTGTAGAGTTTGGATACGCAAACTCTCCTGTCTCACTACCCTCACTTCCAAACTTAGTAACAAACTTTCCGCTCAGTTCAAACACCTGAACTCTGTGATTGTGTGCATCACAGACCATTAGAAATCCTTCTTTGGTAACCGACAAGCAACAAGGCCCCTTGAACTCCCCATCTTTGTCCCCATTCTTTCCAAATTTAAAAACAAACTTTCCCTCAAGATCAAACATTTTAATGGAATGATCACCGCGGTCTGAGACTATAAGATATTGCCCTTGTTGGATACAGTGACAGGGCGTGACCAAAAAACCTGCTCCGCCAATTTTACGTAAACACTTCCTACTAGGAGAGAATATCTTAATTAATTTGTTACCACTATCAGCAACAATAATATCACCGTTGTCGGTAATTGATAAACCAAGAGGATTATTAAGCTGACTTTCTTCTTTACCAAACTTGCTAAGAAACTTACCATTCCCACTGAACAATTGCACTCGATGATTATCATGGTCCGCCACTATAATGTTACCATTTCTATCAAAAGCGATCCCTGTAGGGTGGTTGAATTTACCATTATTACGACCCTGTCTACCAAACGATCTTAAGTGGGTACCGTCACTACTAAACACTGACACCCTGTGGTTACCAAACTCAGTCACTGCAATTTCATCAAGATCATTTACTGCCACCCCACAGGGTTTGCTAAGCATTCCAACAGACTGACCTTCTTGTCCAAAAGATAGCACAGGGCTGAACCGCCTGGTTTGAATCTGAACATCAAAAGGACTGAAGCCACGAACATTTTTGATTTTAACCTCAGCAAATGTTTTACTACTTTCTTTACCTTCAGCCCCTGATTCTTGCGCTTCAGTTTCGCTAAAAGTAGTTTTCACATCGCCTATTCCCTCAGTGTTGAACATGTTAAGAAGTTTTACGCTTACATTAAAGGTAAAACGAGGGATGCGTTCAGTATCAAAGTTAGCTTGAGTGTCATGTTCTTGAAGGATTGAATCAACTGTTTCACTGAGTTCTGGGATTTCAGCGCTAGAACTTTCAGAACTTTGTTTCAACAGAGTTTCAGTTTGTTTGATTGCTGATTCAATTGTTTTCACTTGATGTTCAACTTCATCTTTTTTCAATGCGAGGTACTCGAGTGATTCTTTCGCTTGATTATCAACTGCGTGAAAAATATCTTGTTTTTTCGCTTCGATGATCGCGATCATTTTGTCGACACTCGTCTGCACTTGGCTTTTTACGTCAGCTACTTGCACTTGAACATCAATGCTGTTTTGGTCGATTTTGTCGACTTCGTTTCTCTTTTCTTGTGCTTTCTGCTTTAGCGATTTTATCCCAGACTCTAGTTGTAGTTTCTTCTCACTCGCCGCCGTTTCAGCTAGAATCACCTTAGCGTGTCCTTCGTGGTCTGTTAAAGCACAAGCGTTGCAAATGGCGACTTCACACACCTTGCAAAAGAACTTTAACTCTTCTTTTTCATGATGTTTCTTCTGGCAAAACGCTGGTCGCTTTAGAACGTTCTCAAAGTCTTGATCTTGAAAGTCGTTTAGCGCCAGGGCCCTGTGTTCTTTGTTGGCTTTGATGCGATTATGTGAACTGATGCATAAATCACACCAAAAACAACAACATTGGAAGCAGTAAAAGCTGCGTTCCTTATTTTCATCACAGTTTCCACATTTCACTCCGAGTGTTTTGCACTGTTTAATTGCCAGTACATCCAGCAAACTGTTAATGCGAAAGTTGGTGGGAAATTCGCTAGGATTTCCACTTCCAGGGATTTTGAACTCTCTCCTGCACTCGGGGCATGAAATTTTGCCACGGATGCCGCTCGTTCGTTGAATCCCGTTCAGGCAGTGTAGACAGAAACTGTGCAAGCATGGCAACTGCTTTGGATCAGTGAACGTACACATGCACACAGAACAGGATACTTCGTCGTGAAGATTATCTAACAAGGTCTTTATATCCATGATGAAAAGCGACGGTAAACGACGAAGGTTTGAAGCTGAAAACAACCTTGACTGCGAGAGAACAATTGCTGGTTGACAACAATTGGTGTCACAAAGCGTTCTTTGACATGTTTTGACATTTCTAACTTTCAAGAAATGCCAAAAATATCCTGAATTTCTAGGATGTTTCTCTGATCAGGAAAGCATGCATGACCTTTGTAAAAGTGACTCCATATTTGGGGTTACCATGGAAAGTGTTGCTGTTCTAAAACACTGAAGGCTCGAGATTTCTAGAAACGTCATTCTGACGTAGTGTTTTTGCTTCGTTGAGCGATAATGGTTTGTATGCGATTTTTGGTAAGTTTACAGCCATCATTAAGCGTGAAGCTAAGGTGATGTACTTCGTTTGCGAATTTGGCTTGTTGCTCGTAGAACTGGGAAAATGGCCGCTCCGAAACGAAGTAGCCTTGGAACTCCACTACTGATGAATTTCTTGACCTTCCACGGCATATTTTGGAATTTGCGACCACTGAAGAACACAACAAGCGCGAAATTTCGGTGGTAGGTTGGAGTGGCAGTGGACTTAGTATAAATATGAAATATGTGGGGGACGGAACGAACCCTGTCAAAAATTTTCGCTATTTCCCAGCATGCAGTGCGGTCGTGATGTTGAAAGTCGAGGCAAGACCAGGATGCACTAGAACGAGAGGCTGTAGCTCGGCCAGGGCAACGAATAAGAGCAAAAAAAATCACTTCTAAGGTAGGAAGTCTTGTTGAATCCTTGTACGTTGCCATTCTTTTCCCTTTGTTACACTTCTACATATTTTTGTGCCGAGTTGAAATCTCGCTTATCGCTTCGCTGCTCCCGCCACGTGCGCTTGACTGAGTTTAATAAATTAGCATAAACTTTAGGTCACGCCGTTAGTGTTGTAACGCGCGCAGTATCCGACAAGCAAAATGGCGAGAATGTCCGACAGACAAAACCCAAAAATGTTGAAGATAGCAAAGGTTTCTGAAAACAAGGTAAAACTTGCGATTTTTGTGATTTTGAAGTAGACTTGCCCAAACTTGCAGTACTTGTAGCCCTACCTTTGATGTATGATGTACGGTAGGTGGTTTTAAAAGTTTAGGTCAGGTTCTCATGAAAATGGGCAATATGTAAATTGGGTGACGTCATTACCATGTTGTCATGGTAGCTCCGATGCTAATTAAATTGACATTACCGGAAAGTTCAATCTTTAAGAAGCAATGTGTGTTAACGGCTAGTCAATCTGAGCTCTAGCACCGACGCTATGGGCGCTCAAATGTGAGGTGCGTGGACCCTCAAAAACTGCCACGAGCCACCTTAACCCATTGACGATGGTGAGTTTTTACGTTGAGTGATTTTCTGCCTATAAACGATCCATAGGATTTCGTGACTCCACATTTGGGGTTACCATGGAAAAATTTAAATATAAAAATATAAATAAAAATATTAACCAATAAATTCGCTAGAGAACAACTTGCTTCCAATCTCGAGGGACCTAGGGTTTTCCAAATATGGTACTAAGCAAAAAATAAATACCCGGAAGCTGTGAATGCGCGTTACACGTTTCAACCCACTTATGGGTTTCCGATATCAACGTAACCAAAACATATCGCATCACTTTATACTCAAGATATGCATCGTCTTTGTATAATGAATAAACTTTGTCAGTTTCTATTTTCATTTTCGGGATTTAACAACGTGACATACGATGAACATGAGCTGGATGAATTTGTTTCTACCTAAATAATATAACGGACCTAACAGCAGTCTACAAGTTATTTTGTGTTCTTTATTTTATACATCTGCAATGAGCTCGATTACTATTAAAAATGGTATATTTCAATGTACGTCAAATAAAGCAATCATCCTTCTTCTATGTTCCCTTTAAGTTTCGAAAGTAACGTAATAAGGTTACTAACTCAACTTTGGTTTAGGTTTGTGTGTTTATTCGCTCATCATTGTAAACAAAATTGTGAGATTTAGTAGATACACAGCAGGAGATCTCAGCAGGCTTTTACTGAGCTTTTCAGAGGAGATCCCCAATCATAGTGTTTACTGATATAAATTAAAATTACAATCAATGACGCTTGTTTTGGTTTATGCAGTCTTTTTCTGTCGCCTATCCATTTTTGGACTGTCTCTAAATACTTTCAGGAATTTATATTTCTGAATACAATCATAAAAACAATCAATTAATAAAATCGTGCCAAGCGTTAGAACTGTTATTACCAAAAGAAAATCATCTTGAATCCAAGGCCACTTTATTTCGAGATTTTCGCTCGCTTTTCTTCGCGCCTTCCCCAACTATTAGCGCTTTTCCAACTATCTGAACGCCTGGAACAGGCTAGAGATTCAGCAAATATTATTAGATAACACAGTTTAAATATGCCTTAAACTGATATCTTAACATTGAATCGAGACTATTTCGTTTATACAGCCAGTCCGGCGAATGCTAACCTGCAGGCGTCTTTGGGGGGCGAACGAGCGGTGAGTTTACCGCGGACGTCTGAGGCGAGTCAAAAAACGCGACAAAGGGTGTGGAAGTCAGACTGAAAGGCGAAGGAGGGGGGGGGGGGGGGAAATACTTCTCCCCACCCCTTTCACTCCTCCCCCAACCCCCGACATTTTGCAAAACCAAAATGACGACCAAACATTAAATTCAGCACTCGCCCCCCCCCCCCCCAAAAAAAAAAAACGCAGGAGTTTCTCTCAGTAATAACTGATTCTAACAGATCTACGATTTCCTTTTCACTTTCCACTTCTACGTGTAGCTACTTCTTTTATGGAACCTTTGTAGGAAGAAAATAACTTTCGACGAGACATTTTAAGGCAGCGATGTACAATTTTCGCTTTTTTAAAATTACTAACTTTCATTTTCCTACATCACTCTTTGAACGAATAAGAGGTATTGATAATGAGGTACTTCCTGTTGCCATAACAACTCGTTTTCTCTTGAAAATACGTGGCATTATGGTATATGAAATGGCGAGATTTGAATATGCCGCAAACTCCCAGTTGCAAGTTTCCTTCCCCCTCCCCCTCCCCCCCCCCCCCCCGCTTATAAGTCTCCCTAGTTTATAGGCTCATCTGCGCGGTAACGAAAACAATCTCCTTCCCTTCCCTTCGCAATTATTTTATTTCCTGTCTATTTCGGACACTTCACGTATGAACATCCTCGCAGAATTAGCCTGCGTGGTAGGCGCCGGTTCATTTGTAGGGCGAAATTTCGAGGAAGCGCGCGAGAGGGGAACGCGCGAAAGGGAGAGGTTGCTCACCACCTGTCCCCTTCGCGCATTCCCCTCACGCGCGCGTCCTCGTTATTTTTTCCAATAAATAAACCAACAGACTATTGCAGAATTGAAAATCGTACAAAGTTAAAAAGAAATTTCGCTTTGAAATGCAAATTAAGTGTGGGGCAATACAGGGTCATACATCAGCTGAAGTATTGCACATTTTTTGCTGTACAATAACTTTTTTTCTTACATCTATCACTCTTCCAAAGAATGAGAGCCGTGAGTGTTCAAAAGAACATACTTCTTGTCAGAAAACATTTTTTGCCAAAAAAAGTTCATTATTTTAAAGTGAAAGCAGCTCGTCCCAAACTTTAGTAAGAAGAAGTAGACAACAAGGACATCAGGAGGGTATTTGATCTTTTCTGGTTGTTCGAGGTCTTTGATGTCCATGGAAAATGCTAGAAGTGAGATCAAAAAACGCAAAAGATTATCAATAAAAATCACAAAAATTGTCAGCTTCGAAAAGATAAACACAGTTTTAGTGGATTTGTGCTTTAAGGAGTTCAGTTGAGTGAAGCTCAAAATAAAAACAGCTACAGCTCTTAAAATGTTCAACAGAAAGAAGGAAATAACTAAAGGCAAACAAAATGGAGTTTTTGCATCGCAGGAGAAAACAGACAATACCACGTATCTTGACAAGCCTGCCAGGAGAAGGAAGAACAGGGACCAAAACTGTGGCAAGGATTTCAGTTGTCGCAAAATTGCTTTATAACCAGGAAATTCGGCGATTCTTGGTAGCACAATAATTGCGAGGATAATCTGAAGACATATGCTGAGCAAACAGCACAGTTCGATTTCCACTGAGAAGGGGAAAGCGGCGTTTGCGTCACACATGTAAGTGGGAACTTTGTGTTTAAAGCATGATGCTACACGTACCAGGTACAAGCACATCCCAGTCAGCTGCCAGCATAGGAAAAGACTATAAACCACGGCTAACACTTTACCCCAGGGAATTTTCCTTGTCCATTTGGCGTCTTTGAATGTTAAGCTTGATTCAGCTACTGACGACTCTAAGAGTGGGACCGAGAGATCCGTGTTTTTTCCTGTCGTCATAGTAACTGAACAAGAGATACAATAAAGAACATAAGATGGAGAACTTTTTTGATACAGCCACATATTGCTCTCTTGCCTAGGCTTTTAATGTTTACTCTAAGACATAAAGGTAGACTTTTCGGGAAAGTTGTGGTATCAGTTTTGAGAGCACTATAGGTGTCACCACTCCCTTAAGTTTTTGCGTGGTGATTTGTGTAGCTACCCCAGTAATTTATAGTTTTTGGACCATAACCGAATCGAACTCGATGCCATATTCTGTAAAGACGTATGTTAAGGCTCTTAGGGACTAGACTGCTAGCAGTCCCTCTCTGGATAGTCGAGTGGGCGAGCAAATACGCGATCGGCGATCGACCGAGCGGCGCCCGAGCGAATGCGAGCCGAGGGTCCACCGCGGTCAACGTCCGAGGCGTTTTTCGTTTTGTTTATTGAGATTTTATTTAATATTAAATGGAAATATGGGCAAGGATGTATAAAAAAATTAGTTGACGTTACTATCTTTTAACTTTTCTCAAAATGATGAGCTTTTTTCCGTTGAAAACTGACCAAAACTCTTTACGCCTGATCAAAATTATGTTCTCAAGTAAATTAAGGCATGGGTCTCCTGCCATTTCACACAAAAAGTGAGGGGGTGGTCTATCTTTTGAGTCTTTATCCATAAGAACGAAAAACTTTGGCAGAATAAACAGTTTGCAAATGTGCTCATTTTCGTACGCAGAAAATATGGAAATTAAATCACGTGACTTGTCAGGGCTATTTTAAGCTGAAAAATCTTATACCCAAAATGGGAACACTTTTTACTATTTCCTGGAGTCTGCCATCAGCTTTATGATTTTAAAGCCACAAGGTACATCATTTCTGTGCTTGGAAACTTTAAGATAATTTAAAAGAAAGGCGGGAAAAAAGAAATAACTGTTATGGGGGACTGGGCACTAGTACAAAGTACCGTTTATTTTCAAACGTAATGACATATTCAACAATTTCCAAGCACAGATCTTTTGTTGCTCCTCTTAGGACTTATGTGGTAGTAGTGAAGTTTATTTACGGTTGACATAAACTGTTCCAATCTTTGATTTTGGTCTTTGTGGCTGTATCAAGTCAAAATTCTGTAGGTGGGGTTCAGAGCCACCTTAAATTTTCGAAAAGTTAAGGTGGCTCTGAACCGCACCTACAGAATTTTTTCAAACTTTGCCAAAAGTTGCATCTTATCCTACTGATCAAAATAAAACAATAAAAAATGGGGTTTACCGAGTCATTTTTGAGTTAATACTTAAAGCTAAAATTAAGGGTATTTTCAGCACGTTATACTGTTGCTATAGTAACATATTGTGTCACAAAAATGATAACAACGTATTCACCAATCATTGGGCATTCGTTTGATATCATGATTGTAGCATCAACTGATAAAGAGTGGTTATAATGACCCATCAAATTCTAAGTCTTAAAAAGTATTGGAAACTGTTGGGAGCCACCTTAATATACCTGAGTTGGTAAATGGCGCCGACAATTCCGCAGTTCACAGTTTTTAAACGCTTAGAACATTTTTGGTAAACTTTCAAAACGTTTGGTAAATTGACAGTGTATTGGCAATATATTAAACTTTAAACAGTAAAAATGACAACCTTAACTTTTAAGTACTTTGCTTAACTTTTGCAAATTTCTCTCGTTTGACCGCGTTAACCCGAGCGGGCGCCGCCTCTCCCCCAGTTTCCCCTCGGCTTGTTCGCTCACTCGCTCGCTCCAGTCTCACCGAGCGTGTTTCCGTGATCAGCTCGCCCGCTTGATTGACTGAAAAGGAGCAGCTAGCAGTCTTCTTAGGGACAAACAGGTTTGTCCAGATCAATTTTGGTATTGTGCCATAAGACATGGGTGCGCGGAAATATGAAATTTCTCTTCAAGATATTTGGATTATAACCAACACCTGTTACCTCGTTTGACATTTATAAGGGAAAACATGATAACTAATTAAGATATTTATATCTTCCGGCTCTTCACAGTGAAGCAAGTGAAACTGATATCTTCACATGTGTCGAGATATGACTTTTCCACGGTGAGAGAAATCCTTGTATTTCACTAAAGTTTATATAATAACATCTCAGTTACATATCATAGGTGAAATGCTTTGTTACCAATAGTTTTGAATAAACGTAAATCTTCTAATTTGAATTGCCAGTTGCCTCAATTCTTGATTAAAATGCATGTTTCATAAATTGCTCGGTTAAAGATAAAATGTACTATTAATTGCATAACTGAAAAAGTAGCGATTTGGCTTATTTATAGAAATGCATGATAGAAGTCTCGTATACATTTGTTTTGCGAGCTCGTTATTTGACCGGTTGGGTGTATAACCGTCAATGGAAGTGCCCGTAACTGAAAGAGATTCAAACTGGTTCATAAATAGAAGATCCTAAACACTTCTTCTAAGCTTTCTAGAGCAATGTTTTTTTTTACATGACAGAAGTTCCCGCCTTTGATGTCGATACTAGATGCCGTATAAAAATCTACATTAAAGATGATTCACCCGGCCAAGCCCGGCTTTGTTACTCTTTAAGGCCAGTTTACACACACTGTAAATTCAAAAGTGCTGTTTTAGCTCCAAAATTGGGGCTGTTTCGGGCGAGTCCAGAATGGTACCATTTTGGGGGCTAATTTAGCCCTTCTAAAATGGAGCTGTTTGGATCTAACAGGGAGCTGTTTTGGACCTAAAATAGAGCTGTTTTTGGCCAATTGCACCAAAACAGGGCAACAATGCGGGCTGAATCAGGCCCATTAATGTCCAAAATGGCCCCATTGAAGGACTGAATTAACTTTAAGGACTCAGAGCTGATTCAGCATTTGGGGCTGAAACAGCTCTTTTGAATTTACAGTGCAGGCAATTTTTCGTGCAATTTTTGTCGCGCGCAACTTGCATCTTCAAATCGCATGTGTAAACGGGCGGCGATTTCAGTGCGATTTGGACGCGATTTGTCGCGCGCAGAGGTTTCGAACTGCCTGATGCAACTTGGCGGCGATTTTTGGAAAATCACAGCAAATCAAAGCATGATGTCGCACCCGAATCGCACAAGAAATCGCCGCTACTTTACACTTGCGACAAAAGTTGCACTGGAGAGCGCCACAAAATTCGCATCAAAAAACGCCCGTGTAAACGGACCTTTAGTCGGGTGCGAAAATTGTTACAAGATATTAATTTGATTTGGGATCGATGATTCATGTAATGTTCAATAATAAAAAATGATATACTAACCTCTGAAATCGATGTTTCTTGATAAAGCTATGCCCTCAGTAAAGTTTCCGGAGCTAGTCTGTGAGAACCCTGGCGATGTCGAATGATGAGATGACGGTGAGATGACGCAGTGGCTTGTTTCGAGCAGATATCCTTTTAAAAACTAAACGTCAGCGCAGTTCAGTAACCACGCCTTTGACGTTTTCATGTTCCCGCTGACGAGGAAATATTTTTGGGACACATTTATGTACTGGAATAAGACATATTTCCCCTTACAGCCTGATAAGCACATTTTTTTTGCGGAAACAAATTTGGAAATAAAAGTTTCTTTCCTTTTAAATGTAGCGTGTATGCAGACAGATTTACATTAAGCAGCATTGCTAACTCAACTGATTCGTCGTTTATAGCACTGAGCCTTTAACTGGTAACTTCCTGAACTCAACAGTCTCCCATTTTTAGCTCTTCTGGTAAATACTGTAGTGTTTTTTCGCTTATGGGAGACATTTATGATATAAGATATATTTTCCAAACTGTCTCCTTCCTTCCTGTCTGACAAGCACATTTAGGCTACATTTATTGCGGAAACGTCATCAAACTTGAAACAAAAAATAATTATTTTTATCACATGAAGAAACATTTTAGCTGGGTGATGTCGTAGCTCTTAGAGGGTCGTTTTAGCTGTGTACTTCTAAATGTAGCGTGACCGCAGACTGATTAACATAAACTGATTTGCGTTTAGCTGGTAATTGCCTGAACCGGGCTGCTCTTTTAGCTCTTCCGGTAAATAGGTTTTTTTCCGCTTACATAATCGGACCGCTTTCTTAAATGGCATGTGGGGATTGGGGGGGGGGGGGGGATGTGGGGAGGGATGGGGGGAATGAGGAGGGGGGGGGGGAAGGTGAACGGGAAAATTAGACGAGAAAGGACGCGTTTCTAGTGGAAACCGAGAGAAAATTTGAGGTATCCTTTCCGGCCTGATTCCCGTCTGAACAGTTCTAAAGAGGAAATATTTCACTTCTTCGCCTTAAACAGGGCGGAGACCATATTAACTGAAATGTTCTGATACGGAAGTGTCGACTGATAGTAATCGCTTTAACTTTGGGTGAAAGTGAAGAAAATTAATGCGATACCATTAAATGTATTGTTTTGCCGGAGAATAACAAGAGAAACAATGTGAGAAACAGCCGGATAGTTTGCTGAAACCTGGTTTGAACAACAATGTTCTATTATATATCGTGAGTTTTATTTGCTAAAAGAAAGGTCACCGGTTTGACATGCTATGATATAGTTAAAATACATTCTATCATTTTTCTCTCTCCTAATATTCTGTGATCATTTCCATTTGATTTTTAATCTGTACGGCTATCATCATTTGTATATTTGTAACTAACAATAAGCTAAGAGAATTTGCCTTTAAGCTGTTACATCGAATATTGGTAACAAATAAAGAGCTCGTGAGATTCAAAATAAAAGATGATAATAAGTGCTTTCAATGCCAGAACACTGACTCGCTAGAGCATACCTTTCTAGAGTGCCCTATTAATACTGAATTTTACCAAAACGTTTTATCGTGGTTTAACCAATTAAATAAAACACAAATCAATCTGTCAAATGAGCAAATTTTGTTCCAAGATTACACACCTCCTCCATCACTACTCCTTCGCTTATGTCACCAACTAGATCTTCTGGTCCTGCTAATGAAAAAGTATTTATATTCTTGCAAAATCAGCGAAATACGTCCAATCTTCTCTCGATTCATAACTAAGTTACAAACACAGTGGAAAATCGAAAATGTAAACTGATTTTATTCTTTATTCATAGACCTCTGTACATTATGTATTTACTTTCTCTTCATTTTGTTTGTAATATTTCTTTAAAATATTGTAAGTAGACACAGTATTGTAAATAGTATAAGTATTGAACTGTAACTAGTGAAAGTACTATACTACAAGTCGTATAAGTATCATATTGTAAGTATCGTTCTGTAAATATTGTATTGTTTTGTAAGTGGTGCAGGTATAACATTGTAAGTAGTGTAAGTATCGTAATTCGTAATGTATGTAGTGTAAGTATTGTAAGTATGTAAGTTTTGTAATAATATTAATAAAGCTCGCAAATTTGATATTAAAAAAAAAAAAAAAAAAAAAAAAAAAAAAATATTTGTAACTAACATCACTTTTTTAATTGTTAAATTTTTTAACCCTATTACTCCCAAGCTGAGTGCCAAACATCAACGTTCAAGAAAAATCCCAAATTTAATTTTGTAAAATAGTGAAAAATAAATGGTACCATGCAAAAGTACTGCTGAAGAGGTTTCATTTGAATGGTCACACCATAGGATTTCATCAACAGACTCAAAAGTTAGAACAAATGGTACCATGTAAAAGTACTACTGAAGAGGTTTCATTTGAATGGTCACACCATAGGATTTCGTCCACAGACCCAAAAGTTCGAACCACACTACATGTTTCCGTAGTTGACTCTGGGAATGAACCCCATTTCCCTCTCGATATCCTTCTTGCCGTTTACTTGATCAAAAGGGAGGGAGAACGCATCAGTGATCTCGTGGGTGTCCTGTGGCCGCAAGCGAAACGCTTCACGATTTTTGTTTCGTTCGTCTTCTATTTCTGCGCCGTGCCATTTTGAATAACTTAGGATGGGAGACGAGAGAGAGGCGCGCGAAGAGAAACGTCCAGCTTCTTCCTTCTCGTTCGCCAGCTTTTTCATGCGAACGTGACTAACCTTAAGAGAAAAGGAGGACTGGAAATATAAATCGGTAAATGAAAGGACCACTCGACAAATTCGAAATACTTGATCCCTGGGAAGGATCTGATCAGCGAAATTAATTAGAAGCAAATGAAATTAAAGGCTGATCGTACAGTAAAGGAATATTTTTTTTTTTCAACCGATTAACTCGAACAGCACGGCGGTTCTTCGTCAGGGTATAACCGGAAATAGTCTAAGTCACACATCACTTTTGCATTCAAGGCTATCGATCAAAATTTGTCAGATGGCTGGAAGCCAAGTTATTTTCGGTGGGTCGATTCATTCGGAGGGTAGCTACTTTCGGATTATCCATCCTTAGTTTTTATCGGTACTTTTGGGGGACAATACTTTCGAAACTGTACATAAAAATGGCCTTGTCTTTGTTATCAGAGGTCCTGTCAAAGAGGGGATTTGCCGAACAAATGCATGATTGCAGTTGCTACTCATCTAAACAAAACGTCCAGTTCTAAAGACAAATCTCTTTCCTTTTGTTTTTCGCTTTTTTGTTACGCGGTTGTTATGTGTCCGGCTCTGGTGCGTTTAGATTTATTGTAATACATGTATTATAGTGCTTTGTCAATCAATAAAATGCATCGTGGACATAACTTACCACCGCCCCATGCCTCTCAGCCTTGTGTAGGATTATTTTACTCGGCTGTGTAGTGAAGTGTAGTCAAAATTGTTTATATTTTCAAGGCAGTCATTGAGAGTAACTGCCCGTTAACTGGTGTGTATGATTGTTTTTCTCTTACATTGTAAATTCTATTACCAACAAAGCTGATTTTTTACTATTGCTACAAAACTTAATGCTCTTTTTCTTCCAGGTCATAATGGCTGAAAGTATCCGACGAAAATTCTCTTTAAATTTTTTGGATACATCACATGACGAAGATAATTTGGTAATTAAGATAATTAATTAATTATGTGATCTAAAAAATAAAGTTAATAGAAATAACAAGATTACTTGATTTATCTTGTTCTTCTCAAAACAACACGTCTGTGTCGCATTAATTTTGTTTTACTTTCACCCGAAGATAACACGATAACAAGAAACGTCCGCATCAGAACATTTCAGTTCATCTGGTTTCCGTCCTGTTTGAAGCGAAAAGCGAAATATTTTCTCTGTTTAGAACTGATCAGATGAAAAGAGCCGCAGTTTCGAGTCGAAAGTGAGGTATTCTTTCTCGTCTGTCAGTTTCCGGTATGAAGCTCCCCTCACCACCATCCTTTTGAATAGGAAATCTCAGCAACATATAATGCCATTCAAAAAACGTTCCGACTATATAAGAGAAAAAAAAATTACCGGAAGAGCTGAAAGAGGAGACTGTTCAGGAAATTACATGCAGCTAAAGGCTTGCTATAAACGAGTAACTTGTTGCTTTATATAATTAAAAAATATGCCGCGTCAGAGAGGAAGCAGAGAGTCAGTTTGGGAAATATATCTTATTCCATAAAATGCCTCACAAAAACATTTCCTCGTCAGCGGGGGCTTTAAAACTTCAAAGGCGTGGCTGCTGAACTGCTTGAAACAAACCACTACTTGACACTACGAAAACAGTCTAATGCCATCTCTCACCATCGCCAGGGTTCTCGCAGCCCAGCTCGGAAACTTGATTCAGGCATAGCTTTATCGAGAAACTTTGATATCAGAGGTTCGTATATCAATTTTAATGATTCAGAATATCACAGATCCATGTCAAATTAACATCTAGCTACATCTTATAACAATTTTGAAAGCCATCTTTAGAGTAACAAATTAAATCCGGGCTTGGCCGGGTGAATCGTAATTTTAGTATTAGATATGGTATCTATCGATATCAACTCTATTCGCTCCACATAAAGGGAACTTGGTTTACATCAAAGGGAATTTAAACTGTGTACAAAGAAACATAGCTCTAGAAAGCTTGAACGTACTGTTTAAGATCTTCTATTCAATGAACTAGTTAAACGGGTTTCTCGGGTCTTCTCAGTTTCGGGCACTGATTGGAGGTTTAATACCGCAAGGGACTGGTACCTATCCGGTTACATAACGAGATCCGAGTCACAAAACAAGGGGTGGCGAATGGTACCTTCAAAATCGTGGGTCTCGGAAAATTTTGGTCTGGTCTCGCAATCTCGGCAGTTTTTGTTTTAAGTCTCAAAGTCTCGCTTGGCTGGTGCTTTTTCTGTCTCGGAGTCTCGGATTTTTTTCCTTAAGGTATCGGAGTCTCGGATACTTTTGTCAAGCATTCTCATTCTTCATCCTTCATCCTTGTTTGTTGTTTGATAGGTGAATCGGATATTTTTGGCACTGAGTCTCGGGCTCGGTTTTTTCCCGCATTGGGTCTCGGGCTCGGATTTTATAACGTACGGTCTCGGATTTTGAAACAAGGGTCTCGGCGTCTCGGCGAGTCTCGGATTTACCATTCGCCACCCCTAAAACAAATTAGAGACTTCTATCATACACTTGTATCTAGAAATAAGCCAATTGCTACTAAGTAATGGATAGTAGATTTTATCTTTAACCGGGCAATTTATGAAACATTTTGAAATAATCGAGAACTGAGGCAACTGACAATTCAAAATAGAAGCTTTACGTTTATCAGTGCAAGCTTTTGAGGGGTAACATAACATTTCACCTAATATATATAGATAGCCTTAGCCTATCAGCGGAGCTCTCTGAATAGAAACGATGATGATAAGCTTAACTTAAGTGAAAGGTCGGAAGCACAAGAAAAATTAGAATTAAGATTGACGACCGGGCTATTTATCAATTTTAGCAATTCTCAAAAACTGTATTACGCGACCGTCTGCACAGTACATTTAGACCGCACAAAGGCTCACAAAAAACTTTTTCTCGGTCTATAACCAATGTGACTAATTTCCGAATAAAATACATCTGTTGGGTATCTAAAATTGCCCGAGAAAGTGATTTGGAAATCAAAATTGCAAAAAATATACAGACATCTCAGCGCAAGGCGTCGTGAGTGAAGTAGAACCATAAAATCCAAGTCTTGTTTTGTTTACATAAAATCGCTATTCAACCTATGTAATGAATGAACAAACACATAAAAATGGACAACAAAATCTTCTTTTGAAAAATTTTATTTAAATATCCGTTACTTTGTTTCAAAGCAAAAAGTGTGCCATTAGCGCATCGAGAAACTGTCTGACTGAGCTCATGGCGAAATTCAAGATGTCAATCCGACTGAATTTGAGTACGTTTTATAAACATTTCTCCAAAACTAACGAGAACACAAAGAAAAAGTCAATCACAAATTGATATCAACATAAATTCCCATAGAAAAATGTACTTTTTTTTACCGTTAAGTCCCTCGGTTTTGGCCGGCACGACCGACAATGGGTTAAAGGAGTTTAGCTCTAAACAACTGCTTCGACAATCTATTAGCTTCAATAAGACGAAATCAGGTTTAAAAATAAGCACTTAGCTCTATATTCCTCCAAAAACTCTTGACTTGCAAAGTTGCGCGCCTTGAATGCGGTCTTGACCACTGTTTGAGAAATGTGATACCTATCTGGAGAAACAAACCACGAAAAAATGCAGGGAAAAACGATTTTCAAAACTTTCTCTCCGCCAATCACAACAAGTGTGTTCTGCAGCTGACGGATGTTGCGTGACGTCATACGCACCCGCGAGCTAGCACTGCGCGACGGACATACGCACGGACGCGTCCGCGAAACATTCCGCTAGCCATGACCATGAAAATTGATGGGTATAGGTTCTATGAGTATGGAGCTCCGCGAGCGGGCCTTCAGCCCGCAAGAGCTTCGCTAGTAAATAAACCAACTGAATGGGTTACACGACACATCTCCGCGGTATCAACACTTTACACATGCACACAGCCATATCACCCCGGCAGTAGCAGGGTGATATGGCTGTGTGCATGAGTAAGGTGTTGGCCATACCGCGGAGATGTGTCGTGTGACCTATTGCTTTCAGATAGTTTATTTCACCTAGTGTTATATACAACAGATTTAATATAATACTAAAGTGCCATAATACCAAAAGCAACCTAGAAAAACCTAGACTACGAGCAGTGTCTCTTTCCCAGCTTAGTCCGTCGAGCGAGAAACGAAAAAACATTAGCGAACGGATAATGACCGCGTATAACTGGGGGCGAGGCAGGTAAGCGCGCCTGCCTCGCCCCCAGTTTCACGCGGTCATTATCCGTTCGCTAATGTTATTTTCGTTTCTCGCTCGATGGACTAAGCTGGGAGAGATAGACTGCTCGTAGTCTAAGACAAACCTGTCTTTCCCTGGCCTCCCCGGGGGGAGACACCTATGTAAAATGACGGGATTGCTCGTTGGAAATCTTCGAAAAACACCCTTAAAGGTACCAGAATCTCGTTTGATGGGCGTGGCTCAAATTTTTAAACCTAAGACGACAGCTCGTGTCATATTCTGTCGTATTGTTTTCGGCTACCGCGATAATTCTAACGGTGGTCATTTTAGATTTTAGTACCCTAAGCGGTACTAATCTACAAATTTTGACCCCTAAAAGATACGACGAGCATTCCCGTCATTTTTATAAGGGATTCTCTTCCCGTGCGGTCCCTGGAGTCTTTAAAAAAGAATATGGCATCACGTTCGGATATCTTGCAAAAATTAAAAGAGAGAAACACTGAGGGGCAGCCACACAAATCCCCACGAAAAAAAACGTAAGGGAGTGGTGACACCTCAAATGCTTTCCAAAATTTCACAACTTTGTCAAACCTCGCCCACAATTCCCATTGCGATCAGTTTGTCCGGATCTAGGCACCAGTCTCTTACGGTATGAAATCCGCGGTGACCTAC
Source organism: Cladopsammia gracilis (assembly GCA_022457155.1). Lineage (NCBI taxonomy): Eukaryota > Metazoa > Cnidaria > Anthozoa > Scleractinia > Dendrophylliidae > Cladopsammia > Cladopsammia gracilis. Next base: position 1,104,905 of record JAJGOT010000029.1, on the reverse strand, counting down.
CTCTGCCCATATCACGAAGATACCAAAATCCATATATGTCCTTTATGTCTTTGAGTACAGGTTAAAAGGCTCGGTAAGAGAGCAGTTCGTGGCTATGTCTAAATTTCTCCATCTTATATACTTTATTGTATTTATTATTCAGTTCCTATGACGACAGGAAGTAGCACGGATCTCTCGGTCCCACTCTTAATAGCGGAATCCAGCTTAACATCCAAAGACACCAAACAGACAAGGAAAATTCCCTGCGGTAAAGTGTTGGCCGTCCTTTATAGCTTGTTTCTGTGTTGGGAGTTGACTGGAATGTGCTTGTACGTGGTGCGTGCAGCATCATGCTTTAAACACAAAGTTCCCACTTACATGTGTGACGCAAACACCGCTTTCCCCTTCGATGATCCTCGTAATTATCGTGCTGCCAAGAATCGCCGAATTTCCTGGTTATAAAGCAGTATTGCGACAACTGAAATCCCTGCCACAGTTTTGGTCCTTGTTTTTCCTTCTCCTGGCAGGCTTGTCAAGATACGCGCTATTGTTTGTTTTCTCTTGCGATGCAAAAACTCCATTTTGTTTGCATCTAGTTATTTCCTTTTTTCTGCTGAACATTTTAAGAGCTGTAGCTGTTTGCATTTTGAGCTTCACTCAACTAAACTCCTTAAAGCACAAATCCACTAAAACTGTGTTTATCTTTTCGAAACTGACCATTCTGGTGATTTTTATTGATAATCTTTTGCGTTTTATGATCTCGCTTCTAGCATTTTCCATGGATATCAAAGACCTTGAGCAACAAGAAATGATAAAATACTCTCCTGATTTCCTTATTGTTTACTTCTTCTTAGAAAAGTTTGGGACAAGTTACTTTCACTTTAAAATAATGAGCTATTTTTGGGAAAAATTGTTTTTTGATGATAAGTATGTATTTTCGAGCTGCCACGGTTCTCATCACTTTTTGGAAGAATAATGTAAGAAAAGAAAGGTGTCCATAATATTTGCTTTAAGATTTAAAATACTATTTTACAAGGCCAAAAAGGTTAAAAGAAAAAAACGAACGTTTTCGTTTATTTAAGTTTAACTTTTTTCGTCTTGTAAATATTTTATAGTATTTAAATAGTATAATACAGCAAAAAATGTCTCACACCTTACGTTTCTCAGCGAAATTTCTATTTAACGTTAAACGATTTTCAATTCTGTGAGGACGTTCAAACGTGAAGTGTCTAAAGTACAGGGAATAAATAAAAATTGGCGGGGGAAGGGGGGATTTTATCTAGCGTGGCTTATAACCGGTATATTGTTTTCGTTACCGCGCAGATGAGCCTATAAACTAGGATAATTAAGGTAAATTTAAGGTGGATCTGAATCCTTTCCCAAGAATGTTTTTAAACTATGCAAAATAATAAAAATGGGGATCACATAGCTCGTTTTTTTAGTTTTTAGCACTTAATAAAGATAAAATTAAGGGTGTGTTTAGCATGTTATACGGTTACTATGGTAACCTGTTACATTATGACAATGACCATAACTTGTTCAACAATGACGGGGCATTTGTTTGATATCATTATTGTAGCACTAGCTGATAAAGAGTGGCAGTATTGATCCATCATATATTAGTAATGGAGAGTACCGGGGGAACTATTGCGAGCCACGTTAATCATATTCGCAAAGGTATTTTTTTTGCATACAAGACCTTCCAACACATATTTCTTCCAAACACATTTCTATCAAATAAATGAATTAATTTTTATCTCAGCAATGAATAGTTTTTGTATCGTTACAATTTCTCTTCTTTTGTCCTCTGTGAATATTATTAAGGTAATTAATTTCTATTTGCTATTTGCTATCTTATGCAACAACTTTTCTGTTATTTATAGGTGTACTACACTGAAAAATACAAATAAAGTAAGTAAGGCTGATACTACTTACAAACACCTCAGAAAGGCTTCAACGACACGATAGAGCCCAAACTGAAAGCCAAAATGCAACCACACAGGGGCACGGTGTATTGCACGTGGTGATGACCTCAACTTAGCTCAAAATCGTCGTTCGCGATCCTTTGCCACTTATTCACTGAAAAATAGCATTTTAGTAATAGAGTTCATTGTAATTGTACAACATAAAGGATACAAAATGACTTGTTGACTGTTAAGTGTTCTTTAGTGTCCAGGTTATGTTCATCGTACGGTCGTGTTATTAAATTCGAAAAATGAAAATAGAAACAAACTAAGTTTATTCGGTACACAAAATCGATGCATATCTTGGGTTGAAAGTGATCCCGGTGTGATGCGATTTATTTCAGAAACGAGGTATATGGTCTTTAAACCTGCGATCAAGCTCTATTTTCGTTCACTTATGTCCAGGATTGCAGATAATTAGATGCATGACAAATTTTGATATCCAACACGAAGTGTCCCATTAAGTCTAAGTGTTAACTATCTTTTTTGAAATGTATGGTAAGCATTAGTGTTAGTGTTGTTTTTAGGTTAGGGTAAACGCACATGTTTATCTTTACTTAATGAGTAGAATTTAGGGGACACTTCGTGACGTTTATTGTCTGAATTTTTGAAAACAAGTGATGTTGAAGTTGAGTAGAAGAGCAAGAGGACACTTTGTGACGCTTATTAAATTTGTCATGCATCTAATTATCTGCAATCCTCGACAAAACTGTTTTCGTTTTGAGCGACCTATAAGAGCGCTGTTAAAATTGGCCCGGATACCTCAACCAATGGTTTATACCTTTACAACCTCTTCAAAACGAGAATCACTATCGATGAAATATATACACTAATTAATTAAAAACTCATTCTATCATATTTCTCTCTCCTAAAATAAATGTTGTATTTCTGTAATCATTTTCACCACCCGATTGTGATCTCGTAGATGACATGTGAATGCAAGCGAAATCGGTTTCAATTTCTCGGGTGGGAAAATTGGAACGCAAGCTGGACTGACCTACCGAGTGCTCGAAATAATCTGTCTCGAAACTCAGGAGCATGGGTCGAGAAAGCAGGACGAGATGAGATGAGGGAGCGGCACGCAAGAAGAGAAACGTCTTTTCTTTTCCCTTTCTTTTATAACTTAATTTTATGTTTTCTTTCTATGTTATGTACTCCCTGATTATATTTTTTTCCTTCTTTTGTCATACCGTTATCTTTTGTAAAATATTATTTTTGTATATACATTGAATTGTAAATTATCTGAGCTGCAACTTGGAAATTATAATTTTGATGTCACCACCGCCGCGATTATCCTGTGCTATTTGCGGGTGGTGTCAATTCTTTACATGTTTGAAAATGTCAACAGATATGCACTGACTCTATAACGCTGGTGGTCGATGGTCGTTCGTTTCATGGATTTTACTTCGACTTTGATTCTTTCTACCTTCGTTACGTTCTTGATGGAAAATATCCAAAAAACGCCATGAGAAAGTCTATTTTCGTTCCTGCCTGCTTTTCTTAGTCGCCTCCGGCCTATTGCCGTGAAAATGTTGATCATTGAGAGTAACTGCCCGTTGACTGGCGTGTATCAATTTTAATTTTCTCTTTATACATTATCAATTCTTTTAAAACAAAGCTGATATTTTATCACTGCTACAAAACTTAATGTTTTTTCTTTCAGGTCATATTAGCGATGGAAACTTTTCGATAAAAATTCATTTTTTTTTTGGGATACACCACATGGTTAAGGTTATTTTAAGATAAGTGATTAATTTTGTGATCTAAAGAAAAAGTGTAATAGATATAACAAAAAGAACTGAATAAAACAAAAATGATAATAGTACAGGTAGTAATGGCAAGGGCTCTTTAGGTTTACAATGGCAGCTCCTAATTACAGAAATCACAATAGTTAAAGTGCACATGAAGTGAAATTTCACCGTTTTGTTTTGGGGTTTTATGTTGTCGTATCACCTTTCTTTCATTTCAGTCGTTTTCCTCTTTTGCGCGAAGGGGATCCACTATTTTTAGCGGTTTGAAAACTCCCGCCGGGCCTGAAATTTGCGACATTTTGAGCGCGGCCAAAAAAGTACAAACAATGTATTTTTGACGTCATTCGTGTGTTCGATCACAACAAAACCTCGCGAAGAAGGGGACGAACTCGGGGCTAAAATACGCGTCGCTTGCAAAACATATTTAATCGAAAGAATCCTTCCACAAGTTGCCAAAACTCCACTATAAAACAAGTGACGCGCTCAGTTGTAAACACACTAATGACGTCACTAGAACCCAGGTCCTTATGTAATATCCCCAACTTGCATCGCTCGTTAAAATATGTTCCCGCCTATTTCCAGATTATCGAAAAAAAAAAATGGTGGTGAAATTTCACTTCGCGCGCACTTTAAGAAGTTTTGTAGGCCTAAGACATCGAGGAAAAATTAGAAAAAAGAAAGTCTAAGACAAGCTGTCAAACTAGACCGCAAGGCACTCCATTTTTTTCAACAGATTTTCTTGGAAGTGATTGCTTTTCTAGTAAGACACAGTGTTCAATTTGTTGTATTATGGCTAAAAGCTGTGGTGAAGTTTGCTTTATTTTACAGGTGCGTATAAAAAAGCGAACAAGGAGAATGCAGATATCAAGGACAATTGATCCTGGTGTTTCAGTATTTTAATATTGCATGAAGCCACATTGGCTTCATGCAATAAGGTCGAGTTCTTGGTGGATGTAAGTTGTTGTTATCCAGGGCCCGGTTCTTCGAAAGCTGGTTAACGCTAATCCAGGATTAAAACTTAACCGAGGATTTCATTTCTCTTGTTAGAAGTGTTTTCAAAAGCTAATTATAAGTTACATGCGAAGACCACTCAGAGACGAAACTAAAGGGTAAAAAATACTTTGGAAAAACCTCCAATGACTTTAAAATTATTCATGCTGGAATCAAAATCGATGCTAACCCTGGGTTAGCTTAACCGCGCTTTGAACAACCCGGCCCAGGCGTCAGCTTGTTTCAAAGAAATAGACATTTTTGCATGCAAAGCATGATGGAGACTTCGTACATAACAAGAGAATGCAAAAATGACGGATCGGCTTCGATATTTTTTTCTTCAAACTGTGCTTTGTTATCAATGTGTTGAATTATAAAACAATTTTTGCGCTCAAGCTTGCGTGATATCGCCTAATTTTAGCCGACTCGGCCTACGGCCTCGTCGCGTCGGCTAAGAATAAGGCGATATCACGCGCGCTTTCGCGCTATAATAGTTAATTATCCAGCAATTTCATCAAAGACTGATGATGAGGGGAGCATTAACTCTCCTCCAAGTCTCGTTCTCAGTATACCTCAGGATTAAGACTAGTTTGCAACTTTTCCATTTCTGGTCAAAGCTTGAAAGATCTTTTGAAATTCTTTGAAAAATCTAGCAAGCGACTCCCACGACTCGCGCGCACGCTCGTTTCGCTTACGATCTTGCGCGTCTTTCATTGTGAATTTAATTCCGAGAAAACAAGGTAGCCTATCGATATGCGTGAAGCCGACTTCCTGTCTGCATCACCGTCGTCAAGCAGTTTTTTCTCTTTTTTAACTTTTAAAATTATGGATTAGCCCAAACCCCGAGCCGAGCAATGAAAATATAGCGATTGTCATTGTTATTTGAATCTTAAAAAGGCGAAAACCGTAACCCCGTCTCCTGCTTTGTTGAAGGAATAATTCTAAATTATGCCGCGAATGGAAGGTTTCCTCTGGCAAGAAATCGAGTTTGTCATTTAAGTCTTGCACAAGCGTTGATTCATGCCAGGTCACGTAACTCGCGGAAAGTAAAGGGAAGAAAAATTTGTACACCACAACAAGTGTACCACAGATTTGAGCCATGTACTCGTAGACAAAGTGAAGCTGTCTGGTCGCTTCCAACCACTCAAAAAGATTCGCTAGCAAAACTACAACGAAGAAGATCATATGGAAAACAAACCAGATACGTATGCTGTTGACTCGCTCTTCGATCTGCTCTCTCACTTCTTTGTGGATGATTAGAGCATCTGTAACACCCCCAGTGCATGCAGCTATACGCCTGTACCCTTCATCGAGGTCATTGGCCATGGCGAGGCATAAGCAGAAGAAAGCACAACAAACCGCCACGGAGGAATACATTCCCCAGTAAACTGACACTGCAAGAGTGTTGAAAACTGCATTGCACGCTACCGGGCGATGGCAGTTCTGCAATAGGGTTCCTTTGAGGTTGACCACATCAAAAAATACATGGTAGTAGACATCGCCAAATAGAACCCATGATACGAGCAAAAGCCCAGTGAATAGGGCTACATTGATCGCGCGGTATTGGCGTTTGTTTAAATCTCTCATCCATTCTTGCGACTGATATCTGAAGTAGTACAGAGCGAGAACGTACGATGCAAAATGACTTATCCACAACGCTGAGAGGAAAATCTTTGATCCAATATGAATACCTCGGTCCTGTGTCAACATGAAGTATAAATGCGCTCCTAGTCCAAACAGTAGATGGAGTACTGGGATTAAAGTCAGTAGCCATATTGATTTCTTCTTATTTGTCAACCAGAAACCCGGAAAAGCAATCGCCGTGAAGCAAGACAAAGGCCAGTGAGAATCAAAAATGGAATTCATCTTCTTGCAGATTGTGCCGCAAAATCCATTCAAACCATGAAGAGCTCTATCGTTGTCTTCGTCTTCTGTTTCGTCATTGATCGACACACTCTGTTGTCTCAGCAAAGAATCTATCTCCACTGCCGTCATGTTTTTAATCTTTGTTCAGTCGTATAATGGCTACAATGTTGTATTCACGTATGCAATTGCATATTCCGGGAATATCAGAAGTTTAAAGGTCACTGTCACACACTATTTATCTACATTTTTTAAAATAATTAAAACAAAAGTAAACGTATTAAAATAAATCGCGCGCGAGTGTCTCGCGCGCTCGCGGAATCCTCGCGGAACTTATTCATTCAACCCCGCAAAATCTTTTGGTTTAATCATGAATAGTGAAAAGACTGGATTGATATCCTCTTCTTTCTCGTTCGCTAGCTTTTGCATGCGAACGCGCTCGCTGGTATAAACACTTGCTTAAGAGAAAAAGAGGACTGCAAACTGCCAAACAGTCTCCAGTCGCGCATCATCTTCACATCAAAGGCTATCGGTCAAAATTTACAGGACGGCTGAAAGCGAATTAAGTTACTTTTGGTGGGTCGATTCGTTCGGAGGGTAGCTACTTTCGGATTATTCATTTTTATCGGTACTTTAGGGGGACGTTACTATAAAAATATACTATAAAAATGGCTTTGTCTTTGTCTTGTCAGAAGTCATATCAAAGAGAGGATTTGTTTGCAGTGGCTACTCATGTGAACAAAGCGTCTAGTTCTAAAGACAAAACTGCTTTGTATCGAGTGACTATTTTACATGAAAAAGTGTTTTAAACGAAGCTTACACGTACACTCCTTGTAATGTCTCGTCAACAGGTGACCAGGTTGATCTGGTCGCTCTGTCGGGACCCTATTTTATCATCAACTTTTATGAAAATTTCAACAGATATGCGCTAATTCTGTAACGCTGGTGGTCGATGGTCGTTTGTTTCGTGGATTTTACTTCGACTTTGCTTCTTGTCTACTTTCGTTCTTGATGGAAAATATCCAAAAACGTACTATGAGAAAGTATACTTTCGTTCCTGCCTGCTTTTCTCAGTCGCCTCCGGCCTCTTGCCATGAATAATTAAGTAATCGAAAGAAAAAAGTTGAAATAACACAGAGAAAAGAAAACAAAAATGATAATAGCACAGGTAGTAAAGGCAGGAGCTCTTTCATGTTGGCTTCACACACAACTTCTAATAAGAGAAATCTCAAAAGTTAAGAAAGTTTTGCAGGCCTTAGACATCGAGGAAAAGCTTGGCAAAGCTAGATTAGCTGTCAAACCAAGCAAGGTATTTCATTTCTTTTTCAAAAGATTTTTCTGGAAGTGATCGCTTTTCTATCAAGATATAGTATTCAATTTGTTGTATCATGGCTAAAAGCTGTGGTGAAAATGGCTTGATTTTACAGGTGCTTATAAAATAGCGGACAAGGAGAGCGCAAAGATCAAGGACAATTGATCCTGGTGTTTCAGTAAAATAAAAATACGAAAAAAGCAAGTGACACACTCGAACACCTACCCCGCGGCCTGGCCAGTACCTTACGCATGCGCACAGCCATATCACCCAGGCAGTGGCAGCCATGGACAGCTGTTTCGTCCTAGTTAGGACTCATCAGCATGGCATAGCCAGGCAGGGTCTCACATAAGATCATCGATCCCGCCACTTTACTGCCAAGGCGGATGCAAGCAGCGATCGTTACGATCGACGATCGCTGCGAAAACGTTGCGATTACGATCGCAGAGATAGAAAATTTTCTATCTCTGCGATCGCAATCGCAACGATCGCAACATCTTGGTTTCCATCTGATCGCAAGGGTAGCAGGAATCGCAGCGATCGTCGATCGTAACGATCGCTGCGATCTCGTTGCGATCGTTGCGATTATATGGAAACCAGGCTTTAAGTTCCCTAATATATGCATATAGAACTCTATCCTGTCTACCGGACGCTTTGATCATGACATGCATAAAAATGAGATAAAAATGTTATTTTCATGGTCGTATGTCTCGTTATTGACAAACGCGTGACAGTATTTTCCAGCCATTGTTTGTTTTAAGCCATCATTTATTTGTACAAGGCTGACACAACTGTTTTCTTTTGACTTGCGCTTGATGCAGCTGTGGGGGATACCGACGTTTCTATCGTTAACATTTCTGTTAAGTAGCGTCTTATCAAACACATTTTCCTTTCTAAAGGCCAATTTTTGTTAGAAAGGCCTTTCAATCGGTTTTAATGCTTCGGTAAGTATATAACAATGTAATTTAAAACACCTTTAAGGGTTACTGAGTTACGAATAGCTGATCGTACGGTATTTTTTATTTTTTAATAAACAAACCGCTTGGCTGGTTTAATTTACTTTTCCTTTTATTATAACGATAGGAACTTACACAACCGTGCAAAAATAAAAAGGAATTAAAATGAACACAACAAATCTGACCAATCGGACCGTAGAGTCAATGTTATCAGCAGGCTATACAGAGCCGTATGGACTGCGAGTCTTTAGGCTGGTGTTATTCTCCGTGATCATCTTGACGAGTTTAATCGGTAACGCTTTGGTTTTGAAAGCCGTGGTTGAGCTGCCCACCCGTTACAAGGCATTTGCGTATTATTTGGTGGCAAACTTGGCTGTTGCGGAGATCGTCAGCTCGCTATGTCAGCCTTTTCTCGTGACCTACCAGGAGAAATACAGTTGGATCTTTGGTGAATTCTCCTGTAAGCTGGTGATTCCGCTTCACGTTTTAGCTGTATTTGTCGTCAAACTCAACTTGGCAGCCATTGCTGTGTATCGCTATCGAGCCATAACCATTACTCCACTCAGAAAGAAAATGTCAAGCGTCGTTATGGCGACAGTTATTGGTGGAATGTGGCTGCTGGCGCTTGCAGTGTCGCTTCCTTTGTTTGCTACACGAATTCTGCTAGTATACCCATTTGGACATAATGTGTGCCTGTCAAAATTGCCGGGTTACAAGACATACACCATTATCAGGTTCACACTGAGTTTCTTATTTCCCTGTTTCGTCATGACGTGGTCCTACGGCGCTGTCACGCTGCATCTCAAGCGTCATATCCGAAACGTCGTGGAATCCCCGGAGCTCCCGACAAACTCCGAGGACCGACGAGAGGTGTATAATCTTCGACAAAATAAACCTAAAAGGCTACTACAACTGGAGCTCAACAAGCAACCAAGAGGAAGCAAAACTGGCATGGAACTAGAGTTCGACTTATTAAGAATGATCTATGTGATAATCATATCATTTGTGGTGTGTCATTTTCCATATCAGGCCCTTTTTCTGTGGGAATACTCCACCGATGTAAACGGCGGTTGGCGCTTTCCTTTTCAGGAAGTTTTGCGCAAGTATTTTTATATTCTGACGTGTTTACCAGGTGCAATTAATCCTCTGTGTTACGGCACAATGAACAGATTCTTTGCGAGAGCTTTCTCCAGGATTGTGATGTGCAGGCGTTGACGCGATACACATCTTGACGTACGCTCAGTTGTGCCACGTTATACCTTATGCTTAGTAGCAATGAGTGTCAAAGGGGATTTTGCTTTTGCTGTGGTTTTGTTATTTGCTTACTTTGTGATTGGGTAGAAAGCTCGTGACTTTCTCAGCTTGCAGTGAGAAGTAAAACCAAAATCAATCGTGATTCGCTCATACGCGTTTTCCCGGGTCTTTCTGTCACTCTTGGTGCCTACTGCATGAATTTGCATTGATTCCTGATTGGCTCACTGGATTGTCTAGTCAGTACGTCTATTTAAAACTGAGTAGCTGGTACGTTCTATTTTATTTTGAATTGGAACCCACCTGCATTGGTGTCATCAACAGCGACAGCAATGATTTGGATCAGAGATTTTATTTTGATTTTGATTTTTCTTTGGTTGGAAGACCGAGAAAGGCGAATATTCCGCTGTCGTGTATGGCTCAACAGAAGCGTGGTTGTTATAAAAGGTGACAGGCATAGCACAAATCCTGCTTGTCGCTAAAAGAATTTTAGCCCAGCTTTAGAATAAGTCTACCCCAAGTACGTGCCTGAGAGATTTTTCCCTTTAGATCAAAATAAAGTTATAACAGGCCTGTTGTTCTAAATGTTTCGAAAATGTCGTCGTTTCTTTGATCTTAGGAAAAAATCTCTAGCTGTAATCATACTGACAGGAGGAATTTACGCTTTCCAGAGCCGTTTAGATTATTTAGTTATGCCGTTGTTTATTTGCTAGTTCTTGGCATAACAATGGAGTTTTTTTGGCTCACTTTGAAAAAGTTGCAAGATTAGTAGTAGCTGCTTAAGTAGGAATTATTTGCTGCTTAGGAGCAGTTCACTACTCATTCCGAGATTTATTTTGTGAGCGCAAGTCTGCAACGCTGTGGATTCAGTACCTAGAAATGGTGGACATATTGCGCTCCTTTATCAGAGCGGAGCAAACAGCGAATTGGGAACTCCACCTCAAGGCATTGACCAGAATGTTGCCATATCTTACTGCTTCTGGCCACAAGCTGTACGTAAAGTGCGCTCGACTATACCTGCAGTCGATGACGGACCTCCAAACGGACCATCCGGATGTCTACCGAAAATTCGCGTCCGGTCTTCACGTGGTAAGAAGGAGTGATAGGTTTTGGGCTGGATTATCGATAGACCTAATTATCAAGAAAAACTGTCTGATCAGCCTTGCATGTTAAAGTTTTTTTATTTAGTTCATTGCTGATCCTGATCTGTACAAAGATCCAGCTTTATTTTGCTACTGTTTGTTCAAGTGGTCCTTGCATTTTTACAGAAGTTATTTGTTCTAATTATCAAGCAAGTTCTTATGAGAAGCTTAAGTCTAAAGACCAGTGGAGGCTTGACAAGAGGGAGGGGCCTAACGGAGGAACAAAGTCTTATCTGGCTGTAATCTACGCCTGCCTGCACCGAAACCAACCACAGAATGCAAGAGCTGACGGGAGTTTAGTTTAATTCGGGCGAAAAGAACAAAGCTATGTAAAAGGCAAGACAGGCAAGAGACATGAAAGACACAGTGACCATCCTCAGTACTCTTGTTGTACATAACACTTTCTCCCCCGACAATGACAGCCTAAGGAACATCATGAATGGTGTAAATGCCGATAGTAGCATCAACGCTGATGCAGGAACGAGCGTCGGGAGAAGATCCTGACATCGATGAATGGGAAGTGAGCCACAGATTACTCATTTAAACAATGTTAAACGAAGTGCCCAGGCAGTCACTATGGCATCGACGTCCTCTGTGAAGGTTAACAATGATCACGTACAAGTTGACCCTCAACTTTTATTTCAGCGACTGATCATGGCCTGTGATAACTCCCAACTAGAAAAATTATTTCAATACGAACTCTGCACTTATCCCACATCTCCTTTCGACTCACCATTTACGCTAAGGCAGCCGCAAAAGCCAGCGCTAGCGGATGCACTGTGGGCGAAGCTTTCAACAGTGGCCAAGATGTAGCCTGAAGAGAATGTCATGTGTTGGATGGAGGTGCCCTTCTCCACCGAGTCCCATGGCCGAGAGGTTCTCCGACTTACAAGGAATTGTGTGACTTCCATTGCAGTTACATACGTAGGAAATACGGAAGAGTGATAGTGATATTTGACGGGTACGACGAAATGTCAACTAAAGCTATGACACAGCAGAGGCAAGCAGCAGGGAAGGTTGCTGCCACCGTCACCTTTACAGAAAGCATGTTTGTTACGCTGAAGAAAGATAAGTTTCTCTCGAACCCAAGAACAAGCAACGCTTTCTGATAATGCTGAGTCAGGCTCTACAGAATGCAGGCTGCATGACACACCACGCCAATGGTGACGCCGATCTACTAATAGTGAAAACTGCTGTAGAGTCTGCCCGAACGAAGATCACGGTTCTTGTAGGAGATGACACAGATTTGCTAGTCCTCTTGTGGTGTTATGCTTCCAAAGATGGCTGTGATCTCTCAGAGCCAAAGGCAAACGCGAGAGGTGCACAAGTTTGGCACATAAAGAAAGTCAAATATCAACTGGGTAGGGAAGTATGCAGAAATCTCCTGTTTCCTCAGGCCGTAACCGGATGTGACACCACTTCCCGCCTGTATGGAGTTGGCAAGGCAACGGCCCTGAAGACATTTGAGAATGTACCATACTTCAGAGAGCAAGCTAACGTGTTTAGCTGTCATTCGGCTGAATCTGACGTTGTTGCTGCAGGCGAAAAGGCACTCGTGTCACTTTTCGGTGGTAAGCCAGGGGTTGCTCTTGACGCTCTCAGGAATCAGCGATACTTCAAGAAACTTGCAACGAAGACATCTCATATACAGCCACAGAATCTCCCCCCCCCCCCCTCAAGTGCTGCAGCGGCCCGATTTTATACAGCCTACGCGTCTATATACAAGCAAAGCAGTGGCAGGGAGGGGATGCAGAAATGTTGATAGAGGACAGGGGATGGAAAGTCACTGGTGATCAATTATTTCCTGTTGCGACGGATTTGCCGCCTGTCCCAGACTCTCTTCTTCAGTTAATCCGATGCAACTGTTTGTCTGACTGCAGCACTATGAGGTGCATCTGTCGCAAGAATGGTATGCAGTGTTCTCTAGCCTGCGGCCAGTGCAAAGGGTCTGCGTGCACTAATTCTCCTAATGCCCTGGACTACGAAAGTGAAGATTCGGAAGACTGGCTCTCTAGCGAGAAGATGGGGTTGTTTTGTTAATGTAACTATTAAACAGTAATGTCTCGGCCAATGTAAACTTTGAATAACTCAATATTTTACTAAGTTTCTATTTTATGGAAACGTTTTTCCAGATGAGGGCCTGAAATCATTGTATTAAAAGTATGTTCTTTGTTTTGAAGAAAATGGCTCGATTTATACCAATAAAAAAGTGCTAAACAGCGACTTTCGATTTATAACCTCGTTTTCATGTTGCAGCAGAGAGCGAGTTTGACCGCGTTGATCGTATTTGGAAATGTTTCCACGCTTGAATCTTTAGAGACTTTTAGTATATTCATAAATAGGTTATTTCTAACTGGTTTATGATGAGAAAGCTTGTGTTGCAATTAGTAGCAGGTCCGATTACAAAATGCCTGGACTATTGGATAGACAGATTACATAATATAAATATAATAATATAATATGTGTTCTGAAGAAAAAAGTTCATTGAAATAACAGCGAAAAGAAAACAAAAACGATAATAGTACAGGTAGTAAAGGCAGGAGCTCTTTCATGTTGGCTTCACACACAGCTTCTAATAAGAGAAATCTCATCTAATCTCAATAGTTAAGAAAGTTTTGCAGGCCTTCGACATCGAGGAAAAGCTGGGCAAAGCTAGATTAGCTGTTAAATCAAGCAAGGCATTTCATTTCTTTTTCAAAAGATTTTTCTGGAAGTGATCGCTTTTCTATCAAGGTATACATGAGTATTCAATTTGTTGTATCATGGCTAAAACCTGTGGTGAAAATGGCTTGATTTTACAGGTGCGTATAAAATAGCGAACAAGGAGAGCGCAGAGATCAAGGACAATTGATCCTGGTGTTTCAGTAAATAAAGCCTAAGGCTAGCATTGGCTTCATGCCATGGACAGTTCTCTAGGATTTACGAGAAGCCCTTCACCTCAGGAATAGTCAAATGGGAGAACACGCAAGCACTCTGGAAAATCGTCTCCGCGAGAAGACTCGACACGACAAGCTAACGCGTCGCGTATCACTCGCGAAGGCGTATTGCGCGCGATTGCCTGCTGGACTATCCTTGAGAGACAACTGCTATAACTGTTTGAATAATGACTTAATTCGTTAAGAAACTTTTTAAATTAAATCACTGGCATTCTTAACATTTCGAGGCTTCTTTCCCCCTGCACAGACAGGTCGAGCATTCTTTTCTAATTTCAGCATTTCGAACTTGAACAAAACTATTTTTCGCTTCGGTTTCGTCTTTCAACAGTTTGCGTATACGAGGGAGTCAGAACTAGCCAGCAGCGCGAGACTGTCACTTCGTGCTCGCTTTTAAAAACCCGCTTGAGCACCTCCCAAAAGCGCTTGTTGTGCAGGCTATTTTAGCATATTTTTGAATCCCTCGTATACGCAAACTGGTGAATTGGTAGGGACGGCTTTTAATTTTAAATAGAGAAAGGAAAATTAACCTCGTGTGTTAACGTTATCCACAAAACCTACAGTTTGATCATTCAGGCCCGTAGCGGGGGGAGGGGCCTGGGGGGCCCTGGCCCCCCCAGAAATTCTGGAAATTTTAATTAAAACTCCTTGTTGTTAGATATAGTCTTCATGTTTTCGAAATCCAAACAATTATTTTTTGCAACCAATGTTCTTCTGGGAAAACCCGAAACAAACAAAACGGATCGAAATTCACCAATCACATTAACGTCTGAAATCGTTATGTTTCTTGAGACGTCCGTTCGGTCTGTTTAAAGTCAACGGATGAAGAGTGAATGCTGAAATCGTGCTTGAGTTCTTGTGTTCTTGAAAGGCGTGATAATGTTTTCTCAAGAACCTACCAAAAAGAAAGCAAAGCAATCCGTGTGTAAACAAAACTCTATTTTATCGTGCGTTACGACACAAACAAGTAAGTTAGTGAAACTGGAGATATAGAAGCGTCCAAGCGGAAAGAGCCAAAGAGCAACCAGATAATGCAGTATCCACTGCGATAAATGAACCTGTGACTGTCGAAAGAAGTCAACCCAGTGACTGTGTTCCAGATGAAGCACCTGTAACAGTATCTCAACTGCCACGAACCAACCAAAAAATTTTAAATTCCCAACCAAGACCTTCGGTAATCAAGCAAAGAAGAGGTCATTTCAACCTGCTTGGTTTGGGCGATTCAAGTGGTTACACTACGACCAGGGAAGAGATCGGCGTTTTGTCATAGCTGCTTAAAAGCACTTCAAAACAACATGCTGACCTCCGCAAACGCTGATCCAACATTTACATTGGATGGCTTTAGCAACTGGAAAAATGCAACTGATAAGAAAAGAGGATTTCAAGTCAGCAGCCCAAGGGAACAGACTTGCCCAGGATATGATGAAAACATTATCGAAAGATAGAAGTGTTAGATCTGTTTTGGGCTCGAATTGTGCAGCGCAAAACCACTAAAGTTCAGAACATTGAAGACCCGAAGCTACCTAGGAAGTGCAAAGCTCCATTGCGGCAGGAGATTGGAGAGCAGAATACACATTACTTCCCCCAAACCCCCAAAGATCATTACAAACAAATCTATTTTGCTGCGATAGATAATACAACTCAATGCATCTCTTCACGGTTTGACCAAGCGAATTTCAAGATCTAGGAGAACGTCCAGGAGCTCCTTTTGAAGTCGTTTGCTAGTGAACCACTGTGACGAGTTTACACAAGTGGTCAACACGTATGGTGAAGATTTGGATCCTTTCAAGTTAGAAGGGCAGCTACTACTCTTACCCACAACTGCAGATTCTATGGGATTTGACATGTCTCATTTCAATGTTAATGATATGGTCACCTTCTTCCTATCTCTCAATGGCTCCCGCAAATTACGTGAAGTTGCACGCTGGGAAGGTTGCTTCTGGTGATGCCGGCAACAAATGCCCTCAGTGAAAGATCATCTTCTGCTTTGAAGTGAGTCAAAACGTATTTACGATCAACAACCGATGATTCCAGACTTAACCATTTGATGCTACTTCATGTGCACAAGGAGAGGACAGACTCTATCAGCCTCATAGACGCTGCTAACCAGTTTGCGAAGAGGCAAGGATAACAGAGAACAGGTCTTTGGCAAATTTACTGCCAATGATATTGCAGGAAAGTTGTCATTGGTCTCGAGGTCCGTCCAAACAGTTTAAGTGGCTATTCTAATTATGAAGCGGAGGTGGGAGGTAAGGGGCGGCGCTGGTGGGGGGGGGGGGGGGGGGGGGGATAGGGTGTTGTCTGGTTGGGATCCCTGCACCACTCGGGCCCCCCCACAAATTTGTGGCTTGCTACGGGCCTGTCATTTGACATCGTTGAATTGCAAGGAATGGCAAAGAAATGTACCAAAATTTAAAGCGCATGTACAGAGGCATTTTCGATCGCTTAGTTAAATATAATTGTTCACGTTTAAAGCTCAACCTTCTAAAGTGCAGCCGCTCGTAAAGGAAAAGAAAAGAAATTCACAGCAAGGGAAAATAAATTCATAACCAGGTGAACAAATAATTGAATAAATAACAATTGAATCATTATTATATTCTTGAGACTCATTAGCATCAAATATTTCGTTGTGTGAAATCATAAAATACTATTGAGTTATAGAGATTTGAATTTAAACTCCTGAAGATCTTAGAATTTGTGATCACTGCAATCGAAATTCCGTTGAAAATGAAATTCACGTATTATTTTACTGTGATCTATATAACGATTTGAGAAAGACTCTTTTCAGTAAAATCGACAACCGAAATACATTATTTACAAATTACAATATCCATGATAAAGTCTGTTTCCTTTTCAACAATACTGATTCACTTATCAGCAGGATAACTGCTAATTTCGTTTTTCAAGCATTTGAAAGACGAAAGAAACATAATAATAATAATAATTAATTAATTATACCATTCCATTATATCTTCATTTCCTTCAATTTAACTGTTTATTGTTATTTTAATCGGTAACACCTGTACAAAATGGTAATACTGAATAAACTTTGTTGTTGTTGTTGTTGTTGAATTTACAAAATGCTAATTAGATAACGTCAACCCGGGATAATAAATGATACAACAACTTGCTTTCACTTCCAAGTATTATTATATCAGTTTTACGACTGTCCACAGTTTATTTTTAGTATTTATCACGAGATGAAATTAATTAAGATGGCAAAGTCCCGGGTTGACGTCATCTAATAGCATTTTGTAAATTCAAATCTCTATAACTCAATAACGCTACGTTCAAAACAAGAAATATTTCACCATTTGACTATTCAATGTGCGTAGAGTAGGGTAACGTCCCGGTTATCTGATAGTGAGCTTGGGCCGTTTGTGTTGTATCATGACCGATGAGCTGAAATGTCCCCCAACGGGAAGGTCGATCAGGTTAGTTCAGTTGTCGAACGTTGGTGTTCTCTGAACCCATATGTTATGTATATGTGTCGGAACTCTTTAAAGAACGAGGCATGAAACAATACGTACTATTGTTATTCAATATGATGCAAATAAGTTGCGGGGTATTCTGCAGTTTTATAGCCCATCTCTGACATATCGCCCAAGCGTCTGCTTGTTTCAAGAAAATGGAACTTTTCGAATGTACGGCAGAGCATGGTGTAGACTACGTTGTGCGGTGAATTTCCGTCGTCTATCGTGAATTATCCAGCACTCTTGTCCTAGGGCGCTTACCATTTGTCAGGACTGGCTGGTCGGACCGGTCAGTTTGTCATAAGAATGCGGCTTTCTGAAGACTTGTTACTACCAGTCCACCAAAAGGGGCCATGCTATTTCCGAATCGATCAGTCTGGCCGACCAGTTATGACAAATAATGGCACAATATTTACGAATTGAGAGGTCCGGCCAGCCAGTTCTGACAAATGGAAAGCGCCCCTAGACTGATGATGAGGATTGAATAAACTCTCCTCCAAGTCTCGTTCTCAACATACCTCAGGATTAAGACTGGTTTGCAGCTTTTCCATTTCTGGTCAGAGCTTGAAAGATCTCTTGAAATTCTAGTTGAAAAATTTTAGAAGCGATTCCCACAACTCGCACGCACGCTCTTTTCTCATGCGATCTCGCGCGTCTTTAATTACTGAACTTCTGAGAAAACAAGGTAGTCTATCGATTTGCGTGATGCTAACTTCCGCTCTGCGCTAATTCTAAGTGTCATCACTGTTCTCAAGTGGTTTTTTAACTTTTAAAATTATGGATTAGCCCAAACCCCGAGCCAAGCAATGAAAATATAGCGATTGTCATTGTTATTTGAATCTTAAAAAGGCGAAAACCGTAACCCCGTCTCCTGCTTTGTTGAAGGAATAATTCTAAATTATGCCGCGAATGGAAAGTTTCCTCTGGCAAGTAATCGAGTTTGTCATTCAAGTCTTGCACAAGCGTTGATTCATGCCAGGTCACGTAACTCGCGGAAAGAAAAGGGAAGAAAAATTTGTACACCACAACAAGTGTACCACAGATTTGAGCCATGTACTCGTAGACAAAGTGAAGATGCCTGGTGGCTTCCCACCACTCAAAAAGATTCGCCAGCAAAACTACAACGTAGAAGATCATATGAAAAACAAACCAGATACGTATGCTGTTGACTCGTTCTCCGATCTGCTCTCTCACTTCTCTGTGGATGATTAGAGCATCTGTAACACCCCCAGTGCATGTAGCTATACGTCTGTATCCTTTATCGAGGTCATTGGCCATGGCGAGGCATAAGCAGAAGAAAGCACAACAAACCGCCACGGAGGAATACATTCCCCAGTACACTGACACTGCAAGAGTGTAGAAAACCGCATTGCATGCTACTGGGCGATGGCAGTTCTGCAATAGGGTTCCTTTGATGTTGACCAAATCAAAGATGACTTGATAGTAAACATCGCCAAATAAAACCCATGATACGAGAAAAAGCCCAGTGAACAACGCTACATTGATCGCGCGGTATTGGCGTTTGTTTAAATCTTTCATCCATTCTTGCGACTGATATCTGAAGTAATACAGAGCGAGAACGTACGATGCAAAAGCGCTTATCCACAACGCTGATAGAAGCATCTTTGATCCAATATGAATACTTCGGTCCTGTGTCAATATGAAGTAAAAATGCGCTCCTAGTCCAAACAGAAGATGGAATACTGGGATGAAAGTCAGTGGCCATATTGATCTCCTCTTATTTGGCAACCAAAAACCTAGAAATGCAATCGCCATGAAGCACGACAAAGGCCAGTGAGAAACGTAAATGAACTTCATCTTGTTGCAGATTGTGCCGCAAAATCCATTCCATCCATGGCGACCTCCATCCTTGTTTTCGTCTTGCGTAGAACCGAAAGAAATTTCCTGCGAAGAGAGATCGTAACGCGCCCGTTCTGTCTCTTGTGGCCATTGTGTAGGAGTTCTCATTTCTTCAATGGCTGAACTTGATGGGCCTGGATGATTTGTTTCGTCGTTTATCGACAAATTGTGTTGTCTCAGCAAAGGATCTTTCTCCGATGCCTTCATGTCTTGAATCTCTGTTCGTATATTAAATGGCTTCAATAAAAATGTTGTCAATGTTACTTTCTGTCTTTCAAATATGTCATTACATATTCCGGGAATATCAGACGTTTATCAGTTTATAGATCACTGTCACACACTATTTATCTGCATTTTTAATATAAAAGATCATAAAATAGAATCTGAAAATATTCAATAATTGATGAAATATCACCCACATACAGGTAAAAGTAATTTCTAGTCATACCAGGTCTCATTGTCTAAAAGTATTTAAATAAACTTGGAATGCAAAATGCAAAACAGTGTAAACAGCATGGTCTAAAAGTTCGTGGAAAATTGTGCGGGGCGGCGATCGCGCGCGTGGTCTCGCGCGCTCGCGGAATCCATGCTGATTCGTGGAAAAGGGGGCGGGTGATGGGCACGTCCTTTCATGTCCATATATGGAGTTGGCGTAGAAGCCTGGGCCTCTTTTTCCATTGAACTTCCATTTCATACGTACGCAACTTGACTGGAAGAACGCGAAAATGGTATGTATTTTGTTGTTTTAACCTATTTAATCGTTTACGCGATGAGATTGTTTTGATTCCAATCTCTTTCGTACTCACAGACTACTTACACGGATAAAGGAGAAAAGGTAAGAGAAGTCGAGGGATAAAGCTTATTCAATTTCACTCAGCTTATCACCGTTGTCAATCACCCAGATTGTTTCGTGAGTGAAAAAAGTTAATAAAATTAAGATTCCCATGCATAATGACACGTTTTTCTAGTTTAGTTGTTTCCCCGAGATAAACTAAATGTTTGACTTAAGTACGGAAGTGTCAAGCAAATTTTTGACGGTTTTGAAGTCGCCTTGTGGTGCCCGAATTTTTTTCCGCCATTTTGGAGTTGACGCGCGCTGCATGGACCCAATGACGTCAATAGCTGAACAGTTTTCATCATTTGAAATTTTCCAAGTGTACCTCTTAGGGGCAAAGTTTAGTATTAAGTACTGTAAAGCTCATTCTTTCAAAGACCCAGTAATGTCCATTATGCTTCACACGTCTCTGAACAATAGAAGCCTCACTCCTGTGCAAACCAAAACAATAACAGACAATGGACCTCTTTAGCTTGTATGTTTTGTTTTCCCAATGTAGATCTTGTGATGTTACCCTAGAGAGCTTTTTGTTTTAAATTTTGTTTTCTTCACGTGCATATATATGCATAATTTATGAAAAGACAAAGAACAAATTCCCTTGAGAACATCACTTGACCTACATTGGGAAAACAAAATATACAAGCTAAAGAGGTCTATACTGGGCTTGTAATGTGTGGTTCCAAAAATATCATTACCTCCCTCCCAGAGAAGGTTTTCACTTTTGACTCCCTACCCCCGTGAAGTTTCCATTTTAGGGGGTGTTAAACAATCCCCCCCCCCCGACCTTTTTTCCCACCTCAATCGCCATTATATGCATAGTAAGGATGTGCAAAAACAGCTACATTGAGCAATTCGGGTTGTTGCACATTTTAAGCCTCTCCATAATATAACAAATTTGTATATAAGAATAAGATTAACTATGGTCATTAAAAATGATAGATAAAAAGTGGACTTCAAGCCATTCTGTTCACCATTATTTATAGTAAAGCAATTTTGCATCTTAAATCGCCATAACAAAATCAATAGCAGAAGAGATAGGAAAACATTTTGTGTAATGTTAATTTGCAATATAAATACCACAAACAGGCAAGAGTCATCAAGGATGGGGTAATAAATAAGGTTATTGTTATTATTACAACCAGAAGTAAAGAGTACTGGAAGTTGAAAGTTTAGAATCCCTGTCTCCCCTGCTTTAATATAAATATTTAATGTTAAAAATTTAGTGGAGGAGTAAAGTATATTGTGTAGTTACAGAAAAAATCCATACCCACCCCATGGAAGGTCATTGGAAATTCCTAGGGGGAGGGGGGTCTTAAAAGCCAACATTTTAGAAGCAAACTATGAAGCTGAACTGGAATTTCCTGGGGGGATAGGGGGTGCTCAACAAAAAACCTTCCGTGGTAGGAGTACGGATATTTTCTGGAACTGCACATTGGTAGATGCAGCCCTCTTAAAGTAGAAGGCAACATAAACTGAGTTTGAGTAGTACATGTAGGTAGAAAGGACCAAGTGCAAAGAGGTCCAGAGGAAAATTAGTGTGAACTAAGTGACAAATGATTGCCTGTAGGCAGCAAAATTGCCGGCTACCATCACATTTTGAGAGGGCTGTAGATGCATACTTCCTAAAACTTTGATTCAGTAGCCAATAAAATTATTTCTTAGCTATTAGGCATTGGCTGTTAGGTTGTCACTAATTCTAAATAAGCATTTTGACTGTTTATTTTTTGTTTGTTTATTTTTCCATGTAAATTTCCTTGTTCGTGCTTTTATTTATTCTATTCAATATTTGTCAAAGATTGCAGACTGGCAATCGAAAGCTTGTATATTTTAAATGTTTTAACCAAAGAATTTTTTTTTTTAATTTGTTAATATGTTTATTTTTAGCCTGAGGTTGGCTCTTTCATCGCTTTTGACCACATAACATTTTGGGTGGGAAATGCAAAACAGGTGAGTATAAGTCGGTGTTTTCAGTTTAATCTGTAACCCATAACCTACAGTGGGCGGCATGGTGGTCTAGTGGTTAGCGCGTCGGACTTTCAACCTGAAGGTTGGTGGTTCGAGCCTGGTCTCTGCCGTCGTGTTGTTTCCTTAGACAAGAAACTTTACTCCACACTGTCTCTCTCCACCCAGGTGTATAAATGGGTACCGGCGACAAAATGCTGGGGGTAACCCTGAGATGGACTAGCATCCCATCCAGGGGGGAGTAGCAATATTCCTAGTTGCTTCATGCTACGGAAACCGGGTTAAGCTCTGGCCGTGTGGGCCATCATGGCCCGAGTGCGACTTTACCTTTTTACCTTACCATAACCTACAGTATTGGCAAAAGAAATGAGAGCAAATTTTGATAAATTTTGAGACTTGCCACTTTTCAATGAAAAGCTACAACTTTTTAAAGAAAACAACTCTTTGACAAACTTTCGGAAAATGTTTGGAAATGGCTATTGTCTTGACGTGTTTCACATGTTTGACAATGAAAGGTGGGAATATGTTGTGGTTCAAATCTTTCTTTGACTGGCCTGCCAAGATTACCTTTTGCTTCCTGCTGGCCTGTATTGTAAATTGTATAATAATTAACTAATAAAGATTTTTGTTGTTGTTGTTGTTGTTGTTGTTTAAACATTTTCAAACCAGTTTGATTTTTGTTTTTCTTTGTCTCAGAATGTGGTAGTGACTCTGAGCCAAAAAAAACTAAAAACTAAACTGGTTTGAAAATTTTCAAGCCAAAGAAAAATTTGAATCACAACATAAAAATGAATTATTTTTTTACTGAAATAGATGACAGAGAACCCTTTATCATACATGTGTGTTTCTGATGCATTTTATAAACTATATACCAACAGGCAGCCTCGTTCTATTGTAACAAAATGGGATTTGAACCATTTGGATACAAAGGGCTTGAGACTGGCTCGAGAGAGGTGGTATCACATGCTGTCAAGCAGGGGAAGGTAACAGTTATGCTTCTTGCATGTGGCCTTATTTATACTAATTAAAAGTTTTTCTCTCTCCTAGATCAAGAAGATAGCCAAGTAGTGAACCCTGGTGAAAATCCTCACAGGATCTTCAGGGATCTTTGAAGACCTTCAAAGATCTCCAAAGACCTGTGAAAGGTCCTTAAAGATAAGATCTTTAAAGGATCCTCACATGATCTTTGAAAGATCCTCAAAGATTCTTCATCTGCAATTTATTGTAAAATTTTTTTATCCTCAAGGAATTGATGAAGATCTTGAAAGGATCCTAGCAAAATATCCTTGTGAGGATCTTTGCAAGGACCCTTAAAGATCCTCAAGAATTTATAAGGATCTTTCAAGGATGTTCATAAGATCCTTTGAAGGATCTTGCAAAGATCTTTGAAGATCTTTAAAGATCCTTGAAGATCTTGGCAAGAATTTAAAGGATCCTTGGCAAGATTATCGAGGATCTTGCAGGAATTTGAAAGATCCTCAAAGATCTTTATTAAGATCCTCAGTAAGATCCTCGCAGATCCTTATGCAGATCTTTAAGTGATAGATAAAATATGAGCGGGAGATCGGCTCGCCATTGTAAACGCCCATACAGATCGGACGCAAATATTTTATCTGAAATGAAACAATGAGTAGAGATCTGTATGAAAAGTTAATGCATACTAATTAGCTCAGCAGAGATCTGTATCAAAAGTTAATGCATACTTATTAGCTCAGCAGAGATCTGTATCAAAAGTTAATGCTACTGTTTAATAATTCATCAACTCAGTTGATCTGTATTGGGGTTTACAAACCTTCATTAAACATTCATTTCTTTTGTATTTTCCTTATGAATTATTAATGAATTTTATAAGGCTCCTTAAAGATCCTTCAAAGATTCTCACCAGGGTTCCTCAACTTCACCTGCCTTCATCTTTTTATCATCGTGATCACCACCACCACCATCATTGTCACCATCACGGTTGTCACCATCACCATCACCATCATCAACACCATCATCATCATTGTTATCGTCGTCGTCATCAAAATATCATCATAATTTACCATTATCATCGTCATCAACACCACAATCATCGGTGTCATCATCATCCATGATTTTGTTACCCTTGTGTTCTGCGTCCTTAACACATAAAAATCCCCAAAGATGCAAAATAATTCATGGCACACGTCCTGGAGGACGCAAAGAACAATTGACCAATCTTTGTGTGATCTTAAATCTGAAATAAAACCTACCTCAAGTCAAGAGAATAATATTGTCTGCCTGTAAAATAGGTCAAGAAGTAATTTCTGGATGAATATAAACAGAAGCATTTCTACGCAAATTCTCCAACAAAATTGCTTTTATTTCAAAAGCTACCATTTTGATTTACCTGATGGAGTGGTTACTCAATGTGTTTACCATATATGGAAAACACATGGGTGAACCAAGATGGCCGACAATGATTCAGAATTTTGCATAAAGATACGGCGTACAGTTTACGTTAGCTTTTATTGCCTGTTAACGCTGAAAAAAATATAAAAATTGCCAGAGGGCGGCCACTTCATACAGCTTCAAATGACAACGAACCCAAGAGTGTTCCCGACAGTGATAATATAAGACTTTAATATAGGACTCAGTGGTTTTTGGACTGGGACTTATTGGTTCTGGACTAGGACTTGTGATTTTTCATGAAATGAGTCCCAGGACTCACCATAGCAATTTCTAACAAAATCACTGCATCGTTATCACATAATTGTAACACATTTTAACTTGTAGCTTACCACTCGATTTTTATATGCCACAATATGTCACATGTATTTTCCTGTCCATTTCTTAAATTCATTTGTTAATATATACTTGATTTCAAGAATTCAACTGCAACTTATGTTTACACCTGTAATTATATATTGTACTTAGCAGTGTGAAATCTCCTCTGCTAGATTTTTTTGACTGACACGTTAATAAAGTCATTATTATATGTACAGTATGTCATAATTAAATTTTTTGTCTTTCAGATAATCTTTGTTTTCCAGTCTCCACTGAACCCGTCAGGAAAGATAACAGAGAGTAAGGACCACCTTTTCTTTACAATGAAAATGAGGAGATAATGTCCTGTTAATAAATGTGCACAATCTGATAATTGTCAGTAAAGTATAAGAAATATTTTTGATTGTTCGTGCAATCTTTAATCCCATCATTTAGGCCATCAAGCTAGATTAATAGATATTTTATTGTATTAGATATTAAATTAGGTGTCCCCAATTTAAACTAGTGTTCCCATACGCTAGATGATTTTTCTAATTCTAATTGTGTGATCAGCAAAAGGCGTGACCCATCACAGCAGATATGTAAGTGTGCATGTGTTAGTGTTAATGTGAGACAAGGTGCGAGTGCTAAATAAATAATATGATTTGACACATAAATAAAGTCATTCATTCATTCATTCATTCACCAGTTATGGGAAAACATCTAGTAAAACATGGTGATGGTGTCAAAGATGTTGCATTTGAAGTGGAGGATTGTATTGGTCTTTACAAGGTATGATACATATTGTAACAGTTTCCTTGAATTAAGTACATGTAGTGTGTCAAGTTTGATCCCAAATGACTGTTGTTGATGACTGATATTTCAAGTATTTGAGTGGTGGTGCAAGTCAAGAAGACCTTAGTATGACTTTCATTCAAGTTATCAAAATGCTAGTCACCGACAAAAGTTATCTTTTTATGTTAAAGAACTACTCTCAACCAGAAGATTGCACTGGTTCACGACCATGAGACTGATTCATGTACTTTAAACACTGAACATTTACACTACAAAGCACTTACGGGGGCTTTATATGTGACTCCTTGAGTGTAACCTTAACGGAGAGACGGGAAAGAGGGGGAGGAAGGGGAGATGGAGGGTGTTATGCGGTCCACAACAGGACTCCGTAGTTCCAGTAAGCACATGCTTGTTTTAATTAACATAAAATAGCATACGTTAGCATAACTCTCATAACATATCCTTTCCAAGTAACTGGTAAACTGAACATTAAATCAGGTAGAAAATAAGCAGTGTTCCTTAAACAAATTCAAAGTTCAAAATGACTGAAGTCAATGGAATCCTCTAATGTCAATGTCTTTCTGATGGTCCCGATCTGGTCATATTCTGGACCGCTGGGGAAGTAGTGATCGGATGGTGTTTTTCTTTCTTGCTATAGCTCTAGGAGGCTTAAATCCCACTAAGAACACCATGTTATGTGGTCCACAACAGGACTCCGTAGTTCCAGTAAGCACATGCCTGTTTTAATTAACATAAATTAGCATACATTAACATAACTCTTTTAACGGGAAAGGGTACATACATACATATGTGTGTTGGGGGGGTGTAATATTGGTGGGGGGGTGGTGTAATATTAAGGACTAAAGAAGTAAAATTTTAAAATGTCTTGTGTCGGTGTTTTATCAATGCTTCACGTCGCTGTCGGAAATTGAACGAACATAGTTTGTCGGAATTTTAGAAAAGGTGAATAATGGTATGTTATACAGAAACAGTTCTACAATAGCTCAGTTGTCGTTCGGTGCGCATCAATAATGAATAACACGATGCTCAAGAGACCCTCAAGGGAACCTCAAGGGTTCTCAAGGACCTCAAATTGGTGAAAAATATGCCAAACCACTGTTCTTTGTCGCTAATTCTCGGCTTTCGTGTCACTGTCGGAATTGTGCCGAGAATGATTGTCTTTTGTCGCAATTTCATTTTACGTGCTGTCGCTACTTTTTGGGTCATGTCGCCTGTTGGAATTTACCCTGGTAGGGCCTTTATCCTTCCCTTTTCATTTAATCTTTCACTGTTCTCTTATGATTGCTAAATAATGCTGTTTAATGTTGCTGTCTTTAAGGCTGCCCTCAAGCGTGGTGCGGTGTCTATTCGGGAGCCTTGGGATGAGACAGATGAAAGCGGAACTGTGACTTTTGCAACTGTTCAGACAGTAAGTAATTCTGCTGCAGATGATAGTGTGTGAGCACTTTCATTTCTAATAACGTTCTATTGATTGACTTATGTACTGTTTTTGTTTGTTTGTTTGTAGTATGGGGACACAACTCATACTTTTGTGGATAGAAAGGAGTACGATGGTCTTTTTCTACCAGGTTACAAACCTCTAATATCAAAAGATTGTCTTCTTGCTAAACTGTAAGCAAACCTAAAACTATAAGTCATTCTCATGTTGTGAATAGGCTGTGTCTAAATAGATTTCAAGATAGCTTTCACTTTTATGCTTTATCACATTTTCAAATAATGTCATTGAAATGAAATGACACAAAATTATTATAGCTCAAAGTACATGTATGGTATAACCAAATACATGTAATTACTATTCATCCCAGATGTTCTTTGAAATAGCTTGAAAATCAGTCCATATCACATACCAATGGTTAAATAATCTGCAGTTAAAAAAGTTTAATTATGACATGATCACAATAATATTTTGAATTCATGACTATGAAATCAAAACCCATTAAACTTGTGTTAATTTATTCATGGTAAATTCATGGCATTTTCATTATTCTTTCAAAGGATTTTCATGGTCAAAATTAAGAAAGCTTTACAGGAAACTGTAAAACGCAGTTAATGGAGCGTGACGTACGGTGCACAATAGATGTCTGTGGTCACAACACACATGTACTTTTACTTAACTCAAAGGAACATTGTCACGGAATTGTCTAGAACTGTTTCTTTTGGCTATTATGGTTGGCTAGGTCCTTTAATGGTTCCATTCATCAATGTAATTTTACTGCATGATGTCTAGTTCAGTAATACTACAGTAATTGCAATTGGCTGTACGTTTAGTTTCTGTCTGGCTATAAAAGCTCAAGAACATTGTGCAAAGTACAATTTGCCTTGTGGCCAGCACTGTAGTCAATACTAGTGTAAGCTTTACAAGTGCTTAAAGGGTCATAGTTTCCGTATAGGAGCAGCCTCCGCAGCAGCTGCTGCGGGTTTGCCAGACTGGTTGATAAAAGTCCTAGGTAGATGGTCTTCTGACTGTTATCCACAATATATTCGGACACCATCATCCATTTTACTTTCGGCAGCCCCTGGGATGGCCTGCCTTCCCACTACCCCTACCTTAGGCTAGTGATGGGTTATTTTAAAATGACTTTACTCGATCTTGGGGGGATACATGCCCTGCATGCATCTGTGGTGGTTAAGTCTCGGCAGCGACTTCCCCCAAGATTTTGCGAGTGTTTTTTCACAAAGTTTTTTCATTTTCGACCTGCCAATACTCCGGTCCGACACAGCACTAGCTACAGCGCTGGGTAGATAGGTGAGGCTTTTAGGTCACGCAATCTAATGGACCTGCCAATACTCTTGTTCTGTCCTGTCAGCGTGCAGTGCGGGGAAGACAAGTGAGGCTAAAAAATGGTCTTGCATTACTTACCCGCCAATACTCTTTCTCGATCCAGCATGTAGTGCTGGGGAGATAAGCGAGGCGAATGGTCATGCAACGAAGTCACTTGTCATGCCAACCGCAGGAATGTGTCCCCCATTACACCAAACAATATGGTTGTGTTGTTATTGTCTACTTATATTGATCTAAGTCAACTAGTAATAAAATAAATGCGGAACAACAACATTAAAGATATTTTCATGGGATTTTTGCCATGAAAACACCATTAAAATGAAATCCTTTAAAAATTTCAATATTCATGCCCCATATTCATTCTCCACATTGTATACAAGGCCATGAAATACCCATGAAAAATCCATTAAAATGTTGATGATTGATGTAAAAAAGATGTATTTTTTAGAAGAAAATGCTTTTGACCCCTGACCCCGGAAATTAAAGACCTGCTGAAGCAATGGTCTGTGAAGTGGGCTGATTTCAAGCCATTTCAAAGGGCCTCTGGAATCAAGTAAAAGACACCATAAACAGGCTGTAAATAAAATTGAACCCATCCATCAGTCTTTACTCTTTCTATTTTTACTTGTTATTTTTTCTATGCACAGACCACCAGGCAAACTCCATTTCATTGACCACGTTGTTGGAAATCAGCCTGAAGATGATATGGTGACAATCGCTGAATGGTGAGTAGAAATAACATGCCATTCAACAGTTGTGTAATCCGGATTGTTTGGATTTTCATGTTAGCTGGAACAAAAATCTGAAAAAAGATCGATCCATTTATCATCCCCAGACCCTTCTGCAAATAGCCTGTGAATACAGCTGCCTCTCATCGCTCTCATCGGTTGTATTGTGTTACAAAGGATAACATTTCCTTGCATGCAATGGTTTATTATTTCTGTTTTCATCTTTGCGTGAAAATATTGATGAAAGAAACTGCCATTTTCGAACCTGGCCATTGCGGTGCCATGAGTCTAAAGGTAGTCTTTCCCCTAAAAGCAGACTGATGATGATAATTACGGGATTCTTCTTCCTATGTATCGCCGATAAATGTTCATTCATTTAGACGTGCATGAGTGGCGCCGTTTGAAATATCAGTGACTTGCCATATCCGGTCGGTAAATTGACAAAAGTAGAAAAACCCCTTCACCGCAGATAAAACTATAAAAAGCCTTTAACTGACTTGCTTGTAATGTCAAAACATTAAACATAGGACAAATAGATTGAACACAGAGTCAAACAGTTTCTATCGACAAACAAGATTAATCCTCGCAACTGGCGATTGAGTTACAACACTGCATAATTTAAAGCATAATTATGTAAAATTATCAAGTTGGCCAATCAGCGCTCCTGTCTTGATGCGGGACAGATTTACGTCATCAGTATGGAATTTCTCAAAGTAAATCGCAGACGCTCTCTCCCGCGAATGCCCCTAGCGGCCGGGAGCGATGAGAGGTGGCTGTATTCGCAGGCTACTCTGCAAAGGGCCTCTGTTTGTTTGTTTGTTTTGTTTTGTGGGTTCTGAACGACTGCATGATTGTTATTGATCTGAAGCTAGTTGCCAAACAGAATGCTTAATCTGTTACCATATTTAGATACCAATCTGAATTCCAGTGCTTGACATACAGGGTTAGTTATCCGGTCGTCTAAGGAGACTAAAAAAAGTATTGGGCAAGCATTTTTCAGTAAAATTAAAAGCCTGGTGGCCTGAGAAAAATACAACAGATGACCCAGCCATAAATCCAATTAGGTCAATAAGATCTTTATCGTAAACAGCTGACTTATGTTTCTGCATGTCTATGTCCCATCAGGGACCGCGCAGAGGGAAGGGCTGGGGGGGCTTTAGCCCCCCCACTTTTTTGCAAGAATAAAAATAAATTTAACAAAAGTAACGGTGTGAAAAATTATAAAAAATCGTTAATTCGAAAGTGACCAGAGTTACTGGCAAAGACAAACGTGCAGATAAATAGACAGAATGAAGCATTAGGGTGTTACAATTGTAAAATATTTTTTCCCTTCTAACCTAGCAGAGTTAAACGTCTTTTAAATTGCTTCTTTTTCCTGCGGACCTCTCAGGAAAATGCGTGCTGCTGAAGGATGGTGATTATTTTTGTTTTGACGACATCATAGTAAAAATTAAAGAGCTACCCAACCCAGAACGGGAAATGATAAAACAAGTTATCACGTTATGTAAGCTGATTCTCGTACAGTAAATCCAGCAACCAGTGCAGCCGGTGAAAGATCCTTTTCGACTGCCCGGAGGCTAAAAACATGACTCCGTTCAAGAATGAACCAGGAACGATTTAGTAACCTGACAGTTTTAAACATACACAAAGAAAGAACAGACAGGCTTTCTACCATTGACATGGCAAACGAATTTACCGACCGCCACAAACAGAAAGCATAATTTTGGCACTTTTTGAGTAAATGATGTACAGTAACTTAAATATCATTCACTAAATTATTTTCAGTTACCGTTTTATTTTGCCGTGTAAATATTTTGAATGAATAATTAAACAATTATTGAACTCGGCTTTCGTATGATATGAAGATATACAGATCTCGGAGGGTGTTATCCACCGGGCTCAAGCCTTCAGCTTTGGCGGATAACCCCCTCGATCTGCATAACTCTTCATATCATACTCAGCCTCGTGCAATAATTGCTGAGTAATTATACAGCGTTGAGTTCAAGGCAGCCCAAGCAAAATCGTTGGATTTCTGGCTTATTTATAGTAATTAAAGGTTGATATCAGTAGTATAACATAACAATCTATGATATTTCAATTTAGTGATGGTGAATTTTCAGACCCGATAGCAACATCACTGAAGATGAGGAAAAAAATCAATAGTTTTATCGTTATAATAGCATTCTCCGTCACTTTAGAGAATTTGAATAGAAATCCACAAGCATGCCCGGCCCCGCCCACAAAAAAAAATTTCCTTCGCGCATTCTTCTTAAGCCCCCCACTCGAAAACTTGCTGCGCGGTCCCTGCCCATGCCATTTGTTTTATACCCAAAAATCCTGTATACAGTTAACAGTTACTGCATATTCTTGTATTCCACTGATTTGCAGCTTAATATCACAAATTTTCTTTTTCCAATATCTCATATCACTTTTATTTTTACATAAATTTCTTTTATCCCCCTAATGTTTTTCCCCTGTCTCCTGGCTACACCCCATCAACATACATGTATATTGTACAATCATGCAGGCGAAGCCATTAACTTGGATGTATCTCGTACCTGCCAAAACTTACTACTAATGGATAGCATTCCCTCCCATGAGTCGCAGTGATCTGGAGGGGGGGGGGGGTAGTAATGTTCACATGGTACCGTATTAATAATAAATTCTTCTTTGGCACCTTTTTCTACTGTTTGGTTATGCTATACTGTATTAATTGATTGTTTTTAAGGTATGAGAAGAACTTGCAGTTTCACAGGTTTTGGTCTGTGGATGATAAACAGGTATTTACTATGCAGTTGACAGCTGTCTTTTCTAACTTGGTTATTGGCAGAATGTTTTCAAAATAATCAGTGTCCCTTCTCTATCTCCCCTTTCATCTTGTTTAACCATTTACATCCTAACAATGCTAAGGTTAATTTGAGAAAACTGTAGAGCTATAATGAATTAATCAAACAGCACAATTCAGTATGGAAAGAATGTTGCATTGAAAACTCAGAGATAATGGATTTTTTTTCCTTTGGCAACTTAATTTCAATTTGATTCCCCCCCCCCCCCCCCCAAAAAAAAAAAAAAAAAAAAATGTATTGGAACTTTACAACTTGGCTTGGACACTTGGGCAATCTGGGTAAATTAATTTTCTTTGCATCGTAGAACCACTGGCAAGTACTAGACATGTGCTTATAGTATCTCCACAGTTTTAGACCTTACAGCCATTTAATAATAATAAGGCAAGATGGAAAAATTAAAAAAAATGATCGTTTTGATAACATTTTGAAAACAGCTGTTGAACTCTTGGTCATGAAAAATTTGAAAAGGTCGCGGAAAAGGTCATGGAAAGTCATGGAGTTTTAAAATCTGAAAAGAGTCGAACCCTGTTACAGTGCAGTAAAATTTGAGATTTTTTGGTGTCTGGTCTTCTAAATGGCCGCCCCTGTTGCTTTTTTCAGGGGCACATTTCCGCCGGAAGTTCCTTCAAACGCGTCTCCATAATCTCCGATTACTGCTAGTATTAAAAATTACTATGCTTAGTGAAAATAGAGTAATACGTGTGGAGAGAAAGAAACTCGGAAAATGTTTTTCTGAGTTCCAGATGGGATTCAAACCCATGACCATCCGTACACTAGTTGGATGCTCTAACCACTGAGCGACTGAGAACTCAAGTGGTGAGCAATGGTCATTTGTGGGCTGACACACGGATTGGATCACCCAACCACAGGTATGCCAATGAACACACTGATTATCTGTATCGTGCATCAAGTTGAATGGTCTCAGTAAGTCTTATTGATATATACCATCCATCTTGATATTTAGATCCACACAGAGTACAGTGCATTAAGGTCGATTGTGGTAACAAACTGGGAGGAAACAATTAAGATGCCAATCAATGAACCAGCTCCTGGAAAGAAAAAAAGCCAGATACAGGTAAGCAAGCTTCAGAATAGGTTAAATTAGAAAGTAAAGTTTGATCTTTGGGAAAAATTGAGGAAAATAAAATTGAAGGGTCATTTTATGGCCTGTGCAATGTTTTAGTAATAACAGTAATAGTAATAAATTAATTACAGTTTATGACTTATTTCAACAGCCTCAATGCGTACAGTTAAAAGAATGTTTCAACACTCAAGAAAAATTCTATGCCTTATATACTGAAAAAAAGAGAATGAGGAAAATCTAAGTTTAAATAAATAAGTTTTAAGTTTAAGTGTCTAAATTTTTGATAATGTGTCTTTGGTTTTAGCTTGAGTTAGATTTGAGTTCCATAGCTTTAGGAACCAAAGCCACCGATTTAGTTGTGGGGACATCTAGTGTGCAGAATGCCAGTTTTGAGAGTAACACATTTTTTGAATTGATTGTAATACTTGTCGCATTTCAGGAATATGTAGACTACTATGGATCGGCAGGAGTGCAGCATATTGCCCTCAATACTTCTGACATCATCAGTTCTGTAAGTCACACACATTGTTCTGAGAAAAACTACATATGCCTGCAGCCAGTTTTGAGGAAAACACTGAGGTAGTTTTGAGATACATTTAGTAGGGTCTGTATTTGCACAGATGAAAGTGAATCTCAATCATATCAAATTGAATTTGTACTCCACTTTGCACATTCCCACACCCATCTACACATTTCCCAGAACTTTGTTTGATTTTACACTGTAAGTGTAGTTTACTTACAGTTAGTACATGCAGGTAGCTTCTGGTATAAGCATGCACAGAGATATTAAAGGGAGGGTTTCACGGTTCAGCGCATGTTCAAAACCCATTTAATTTCATTGATTAGACCAGTCGGAAGCAAGTAGATAACTCTGGCGGGAAATTTGGTATAATTTCAGAATTTTACAACGTGCAACTTCGAATTTTTGCCTCCCTTGGGAGTAAAAGGTTGGACTACTTCAAAGTTGACACCAGTCCTAGATTGACTTACCGAAAATCTCTATTAAGCCACCCGGGTGGCTTATTTATTTAAGGTACTTTCGAGGGGTGGCTTATCGGGGGGGGGGGGGGGGGGGGGGGGGCGTATTGATTTTGCAATATGCAGCATGATGTACACTATTGGGATATAATATAATATGAACTTTATTCAAGCATCATAATCTTGGGATTAAAATCTCAGGATTAAAATCTCAGGACTAAAATCTTAACATTAAACTGTAATGTTACAATTTCATTATTTTTCCCTATATTATGGTTTATACCTGGTTTTATTCTGAATATCACTCTGCAATTTTCGCATACAATCCATCCTGATCGATGCCTACAGTCTTGTAACGCATGATTACATGTAAAGCATTTGCCCAATCAATCACGTTACACCGAACTTTCAAGACGTGAATAAATCGCGGTACCGTACTTTAGTTCACACGCAGTGTGTCTTTTCTAAAAGGAGAGGAGTTGGGGTGGCTTAAAAAAGCGGGGTGGGGGAGGGGGGGAGGGGGGAGGGGGTGATAAATTCCTTCTTCTAAAGAGGGGTGGCTTATTAGATAGGGGGTGTGGCTTGTTTGTGAGGGGTGACTTAATAGAGATTTTACAGTAATCGTGCACTAAACAACTTGACCAAACCCATTCTACACATAACCAACAGTCTACACGTGAAAAAGTCTCCATTGTTGTCCATGATTAAGGTGATTGTTTTGTATTTGCTAACTTGTCTTGTGTTGTCGCTTTCTTTTCTCTTGAGGTAACGAATTTAAAAGAAAGAGGCATGGAGTTTCTAACTATTCCTGACACATATTATGAAAACCTCCGTGCACGGCTAAAGGATTCCCCCGTCACGGTAGCAGAAGACCTGAGTGTGGTGAGTTTTCTCACAGGAAATGGTCTGAAGTTCTGCTCTTACTAAGCTATGCACATAGGAGCAAAAATTCCAATAAGCGCTGCCTTTGAATAAGTGCCGCACATTGGAGCAAAAATACTAATAGCGATATGCTCTGCTCTCGAATAAGTGCCACACCCTTTAAGGACGGTGTCAGTTTTTTGAAGCCATTAAACTCAAGAGTGGCACTTATATGAAGGGGGCCAAAGAGGATGACACCTTGATGCAGCTTATTCATTCTGATCGGGAAGGAGGCATTGACATTGACATTTTTATAAGTGCCCTACCCTCCCCCCCCCCCCCCCCCCCACCCTCCATTAAAAACATTACCTCCGAATGAATACCCCAATAAAAAGTTACCAAAAAATGAAATTAGCCATGACTGTTGTTTTTTTAGCCTGGCTTAAAAGGAAATCGGCGAGCAAGGTGAATGGAGTGTGATCTGAGGAGGGAAGGGGGTGGGGGGTATTTCTTTTTACCCAATACCCCCGTGAAAGGAGTACAGTATTAGTAACAGTTCGAAACAAATTTCTGTTCTTTTTTTATCCATCGCAGGCATTTTTTTCGTTAACGTCAGTATGCGTCTATTGACATTGTTTTATTATTTCTTCCCTGCAGCTTCAGGAGCTGAAGATTTTGGTAGACTTTGATGACAAGGGCTATCTGCTGCAGATATTCACTAAACCATTGCAGGACAGACCTACTCTGTTCTTGGAAGTCATTCAAAGGCATAATCACCAAGTGAGTACTCCTCAAAAATGCCAAATTTTATTTTGTTAGGCACTAAAAAAAACAACGCATCTAAATCTACATAAATTTAAAGTACTATAAAGGGGAATACCCATCACTGCAAGGCGTTAAAAATAAACTAATGAATATAAATACTTATGTATTATTGAAAAATTAATAAATAGATAAATAAATAAATAAACGCAGTGGCTATTCGTACGGTACCCGTACGTCGACTTGTATTTTCTATTCGTACGAGAGTCTTCTGATCTTCTGAGCAGGCACCCGTATGCCGACTTGTATTTTCTATTCATACGGGAGTCTTCTGAGCAGGCACCCGTATGCCGACTTGTATTTTCTTTTCGAACGGGAATCTTCTGTTAAGAAGCCAAAATGGCATTTGATTAATTTCAGCTTATTCCGCTAAGTTTGCAATGTTCAGTAACAATTATCTTTTTTTCGTTTGATTGATTTGCTTGTCATTTACTGATCTTGTGATCTAAAGGATAAGTCTAGTCAAGGTTAGGCCACACGTATCTTAAGTATGCAGTTGTCATTCTGGACTGTCTTAGTGGTTGAGGCATTTAACAATAGTTCTCACGGTAGACATGTTTGGGTTGTTCAATTCAACCTTGGACGAGACCTGCCCGCGAGCAGATTCGGTAAAGGCATTTACAGTTCGGAAATTTCCATTGGTTAGTTTCTATTTGGTTTACTTCAGTCCGGTTGGTATGCTTGGGTTTGTATGTTTGTATGTATGCTTGGGTTTGTCTTGTTATTTTGTCCCAGTGGTTTATGGGGGTGATGTCGCAGCTCTTAGAAGGTCTCACACCATTGGCTTGCCACCCTTATACCTAACAATAGGACAAACAACACAACAATGGACCCTAACCCTAAAAACAATAGCAGCTGTGTTTTACAAGGCCAATGAAAATAGAGGCTTCTAAGAGCTGCGACCCTACCGGTTTATGGCCTTCTGGTTCTCACGGTCCGCGAACCCAAACATGTCTACAATTGTATTATATAGGTAGGCTTGTTTCATTTGATAGTCAGTCGATAAATCTTGTGGCTTCGGGACCTGCTGTCCCTCTAATTGAGCTTGGCGCTGCACAAGACGTCCCAATAAAGAAGGCTGTCGGTACCACTCGTTTACCAAGCGTGGCTTTATTACATTTCTGAGCAAACGTAGAAATGATTTGTATGAGAATGTTTACCTGTATATTTTTGGGTGGTGGTGTACCCCTGGGACTCTGAAACCCTTACCCTATTGGTACCAGACCATGTTAAGCTGATTTTACAACTATATACTAGACTGGACACCGAAAATACCTACTCTATACCAGACTTGCTATTTTTAGACCTGTATCACTGTTAGTGTTTTTAATGGAACACCATCTGTCAACAATGTTGCCGCAATGATCTTTCCGTTTAGGGAAGGCTCTTTCTCTTCCGGGTTTCAATTCCTGTTCTAGACGTAATTCTTCATGATCAGTTTCTGGGCAAATGATACCATATTCTAGACCAAAACTCTCTGATTTCTATACCCTATCCCAGACTAAACTGCTTGAAAACTATACCCTTCCAGGGCGTAGCCAGGACTTTTTCAGAGGTACGCACAATCAATTTTCCCTCCCCCTACCTCCCCCCCCTACCTCCCCCCCACCTCCCCCCCACCTCCCCCCCCCCCAACCCTCAAGTCCCAAATCTTTCTTTTTTTTTAAAGACTTTTTCAGGTACGCACGTGCGTACGGGTAGCTACGCCCCTGGCGTCACAGCTGCACATACCCATTTAGCTTATATATGGGAATACCCTCCCACCCGTGTGTTGATGTAACTAACTTGTAGTCTCATTATTTTGCCTGTTGTCTTTTTTGCTCAGGGTTTTGGAGCTGGAAATTTCAAGTCTCTTTTTGAAGCAATTGAGCTGGACCAAGACAGAAGAGGGAACCTTCACTAAAATATTACTCCATTACGCAGCAATCTGCCACTGACAACTCTTCGCATTTTAAAAGCGGTGTTTGTAATCAGAACTCGTGGGAAAGATAGCAAATGATTTTCCTCACTAATTATGACAACACGATAACCAGTCACTTCTTACGGGAAAAGAAACGGGAGGGTCTTGATTGGGAAGAGTCAGAATATTTGGCTTCTTTCAACGTCTGGTATTTGAACACCGATTATTTAGAATGGAATGGGCTTAAATATGCATGTAAATGTCAGACTGGAGTCAGGCTGAGTGAGTTCATAGACTGCGTGCGTTCATAGACTGCGTGCGTGAGGCGTGGTGCGTGGGCATACGCGAGTTATTGTACGTGGAATGAATTGTGGTTGTTATCAGTGTTTCGCATTTTGAGGGCATATTTTTAACAGCGCTCGATAAATTTTAGGACATAATATATTTCGGCTGGACAATATATTTAGACAGTGGGAAAAAACATTTTAAATAACTGCCGGAAAAGTTAAGCAATATTTAATATAAAGTGGAACTGCTGACTGCCAATAAAATATTTATAATGTCTTTAAAGTCTTGGTGCAATCGTCATTTGTAACGTTAGTTGTTAACCAAAGAGATGCTATGCTGTGATTGGTTGAACCATTTACCGTAAGGCTTGTCTCAAACGTGTGGAGGCGCGGTGGCACAGTACTTCAGATCTGAAGGTCGGTGGTATGAGGCGAACCTCGTTCCCCGGGTCTCTCTTCTTCCCACCCCCAAGAGAGACCCTGTGAACGAGGTTGGTGCCAGGCATGGACTCTGCCGTAGCGTTGTTTACTAAGACAAGAAACTTTTCTCCACATTGTCTCTCTCACCCAGGTTTATAAATGGGTACCGGCGACAAAATGCTGGGGGTAACCCCGCGATGAACTAGCGTCCCATCCAGGGGAGAGTATCAATATTCCTAGTTACTTCATGTTACAGAAATCGGGTTAAAGGCTGGTTCTCATATAATCGTCCCGGTCGTCCGAGTCGTTTCAAAAGTTTTTTGCAAACGACTCAGACGATCGGGACGACTCAAGCGATTTGGGTTCTCATATGATCGTCCCGGTCGTCTCGAACTTCAATAGCGCATTGTAAACTGTGTCCGACAACATGTTTTGGGAAAAAATACTGCATTCTGGGGTAGATTTGGGTCGCTTCGATCGCCTTAGTCGTCCCGGTCGCCTGAGAGTAGTTCTCATATGATTGTCCCCGATTATTCACGATCGTCCCAGTCGTCCGGATAGAACACAGTTCTATCCAAGCGACCGCGATCGTCCCAGTCGCCCGGGTCGTTTGCGATCGTCCCGAGTCGTCTCCGAACTGTTCTCATATAATCGTCCCGGTCGTCCGTGCACTTTTTGAAACGACTAGTACGACCGGGACGATTATATGAGAACCAGCCTTAAGCACCAACGCCCTGGCGCACGGTACTGGTGATCACGGCCGCAACACCGTGCATGCGCACGAAATCGTTGTTTCAATTCATGCTTGACATTCGTGCATAAGCACACATGGAAATCTGAAAGGCACGATTTGTGCACACTTTTTAAAGGCCCGGTTCAAACGTCGAACTTCACATGTGCCGAATCTAATACAAATGAGCAAGAACAATATATTTTGCTCATTTGCATTAGATTCGGCACATGTGAAGTTCGATGTTTGAACCGGGCCCGAGGCACGATTTACGCACACATTATGCACAGTTTGTGCACACTTTAAGCACGATTTACGGATTTACGCACGATTTAAGCACGATTTAGGCATGATCTAGGCACGATTTGCGTACACTTACGCACGATTAACGCACGATTGACGCACAACTGTTCGTGCCATGGCACGCTGGGATGCCGTAATTCATGCCAATGCCCGGTAAAAAGCGTTTATGGACTTTCTGTGGTTTAAAAACGGCAGTCTAACTTTGTAAATTTCGTACAATTTTTAATCTTGCTATGTTATTTCTGCATAACTAACACAATCAAGAAGCTGATTTTATGAACATTTCAAATGTATACTTTTTCGAGCTATATTTCTTCTGGGAATGAAGTAGAAACGACTTTTAAAGTGCACGTCATGACGGCTAGTAGGACGACAGTTGCTTCAGCAGTAGCTCACCCGTTAAGAAGAAGATTTTTATTTTTTTTCCATTTCGTGTAGCCTTGGTCAAGGTTTTGATTGTTCATAAGTTTTTACTTCTTACTAGGAAGTTTTATTGCTGTACTATTTACTGCGGTTGAAAAAAGCTAAATTGTGCGTGGTTAGGCTGCGTGGTTAGGCGGCACGGTGGTGTAGTGGTTAGCGCGTCGGACTTTCAACCTGAAGGTCGGTGGTTCGAAGCCTGATCTCTGCCGTCGTGTTGTTTCCTTAGACAAGAAACTTTACTCCACACTGTCTCTCTCCACCCAGGTGTATAAATGGGTACCGGCGACAAAATGCTGGGGGTAACCCTGCGATGGACTAGCACTGGCCCATACAGGGGGGAGTAGCAATATTCCTAGTCGCTTCATGCTATAGAAACCGGGTTTAAGCTCCGGCCGTTATGAGCCTTCTGGCTCGGGTGCGCGACTTTACTTTTTACTTTTAGACTGCAAATGTTATGGGCAGTGTTTCAAAAGAGTCCATTTTAGGAGCATTAAATCAACTATTTTCCTTGCAATTTACACTGTTAACAGACAAAAGACACTCCACAGGAGATAGAGCGATTTTCTTTAAACCGTGAAATAGTTACTAAGCTAGTAGACACTAGTAGGTACTATTAGACACCAATTCGATTGGTTTTCTTTTGTTTAGTTTTCACTAATTTGGGCTAATTTTGATTAATTGCTAGATGCTGCTTCACGGTCTGAGTAAAATCACTCTATCATCAACAACTTAAAATAGTGGCCAAATCTTAACACCATCTGATTTGGAATAGTTTTACTAGAGCAATTTTTAGCCAAATTTGTGGCCGTGATCTCACCAGTACCTTGCGCATGGCCAGTGCAAGCCACCTGTCGCTCGACATCTACATCTCGAATGCGACTTTACTTTTTTTCCTGTCGCAAACGTCGTGATCAGAAGGCGTTCCGAGACGTGCATACCGCCTCGTCGTGATGAGCTGCGTCGAATACATCCCCACAGGTTTACCATCCTCTGCTAGTGTGGTGTACTGTGCATTTGTAATTGCCGTATCGGTTTATCAAACCAGCCTCGCTAAAGGCGAAATTTAGGGCTCTTAATTTAACTGATAAAAATGAAATGAAAACTCTCAAAATTAAAGCCACATTGTTTTACTTTTTTGTGTGTGTTTATTTTGACGATTTGTGGCTCGTGAAAGCGGTAATTCAAAATAACAGTTCGACTCGCTCAACACTTTTTAAATGAAAATGTTGAAAGCGTTTAAACGCGGGCCCTTACGCGCTTTCTCCGACACTAAGCACCAATTATATACCGTTTTCTTGTACGAGTTCGCAAGGGCCTTTGTAATTGCCGCTATTTCTTGGAAATGGTAATTGTTGCGGTCGTATTGAGAGTTAACACTGATGTTTACATTTAATAAACTCTAGTATTTTGAAATGTTATGGGAATAATTTGCCCTGTCAGGCCACTCTTAATTTGAAAAATCGGTCTTCCTTGCTCGATATAGCTCCGATATCTCTCAGTCTAAAAATATTGTAAATGAAGTTCTAGATGCATTTCTATGCCAAATTTTATACCAGTTGGTCTATTACGCAAATTTATTGAACTGATGACGTCCCTTAAAGCAAACCCAATCATAAAACGACAGCATTTGCAAACCCTGACAGCTGCAAGTTGACGGGATTGGAAGTCGTGTGGATAGAAAAATGGGAAATTTTTGTTCAATTTTTACGGTGGCCCATAGGTGCCATGCTCAAGTTTTTTTATCTCGAGATAATTTGGCCTGTGTTCAGTTTAGTTATCTCGAGATAAGTTTTTATACGGAGATAAATTTTTATCTCGAGATAAAATTATCTAGAGATAATTTTTTATCCCGAGATAATTTTTTTTTATTTTCAATTACATTACTTTTCCCTGCCTCGAATAGCGTTTTTGCTTATTTGCAGGGTAACTGTATTTAAGTTTATATCTCTAATAAAGTTTTGTTTGTTGTTGAACACAGGCCAAATTATCTCGAGATAAAAAAAATTGAGCATGGCACCTATGGGCCACCGTAAATTTTTGACGATCTGTCGAGAATTAGAAGAAAAAAGTTATCTACCCCAAAAAGGGTAAGGATCACCGACCATCCATGCGAGTTAAACCAAAGCAAAGTTAACGCAACGTCTACCAGCCCTTTACGTGTTTAGATTTCTTCCTTTGCGCACGCGCTCGTAATCCCGTCAGCTCGTCAGGCATGGCCGGCATTGCGACATGAATTGCGTGCGCAGTCATGATGTAAACGTTACCACAGTAATAGCATAGCCTGTTAAATACACCCTTAATTTTAATTTTAGCTTTTAAATTATCGAATTGTTATTAGAAGATACAACTCTTTGCAAAATTGTGGGAAGGGGTTCAGAGCTACTTAACTGATTTTCGAATCGCTCTAGCGCCTGTTGTTTTTACAAAAACACCGATAAACCGTACATTTTTTTGAAATCTTAATAGTACTAGATTATAGCTTAGTTTCAAAAAGGCAAAAGTTTAATGTGTGTCAACAATTTTAAGCTTTTTGCTGGAGTATATGCCTTCATAAACTAAGTCCCACGCCCGCCAAATGTTACCCTGGGTGCCAGAGGCAGCAAGAGGCTTTCCCGCACTCTCGGCTTCATCGATTTCGTAATTGGTTTCTAGATATCAATGCACTGTAGTAAAAAATGAAAACAAAACATAGTACAACCGCACAATCTCCCTCTGTTAAAGGTAGAGATCGCTTTAATAGAGCGTATGCACATGACGTCACGGCGGCCATATTGGTGTACCAAAACAATAGAACGGCGGCCATGTTGGTGTACCAAAACAATCCTGTGGGATTTGAACGCTTTTCTTATGTTAACACTTTCTTTTGTTCCAATAAATTTGCATAGCTGCTTGCCACGTGAGTGCATACGCTCTATAGTTAATTAGCGGGAGCTCACTGGTGTTAGCTGTAATTGACAGAAGTCAAGTCCAGTCCACATGTGTAATTTTCCAAGTTTTTCATGGTTGAGCTAGTCACATGACACTCATCGATTTCATGACTTTCATCACAACAACCAACTTGAACCGGGAAGAAACGGCTCTTTCATAATTATTGCCATGAGGAAAAAGGACAAAAGAAATAGCAACAGATCTGAAAACTGAAGTCGACTTTCGAAAGGTAAGAACATTTTGTATTTAAACTTACTTCTCGTTAAGTGCGGCAACCGGCGAACAGTCAAAAAAGATACCTCGTGGGTTTTTATAAATAACGAAGCGGACGCGAGAGGTCGACGCGAGAAATATTGCTGTTCGGTATTTTCACATGACAAAATTTTCCGTGCCAGCTTTGAGATCCAACAGTTTACGAGAGTACCCGTCAAGAATAAAAACTTATAAGTATTATTCTGCGTGCTTCGTGAAAAATGATCGTGGTGAATTATTGTTTTCATTTGTAGAGAGTAAAAGTTCACGTCATGTCGATCTTGACTAATCTTCTAAAGGGACGTTGCTTATTTCACACAAACGACACATTTTGAGAGTTCGTCCAAAAATTCGGATCAAATAATTAAAAATATCCCTGATGTCCTGTTTGGTTTGTCCTCGTTTAAATTTTGTGGCTATTTTCGTTTCGTGTTCAGGTGACTGCAAGCTTCTTAAAATATCTTCTTGTCATCTTGTGTGTCTTGAACCCTTGACCCTACTATCCGTACACAGAATGACGCCAAAACAACCAACAAAAATCGACTGGAGCTTAGAGAATTCAAGTTCAACGTTATTATAGCTTTTCTCGCGAAACGAAATGATGTAATTTCAGTCGATCGAGCTCGAATACAAATGTGGTTGACCGGCCAACCGGACGTTTCATCCATGCATATTTTATTTAACCTTTTATCTTGTCATTTCAAAGAAAGTGAAAATGATTAATAAATCAGCCGTTCACTCATACAGATGAGAGCTACTTAATATTTTTTATGCCAAATTCAACCAAATCCGATGAGCGGTTCTTTTGATTTGAAGCTTAGTCATAACGAAATTCGTGAACTT
Source organism: Cladopsammia gracilis (assembly GCA_022457155.1). Classification (NCBI taxonomy): domain Eukaryota; kingdom Metazoa; phylum Cnidaria; class Anthozoa; order Scleractinia; family Dendrophylliidae; genus Cladopsammia; species Cladopsammia gracilis. The sequence goes on along the minus strand of JAJGOT010000029.1, from coordinate 1,060,907 downwards.
TTATTTCATAGATTTAAGCTTAATTAAAAGATTATTTTTGAACAATCAGCTATGAAGTTAGATAGTTTATTGCAAACATTGTAGCTTGGTTGTTATCTTATTGCTTGCATGTATTTAGAAAAGACGTAGACAAAATCATGAAAGATTAAGTATATTACATGTATCTCCAACTTGAGTGAATTGTTATGTAATAGGTCAACTTAAGTGAATTGTTATGTAATAGGTAAAAAACGAGGGACAGTGTTTCATCAGATATCCCAACACAGCGAAGTTGGTTGAAAAACGACCGAGTTTTTTTTAACCCACTTCAAGATGTTTGGATACCTAATGAAATACTCTTTCGAGTGTTTGATATACACTGTAGCTTCTCAAAGTGATAGTTAAATGCAGAGAAAATGAAGAAATTAAATCGGCAAAATCTATGCAAATTAAGACAAGATATCAAAACCTCCTTCACGGTAGTGATTTCCTTTGTGTTCTCGTCATGAATTCTTAATTATGGATTTATTAGTATAATTTGTCCGTCAACTTGTAAAATTTATTGTCCCAAAAGTGATATAATAATAGTTCTCATAATATGAAATGAGGTGTGATTTGAGGCCCATAGTGCAAAATTGCACCAATTGCATAATGTGCAGTTCCAGAAAATATCCATACTCCCCCCACGGAAGGTTTTTTGTTTAGCACCCCCCGTCCCCCCTGGAAATTCCAGTTTAGCTTCATACATTGCTTCTAAGATGTTGGCTTTTAAGACCCCCCCCCCTCCCCCTAGGAATTTCCAATGACCTTCCATGGGGTGGGTATGGATTTTTTCTGGAACTACACAATATCAGAGCAAGCTTCCAAGTTGTGACCATTTTAGTCACCATAGCAAAATGAAATTTTGGTACTCAGGGGTGACCTAATTTAAAGAAGATTTAACCTAATCTCGCATCTTACTGGTCTCCAAATGGCCACTGAACTTGGAGTGTTGCAGAGGTCCTGTCATATTCATCAATATTAATTTTATTAACTTTGGTCACTTACAATGATATCTCCAACAAAGAAAACATTTTTTGCCATGCAAAGGTTGATTTTATTACATGTATATTACAGCCCATTTAACTGCCCCAGGTTTTTTTCAAACACAATTCATGATCGCTGGCTATGATTTGCCCAAGAATAGATAAACCGTTTAAAATGCAAGGCTGGTACAACAGAAATTAATGGTAGGTTTAATGGCCAATATTTTGACTAGTAGAACTACAATAGGTGACAAAAATAGTTGACACTCTCTATAACAAAAACAGTTTTCGTGACATATTTATCACTGTATCTTTCCTTTTACTACACTCTGCCGCATTAACCCCCATCCCCCCATCCAATGTTGTAGAATTGTAGCAACAGACCTGACGAAACGGTACACAACATTGTCTGGGGGGTGGGGGTGGTGAATTAGGGGGGTGGGGCTGAAATGCCTCTCGTCCCGAACAAAATGGGGTTCAAAATGACAATGTGTCAACAATATTGTCGCCTATTGTAGTCTTCTACAGAAGGTTACAAGAGGTTACCAAGCACCACATTGTATACTCAACAATTCTGTTGTTATAAAAAAAACCCAATGATTTAGTTATGATGAACTTTGATCAAAATATTTTGTAACTAAATCCAGGGGCAGATCCAGGCAGGGTGAAATGGGTGAATTTTCACCCCCCTTTTCTGAGACCCTTTCTTTCTGATGCACTGACCTCAAACACCTCAACCAGGCTTTGGTTCTATTGCGTTTAAAATTTCACCGCCCATTTCAATATCCTGGAACGGCCCTGCTAAATCTTTTGTAATCTTTTTACCTTAATTCTCAATGATGACAAATACGATGTTGACTTCAATCTCCTAAAAGTGCCAAACATCAAAATTAAGAAAAATATTTGTATGTCATTCTTCAAGTTTGTAACTAGTTTCCTGCCTTAGCACTCGTGTTGTCAGGCTTACAAAATTCACCTAATTTCACAAACTTTCTGGTCACCTCTTTTGGTTGTTACTGCTTTTGAAATCTTGCTCACTCACTCTTGTATTGCTTAACCCTTTAATTCCCAAGAGTGCCAAAAATCAAAATTCACGAAAAATTCTGAATAGTCATTTTGTAAAATATTGAAAAACAAATGGTACCATGGAAAAGTACTGCTGAAGAGGTTTCATTTGAATAGTCACACCATAGGATTTCACCCCCACCCTCTGTTATCTTACCAAAAAATAATGCCCAAAGGCCCAAAACATCTTTTGAATTCTTAAAAAATTTCATTCTTCAACCAATAGCAATCAGTGAGCCAAATTTCCCTTCAATTTTGTGAGGAAAAACTTTCTGAGTTTCTGGTGTACAAATCTGGCGACCTCTGTCCTATCATTATCTTTAAGGCAAACTGTATATTGCAAAAGCTTCTCTTGTTTATCAAAGGGGATCAAGGATCAGGAAAATGACATATGTCCTTTACTGAAACTATGCAAAACGAATTATGTTGTTACTTGTCACATAATACTTCCAAAAAGTATAATAACGGCAAAACCACAGCGACAAACCAATGAAGAGATGAAGAGTGCCAGATCTTTCTAAGTCTGGATCAGTAAAAATCTTGAAAAAGTATAGGTTAAAAAATGGCAAACTGATCCTTACGGCAAGGATAAGAGAACGAGACAGAAGTGAGATAAAAAAAACAAACAGTTGAATGTTTTTTCCCTCACCAATACTTCCAATAATGGAAGTTTTGCTAGTGCTTCATATATACATGCAGTTCTTCATTCATTTTGTTATTGATGAATTAAACATTTCGAAGGCACCCATTCCACCCGTACCCATGGAGGTTGCCTGGGTTCCCTGTACATTTGGGTGTCCTGTTCGTCTGGGTGAACTGTGTACAGAGGTCTGTACATGAAACCAAGGTTAGGTGGGATTTGCCTTCATAGCAGGCTATGTCACAATCCCGGGGGGGGGGGGGGGTACTCCCGACAATTTAGGATAGGTGTGTGCCGCCAAGGTTCTCAAACCTGACCCTATTTAAGGGTAGAAAATCGGGATTTGATACCCTTTTTAAGGCCCAAAACCAAACTTTTAAAATGTGTATTCAGGCGTGTAGTACAGTTTTAACTGACCATATCTTTTTCGTTTTGCGTGTTGGGGTGGATACTGCAATTTAGTGACCCTATCTAAGGAATATCTAAGGATCACAATACCAAAAATACCAAAAAGGATACCCTAATTAAGGACTGAGCACCTCAAAAACCCTACCCTATCGGGCGGCACATAGCGTCCTACCAACGCTCTCTGGTAACAATGAAGCCAAAAACAGAGGCTAAACGAGAGGGAATTTCACAAGAACCAACAACAACAACAAAGATTTTTATAACTAGTTTTTGCAATTTACGCTCTACGCAATTTTTGTCCTATTTTGGTTATCCGATCTTCTTTAGCATTTCCTAGTACAGTCGAATCTCTCTACAACGGCCACCTTCGGACAGACCTTTCTGGCCGTTGTAGAGAGGTGGCCGTTATGGGGAGAGCATTTGAGTGAGTGAATGGGAAGTCGGGACATAAAAACATGGCGGTGGTGGAGAGGTGGCCGTTATTAGAGGTTCACCTGTATTCATTTTGTGTTTTTCTGCTGTTCTGAACCTTTCGTTTGGACTTTGAGTGATTTCGAGATCAAATAAGCTTGTAACAGAACTAGAATCTTTAACAGTTAATTTAAATTTCTCGACATTTCACCCCAATATGGTTAAATTTGAAATTTCCCTTTACTCTCATTTCTTGGAATGGATTTGTGGTTGCTTGATATTAAAGCAGTTATGTTTATCCAGCTGCTCAAAGAAAAATATAACTGCCAAAGGCAAATTAAATATTACCAAATCCACGTGCATGATTCATGCGCGATCCAGACTAAATTTGAGGGTTTAATTTGGTGCGATAACATTGCCAATAAAGGTCATCATTTGGCCACCAAACGGTTTCCAGAAGAACATCTTTGTGATATTATACTTAAGTGAAGTCAGTTCTTAGGCGTTTCATATTTCTCCTAATAAAGCAAGAAACGAATTTCCTGTCGTTAATATGAGCGGAAATACTTTACTGTTTTGTATGTAAGTCGACACCGGTGCGGCTTTCAGAGGTTACATTCGCTTTTGGATTTAGAAAGCCGGCTTTATCTTTGTTTTGATATTTTCACGATAGTTTTACCTCAACTGGATCAAGTGGAAACGCGGTCATCCAACGTATATAAGTCAGGTAGCGTGTAGTTAAAGTAGTACATGTACACTGAACTTTGAGATTCATGTGATGTATTCAGTAAGTAATCCGATGGAGGTTTTGTCGTGAATTTACTGGAACGAAGTTTGATATTCGGTTAGTCGTGCGGAAGTAGTTGACTTCTGTAGGTTCTCACGATGCTCCAACTAAACAAATTCATTCAGACACCAGTGTGAACTTTCATAGACGTAACAATTTTTGAAAGTTTCAACTTGATGTTTGAACGATTGTTATGAAAACACTAGATATACCCGGCTCTTCCTTACCGAAGAAACGTTCAGCACATGAATCTAATCGCATCGCGTATGTTCTAGTAAAAATGTTAATGTTTTTTGCTGATTTATACATGTACATCGTAAAACTGTCTTACTATAAGTATAGCGCGTGAGAAGACTCTTCTAGTGATAAACATTATGTATGGGCCTCGGGAGATTGCGGGGTTGGGTGGGGGGGGGGGGGGGTGGGGTGTTGGGAAGCGTATCTCCAGGGTATTTTCAGACCTAAATGTGCGATTTTCCCCTGCCCATTTCAGATCTAACCATTCGAATTTCCCCATTTTTCAAGTCAAGTTCAGATTAGAAGGCAAAATATACCCATTAAGATTTAAAGACTAAAATAGTCAAATTCTATAACCATTAATTTTCAGCCCCAAACCGCCTAAACTTTGGTGGGGTGGTCCCCGGAGGGTTTGAATTGGGCAGAGGCAGGTTCTATTGGAAAGCATCATACGAACTCTTATGCATAGGAAGCAAAATATCCATCTGTTTTTGTCCCCTATACGCGACGGAGTAAAATAACTTCCACGATCAAATTGCGGACTCTGGTCCCAGATCACGCATGAGTCATGATCACGCCATGGATGGGTTGATGTCATCCGTACATACAGTATCTTTGTTGTTGTATAATCGCTGATATAAAATGATCGCACACGGTGCTATTTACAGCTAATCTTGGTTTTGTTGGTTTTGTAAACGTTACCAAAAAATTGTTGTTTTCACTGGTATCAAATTTTTTAAGGTAATAAACCGAATGGCTACTATTGACCAGTACAAGTCGGCAAACATGTTCTCTTAGTCTAGATTAGATTATTTTAGCATAAAGACAATATCATGAAAGCGATGAAAACAGAAAAGCTCAATTTTTGTCGCTCGGTTGAGTCCGGCCGTTTTTAGTTTTCTTAGTTTGAATACTTCTTCTTGAAGGGCTGGAAATCAAGCCAAGGGAGAACTGACTGAAATTACAGAACGCTATTTTTTACATGTGGGAAAAAACCCAGAAATTTCATCTTTCAAAGATGAAATTTCTGGATGATATTGTCAACATCTGGCGGTCAACGAAGATTTTAAATCTCGCGCTCGGAAATTGGCTAAGCGTCGGTTCTTTCAAACCTTTGTTCTAGAAACAAAAGAGCCTGAAAGCTGCAAACAATTAAAATGCCCATAAAAGGAAAGTAATCCAGTGCCATTGTCTACCAAAAATTAAACACAAAGTTTGATATGTTATAAAAGGGTGACGGTGTATTAGTCATTAGCTGAATTTTCTTCTGGAGTATACCGTTGCTTTAATATGAACAATATTCGCGAAAGTTTATATAGGTCCCTTTCGATAATATTTGTGAGTAATTTTATGCTTCACAAGTAGCACTCATGTCGTCAGACTTACAATATTCACCTAATTTCACGAATGTTCCGTCACTTCTGTCGGTTATTACTGCTTTTGAAATACCGTACCCTCTTAGATATTCGTGCAGGTTTATATAGGTCACTTTGCCGCCGATATTATTGCCGTATATTTGTATGTAATTCTACAAGTTTGTGACGAGTTTCCTGCCTTAGCACTCGTGTTGTCAGGCTTACAAAATTCACCTAATTTCACGAACTTTCCCGTCAGCTCTTTTGGTTGTTACTACTTTTGAAATATCGCTCACTCACTCTCGTATTGTTTAACTCGTTAACACTCAAGAGTGTCAAAAATCAAAAATCACGAAAAATTCCGAATTTCATTTCGTAAAATATTGAAAAATAAACCGTTCCATGCAAAAGTACTGTCGAACATGTTTCATATGAATTGATCACGATAGGATTTCATCCACAGACTCAAAAGTTTAATAGAACTACACAGACAGAGTCATAATTGACTCTGGTTGTGCTTAATACTTAACTGACTGACTTTTCGTGATCTTGAGTCAACGAACCTTTGAGTCCGTAGATAAAATCCGTAAGACTAAGGGTGAATACATTTGTATTGAAATGAAAGTTTAACACGTGAGCTTTTCTTTGCCTTTTAAATTATGTAAAAAAAAATCGTGCAACCGTTAAGGCTGGTTCTCATATAATCGCCCCGGTCGTCCGAGTCGTTTCAAAAGTGTTTTGCAAACGACTCAGACGATCGGGACGACTCAAGCGATTTGGGTTCTCATATGATCGTTCCGGTCGTCTCGAACGTCAATAGCGCAGTCGTAAACTGTGTCCGACAACATGTTTTGGGAAAAAATACTGCATTCTGGGGTAGATTTTGGTCGCTTCGATCGCCTCAGTCGTCCCGGTCGCCTGAGAGTAGTTCTCATATGATCGTCCCCGATTATTCACGATCGTCCCAGTCGTCCGGATAGAACACAGTTCTATCCAAGCGACCGCGATCGTCCCAGTCGTCCGGGTCGTTTGCGATCGTCCCGGGTCGTCTCAGAAGTGTTCTCATATAATCGTCCCGGTCGTCCGTGCACTTTTTGAAACGACTCGGACGACCCGGACGATTATATGAGAACCAGCCTTTATAAATTCGGCCTTAAACACTCAAAAGATTGCAAAGGTTAATACGTAATGGTATTTTGCCAACGGCAACAATGCTTGTTGGTAATAAAATCCGCGGGCTAATCCAAGAGTTCAACAACCAAGGTTTTCTTCATTGCACTTGGGCAAGATGTGACGATTTGATGAAAGCTGTGTTTGATCATGATTCGAATAGGTCACCGGCGCTTGGGTGATCAGTTACAAACAAGCTAGTATTCAAATAGTATTCAATCTAAATATTGCTTTACATTTATAGTCAGGAAAAACCTTCGGTATTTCACTGGTGTGTCAGGGAATTGATATTTCTCAACCAGAGCCGCCAATAATCGGTAAGACCGAGACGTGCATTGGGTTCTTTCCACTCCCAAAGTCAATTATGGAGACGTGTAGTGTACAGTGTAGGTCTAATTTTTGAGCCTGAGGATGAAATCCTGTGGTGTGACCATTCAAATGAAACCTCTCCTGCAGTACTTTTGCATGGTACCACTTGTTTTCCAATAGTTTACAAAACGAAATTTGGAATTTTTTTAAAATTTTGATTCATGGAAGTTAAAGGCGGGTGCGACCTTTTTGTGATTATCAGTTAATGTTCTTATAAAGGAGCAGTGTCACTGGTATTTTGCTCCTTGCTAAATATTGAAAAAATTAGCCATTTTTTCAAGTTTCCATCCATTTCTATTAGGACCATCTGCAGCCAAAGACTTATTTATAGTAATTTTTAACAAGCATTAGTTTTGCTTTTCATATTGATGCGAAAAATAGCTGACATTTTTCCTTTAACCAGACCGCATAGGAAAACCACATGCACAGGCCACTATGTGCCGATGAGGTGTTGATTGTTTGCTGACAGACTCGTCTTTGTGTTGCAGGAACTGGGGTTACATCTGGACCTGACCAGCAATCACTTCATCGTTCCAAAATGAATCTTTATTCTAAGTACATGGAGTCCGCTCCGTCCTTTCTTTATGGTCTGCTGTGCTTCTCTGCGATCTTAGTATGGACCCTGTTCGCCATTCTCACGCTGCCATTTTGGTTCATATTCAGAATTTTCAAATGGTTCCAAGGCGTTATTATTTCGTACTACAAACTGGGAAGAATTCTGGCAAGCCGCGACGTTCCATTTCTTCATGAGACGGAAAACAACCGCAACTTTATCAACGGTCTGTTCGTGGTGGACGGAGACATTGATTTAGATGAACTCCGAAAGCTTATCATGTCCCGTGTGGTAGAAAACAGCGAGGAGCCCAGTTACGCACGCATGCGTAAACTCGTAGTTCAGCAGTATTGGCGGTATGTGTGGCAAGATGAACGCGATTTTGATATAAAGAAGCACGTGTTTACATACGATGGTGATGCCCCACGCAGCGAAGTCGAACTACAGAAAATGCTGAGTAAGCAGTTCTCAGCGCCCATGCGTGATGATATTTCACCTTGGGAGATTATAGCAACGCGTTTAGACATGCCAGGCAAGGATCAGACCGCCATTTGTATGAGAATTCACCATGCTATAGGGGACGGCTTCGCTTTGATTGGTCTCTTTTCCAGGCTTATGGATAAGAAACCGGAACTGCTGCGCGTCAAAAAACCCGTGTCTACCCCCTGTGACAAACAAAAACAGGTAAGCTTGGGGAAAAATGAAACGCGCCTCGCGGATGTACACGCGCGAAGTTTGTTCGTCACGTGCGGTCTCCTTGTTATACTGTTACACGTTGTATACGCTGATATACCTTTTCACCGTCAACGCAATGAGCCAATTAAAACTTGAAGCAAACTTAAATAGCCAGCCAGCCAGCGCCAAGCGCGAGGAAGCGTCACAATAATTTCTAATTTTTAAAGGGGCGCGAATGTTTTGAACCAACAAGAGGCTCCAACTCCAAGTAGCTTATACCCATGCGCATACGAAGAAAAGGTGTATGGTGTATTTTAAGCAAGATAAGATGTCTGACATGGAGAAGAGTTACTCCTTTCATTCAGTCATCGTTCCTGCAAACCACGTTGTTGTTACTAATGAACGAAAGCTGTACCACAAGGAAGCCAGTGATTCTTCTATATAAACCTAACGCGGACATAGAAATGTAACGAGGGTTGCAGGAGACAGTTTCGTGACACCTCAGTAACGCTGTTTTGCTAACGTTATTGTTTAGAATCGGAAGTGAGAGTAGCCGGAAGTAAAAATAATAATGAAACCAAAATATGCATGCATAAATTTGCATGCACTAATGTTACGCACAAAAAAAAGAAAAACGGAGCCCAGGTGAAGTCTAGATTCCATAGCTCAGAAGGAGGTCGGACACCTTATTGAGACTTATATAACGGAGTAACTGGTTAGCTTTCAGTTGAGGTTGGGGTCAGCAGTTTATATAGTTAAATTTAGGATTAAGCAGCCCGAGAAGCTAGGTGGTACAGTGGTATGGTAGGCTATGTAAGCCTAAACCTAGCTGAGGTCACAGGTTCAATCTTGAGTGGGGATTTTAGATTTTCTTTTTTACACTTAAAAATGTATTGAAAAAAAATTCTAAGTGTCAACATTACGTTACATAATTCTCAATAAGTGTCCGACCTCTTTCTGAGCTATAGAAGGTAGACTCTACCCGGAGCCCAAACCTTAACTCATGCCTCTCTGCGCATGAGTAATAATAGAGTGTCAGTTGTAAATCAAAACCCAAGGAACGGCGAATTCCTTTCGCCACGCAATTTAGGCCCGCCCTAAAAGTAAGATTACTTATAACTAAAGTAACCTAAAAATTTTCTACAATAGCAGTCTTAAAACTAAACCTGGGATTTCTCCTGAAAATGCAAGATGGCGGCTCCATGTAGAGAACGTAAGTTACGTTTGGATGGCGAAGGTTTTTTTTTAGTGTATTCTTACAATTTAGCGTTAATATACGGCTTCTTGAAAGTCTATGCAGTGGACTGAATTACTGATTTGAAGAGTCTAAGCCGTCTTAAAGTAAATCTGAAGGTAGTGTAAAATATGAGCAGATTTGCGATGACTGTGTTACCACATTGAACGATGTTTCCTGGATGTATTCAGTCTGTATCTGTTGTTGAAATCTTTTTTATTTATGCTTAATTTCAAACCTTATTGTTTGAATAGTAGTAAGAAACGGAGCGAGAGATTAATACCGGTTTTGTGAAATTACTTCAAGATAGTGTCAAAATGTAGCTTGATATCATGTTTGCACGCCATAAACGTTTTGTTTGCTTTCCCTTTTGCGATCTTGAGCACTACTCTTTTTCCTAATATCGCTCCATGTGCAACTTTGACTAAACGCAATTAGCCTTGTTATAGTGTGCGCGTCGAGTACCTGCCGATTGCGTATGATTAATGACCTTTTCTGTATATTGGGTGGTCTTGCAAGGCTTCTTAGAGGATAGGAAAGGATTCAGCGGGAGAAGCCTTGCATGTCGACCAAAATAACTGCTGCATTAAGCCTGGTTTTCACCAGCGACATAGGCTTAAGGATAAGGTATAAGCGGAAGCCGGCATAACAGCGCTTATGTTCAGTGAAAACGGGCCCGGCATAAGCATACGCTAAGCATAGGATCAATCATATGCTTTTGTCAACGGTCTTTTTCACTAGACGCATATGCTCAAATATCCGAACTGTAAAGAGATTGCTAGTAGACATGTGCACCCATCGGGGGCCCATTTTAAACTACTCTTGTACTGTACGCAGGTGTGGAAGGCCATTTTATCAGGCCCCTTGGCGCTGCTTAGTGTGGCACTCTCCACTACAGACAATCCGTTTCCCGCCGAGAAGATGTCAGGTGAAAAGTGCATCAGCTGGACAGAGACAATTGACCTTGAGCTTATTAAGGAAATTAAGACCAAAACAGGTAATGAAAGTAAATAACTTTACATGGACAGGCACGTTTTTTACAATAGGGACCACAGGCTCTCCATTCTCTGTGCTGTGCATCTGTAATGGCCGTATCGGTTGATAAAACTAGCCTCGCTTAAGGCGAAATTTAGGGCTGTTAAAACCAAAGCGGTCGCAAATTGCCAAATAAACCCAGAAAAACATTGTCAAACAACATGGTAGTGATTTTGAGAGTTTTTATTTTATTTTTATCAGTTTTTAAGACCCCTTAATTTCGCCTTTACTGAGGCTAGTTTTATTTGTAAGGGATTTTTTATCTCAAGGTAGATGGCTTTTGACACTTTAATAAAGTTTCTATCTATCTATATATTTTTTATTAAAAATCTTGTAACTGTAGATGTTTTATATATTGTAACTGTAGATGTTTTATATATTGCTGTATATTACTGTATATAGTTTTTTTTAGTTTGTAAATTTTAATTTGTAAATTTTTCTCTAATTGGTGTCCCCAAATTAGTAAGGGATTTTTTTCCCCTAGCTATTTAACAAATCGACCGCATTTTTCCATGGTCTATACTCTCATCGACCATAGAAATGACGTCATAAAATGTTCAAAACTCAAGTGGAACCACGAGCCGTTAGGCGAGTGGTTTCACTGCCAAGTTTTGAACATTTTATGGCGTCATTTCTATGGTCGATGAGAGTATAGACCATGGAAAAATGCGGTCGATTTGTTTTTTACAATAACAAACTAGAATAATTGCGAGCGCTGAGCGAACGAGTTTGCGGGAATCATTTTAGAAAATCAAGATAAACAACCTACACTGACAAACTGCTGCAAAATGTTTTTGCGTGGGGAATAATTAAAGCCTTAACTTTTTATGTGAATAAATTATGTAACGAAAAAGGCTCACTCAAATTCTCTTCAGCTTAAATCATCGCTAGAATCTTTTAATCACCGTTTTAATATAAATTTTAACACAGCAAAACAAAGAGCCGTTATTCGGCAAATTTTAGAGAACCGCGCTCGGCGATAATCGCAAAATAGAGCACAATAACCTCACACAAAGTCAAATATAAAATGAATAGGCACAGTTTACAAAGCTAACCTTTTTCAAATTTGAAATATCTTCGAATAATCAGATGGATCTTTACTCCAAGTTGTTTTCGGCTCAGTTTTAGTTCTTTCCGGTGCCGGCGACTGATTCCGTGGATTTTCCCGTGAAACTACGACAAGTTGTTTGTCCTTTTTGCTTTGCACTTAATTCCAGGCAAGTTTAGCTGATTGTAAATGAAATTTAACTGACGAGAGAGCATTCTTTTCATTGAAGAATTCCAGTTTTAAGTGCATTTTTCACTGTTTGAAGAACCCGTAGCGCCAAAAGTTTGACAAAACTCACCGCGTTGCGTTACCTGTTACGTCATTTTCATGGTCTATACTCTCATCGACCATAGAAATGAGCCAATCAGCGCGCGGGAATTCACACAGTTATTGTAAAAATGGCTTTTGACACTTAAATAAAGTTTCTATCTAAATCGATACGGCCATTACAGATACACACCACACCACACAAAACAGAGGATGACAAGCCTGTGAAAGGACACTACGGACTACGGCAAAAGGGCGCGAAAATCGGATTGTTGTTTGACCGCGGCAGACCACGGCTGAACTTCGACAACAAAATGTCTTTAAAGAAGTAAAAAATGCTCTTGTAATCGCTTATGCCGATGGTTATTTCGATGATGAGGAATTTTTTATTTTTTATTAACAGTCCGCTAATGCATCGTATCCAAACTTTGAGTACGAACCATTTTGTATTGATGATTCAAGCGAGTGCGAAGCTAACTCGCAGTTAAAAGTGGCAAAGGATGGTCTTCCGACTTTAATCGGAACGTATTAGAGATTCCAGCGAGTTTTAAATGTCCTCAAGGAACTATCTGTTCAACAAATGTTGAACAGTGTGTCATGTCATGTTGAATGTTGAACAAGGCCATTCAACGTGTTGGAATGTTGTCGTTGAACGAAAATAGAGGCAGACTCTATTCAACTTGTTCAACGACCTCAGTCAATCGTTTTAAAATGTTTAATGTGTTTTCTACTCATTCAACAAGTTGCAATATTGTTCAACATTTGTTGCTCAACAAATGTTGAACGATTTGAACTGTGTATCATTCGTATGATTATTTTAAACCGTATTAAACATCTTCCCTTTCTCGTGAAATAGCGATAAGCGCTAAAGCTCGTCTTAAACATAGCTCTTATGGTCGCTCATTTCGAATTTCAAAGTATATCTGTTTCTATCAAAGTTTGAAATTCGTCTATAAAGGTTTTAAACAAAAATAAGTTACCTGTTACTTTGACATTCTCAGTGTCGCTTGTATTCTGTATCAAAGAACAAAACACGATTCACCTGTTGTCAGTAAGCTATCAGCAACAAAAAGACAAAAAAATGCATCTTGTACTCACTTTCTTCAATCAAAACAAGTTGAAATTGGTTTGTTTGATAGTAAGGTAGTAGTCTAGGAAAACAAAAACGGCAAAAAGACCGCAAAATATAAGCTTACTTAGCCATGTTAGTTCCGACTACGCGAAACTGCTCAACTGGGAAAACCCCCACGTGCTATCGACCATGCGCAGTACAACTCGATTTTAGTAAGCCGCTGACCGTGTTAATCGTAGTCCATAGTCCGTAATCGGCTTATCTTTAAACTTTGTAAGAAAGCAGGCTATCTTAAGTGTTCAATTTTTTTTTGCCCCAACTTAATTTCGCGAATTTGAAAAAATTAAGTTGATGTTTCGTGTCTGATTTTTTTTTTTACTTAAAAGTTCAGAGGCGTGTATTACGAGAAACACCAGAATGCGAAAAACTGTTTAACACACGAGGCAAGTTTACCTTGCAACTTGCTATACAGTGCTGTCGAGAGCATAAATTGCAAAAAAAAAAAAAATAGATCAGCTGCGAAATGCATGTTACAAGGAATAGTTGTTACGCAATATTTTTAGCGATTTGTTTCTGTTGCAATAAAAGTTGTTAGAAATATTGCGCACGATACAATGCAATGCAAATTACCATATTTTGTTTTTTTTTATCTCGCACACTTGTTTTTCCTTTCTGTTTCTTCTTTTTTCTGTTGTTTGATAATTTCTTTTTATTTTAACAAATATAGGCCGTGTTTTCAAGAGCGATTTTTCAAGTCGCTGAGCGTGTGACAGTCGGAAATCTCGTGAAAACAGTTGCTTGTCCAACTCGCTTAAAGTTAAGCGAGTCGACGAATTTCAATAGAATTCTCATTAAATTTAAGCCACCAATCCAGGTAGCTTAAGCGAGTCGGCAATTAATTTCGGCCAATCACATGTCGCCAGCGTTCAAACAACCGATAAGGGAATGTCAGAGATGTTATAATTTGCATTTGCTGCGAATATTTGAATACCCTAACATCCTCTGAAAAAAAAAACAGGCTTCGATTCTTCTTCTACTTCGAATAGCAAGCAACTTGAGCCTTTGTTGAAACCGTCTCCTCCTTCGATCCTGGAAACAAACGCGATAGCACACTAATAAACATAAGAATCATTTATTTGCAAGCGTCTCTGTTTCATGTTATTCCGCGAATAACAAGGGACAAACATCAAGAAATATGAATAAAGCTCTGTCCGTGAAAACGCATAAATTATTTAAGCTGCTTAACGCTGTCGGTAAACAAATCACCTCAAGGAATGTTAAGCGAGAAAAACCGCCTCGTGAAAACACAGCCATAGTGTGTGTAGCGATTTCAATACATTAAAATCACCCTTAATTAATTTAACTGGCCTGCCAAGATTAGCTTTTGCTTCCTGCGGGCCTGTCTTGTAAATTATATAACAGTTAACTTATAAAGACTTTTGTTGTTGTTAATTTTTATGTCACCTTAAAATAAAATTAATCATAAACTTGCTCGCTTACACTACTCATATGGAGAACGCTCATGTCGTTATCTGGACTTTTACGTTCATGTAAGTGCACTAAAATGTCTCATTGATATCAGCTAATCAAATCTTGGCAACGTTCTCTGATTCGCTCTCCCCAGGTACAACCGTGAATGACGTCCTGTCCACCTGCCTTGCCGGCTCATTACGCCGATACCTTAGTTCCGAGGGAATAAAGGAAAATCCCGCGGATATCCAGATCGCCGTCACCATCAACACTCGCCCTCCCAAAGTACTCTCAAAGGATAACATCCCCCTAGAAAACCACTCTACTGGTTTGCTATACAGCCTCCCTGTTGGGATGGCGGATCCACTGAAGCGTCTATTGGAAACCAAGCGGAGAATGGACAACTTAAAAGCCTCTTCGGACTGGCGAATCTTCGGGTTCATTTACTCACACGTGGTCGGTCGTCTGCCTGATTTCATTGGTCGGTTTTCGTCGTTCTCGCTCAACAAACACTGCTCCTTGATTCTTAGCAATGTGCCCGGCCCCCTGTCGCCGTTTGAAATTGGCGGCAAAGAAGTGGTAACCGCGATAGCCTGGCCCCCATTGGTCAGTGACACCGGCATGTCCATTGCAGTGTTCAGCTACGCAGGTACTCTGCGCATGAGCGTTTTGTCTGACAAAGCTGTGCTTGCGAACCCGGCCAAGCTGACGGAAACGTTTATGGAGGAGTTTGAAGAGATGTATCAATGCGTAAATAATGGGCCTGCATTGGCAACCGCAGAGACGGCTGCCAATAAGAAGTACTTTTGACCAGTCGAGAAGTAACTTGTCGTGGGACGGTTAGTCAGTTTTAGTTAATCAGGTGAAAATGTTTCTTTTTTTAGTTCGTGTGTGAATCAGCTTTAGTATTAGGATATTTGTTTGTTTAGAGCAGATTGAGTGTCGAAAGTAATTACACAATTGCTTTGGTTTTGCATTGCTAGCTTTGTGATTGGCTAAAAAATCTCGCGCCAGTTTCTCGACCAATCAGAAGTAAAACCAAAAGCAATCGTGACTTGGTGGCACGCGTTTTCCCGCGCTTGGCGCCGCCGACATGTAATTGCTTCGAGCTCTGATTGGTTCATTGGATTGTTTACGACTGTTGTGATTGGTCAGAGTAATTACTTTGGTTTTGGGTTTACGACACTCAATTGAAAACTGCTCTATTTGCAGAGCTTGAAATTGCAACAACTGATGTTTTCACCTATATATACCGTAAAATGCTGCTTATAAGCCCTTGGTTTATACATCGTCTAAGGGCTTTTTGGGCTGACAAGCAAAAATATTGCACGATACTTAGCCGTTGTTTTAGTCAATTAAGTGTAACTTTTTACGGAATTGACGTTGAGGAGGTGTGGTATGCATATATATGGGAGGGGCATATCCGAAACGGGCTTATAACAAGGTGGGCTTTTAAGCAGTGGGGTTTACAAGCGGCATTTTACGGTTTTTATTCTCGACACAAACGGGTTGGTTTTGCAGAACAGTTGAATTCTTGACAAATCATAAACTGAATCTCCTAGAAAAAGATGCGTTTACCCCCTTTTATTTTCCCGGTTTAATCGACGTTTTTGAAAACGAAAAATTCCTTGGCAGCGTTCGTTTACCGGTTTTTTTTTCTTTTCCAAATAGTGCTATAATACAAAAGTTAATTTTTAAACTTTGCTCGTGAAACTGAAAAGTGCACAGGGCCATCGGAAAGAACTTCTCCACGGGTTTCATTTTAATGGTCGCACTCAAACAGTTTGATCCACCCTGTTCAGCATAACAAACGTTATTACAGGAATTATTTCTTTCTGCGGAATTGTCACAATAGAGGATTAAAACGCAGATTCAAAAGTTAGAACCAGATTCGCTGTGGTTTTGTTTGTAGAAAGCAACTTCATTCGGGGGTGATTAAATTTGTGATTTGTTGATAATATCTGAAGTTTGCCAAATGTCAAACAAATTGGGGATAAAAAAGCACAAAAGAAATTTCACTGGAATTATCAAAAAAATGAATAAGTAGCAAATTACTTATTTATCGGTTATTTATTTTTCACTTATCAATACAATGATGCTAAAATGCGTTTGCAAATTGAAGTATTTACAGTCGCAAGGTTCAGAAAGGTTTTCAAATCTATATCTTTTATTCTTATTTGACAAATACAGTTTAAGTGTTCGGGTTCGGGTAATTATTGAGTTTCTCAGGGAGCAATTTTGTCTTGCCGAAACAATCACCGCAGTGGATTACGAGACCGACGTTTAGGGTGTCAGCAACATTTCGTCAAGTTGTTGTCTGTAAAAAAAATTTTATCTACCAAGAAAGCTTCGCCTTTCTTTTTCGTTGAATTTTTTTCATTGATGTGGTTACTTGGCAACACGATTTTCGTGTCTTCCAATTTGGTCTAAGACCATACTTGTGATTAACAAATCGAACTGTTGCTGTGCGGTCGTCCGATTATCTTTACAATCACTTGAATGATCACGGACCGAATTCGACTCCCCTATTATGCAACTGAAGACTGTGGGCTAAGCATTGTCCATCCACGTTTATCAAAATTTGTCACGGGTTTTGAGACGCTGACCGAATTAAACGAAGGCTCTTGGGACAATAATGTCTCTGAGAAATTGATCTCAGCAGAGCGCAGGCGCTCTGTCGTGAGACGATTAACACACACACCTCGGTCTTAGACTGCGCGCGATCCGTGTTCTCTGCTTTTGTGGACACATTGCGGACCTGTTGTCTTGTTTGTTGTGGAGCAACACGTTGTTTCATCTCGTTTATTTTCAGTTGTCGCTTTAAGATCCAAAAGTGGGATCGCTCGCAGTCTATCTCATTCTTGGCCTTGAAATCACACAGTCAGTAGAATACAACAGATAAGGGATATGACAATTAGACTACAGTATACAGTGTACTTTTTGCGGGACAAAATAAGTTCACTGTATTCAAGGGAATGCTCAATTGGATCAGGATAGGATTTCATCAACAGACTCAAAAGTTAGAACTACATTACATGTCTCCAACTATGTTAAAAATGTGCTATGTCACCATTTTAAGCGTTACTAAGAAGGCATAACTATTTATATCAATGGAAACCCTAACATAATTGTCCAGTTTTTTTTTAAAATTACTCTACAAGTGCTCTCAGAGTAAAAATACGTTTCTTGTGCTGCAGACGGCCAGGGTCGAAAATGAATTGCAACTTGAAAAAATTGGGGCCAATTTCTTAAAGGGACATTGTCACCTATTTTTAGTATCACTTTGAAAAGCCAAAAAACATATTTGTTTCAATGGAAACCTTACAATAACGGTCTAGTTTTGTTCACAAATACTCTGTCAGTGCACAGAAGCTAGTATTTGTTATCTTTGGCTGCAGATGGAAATGGATTGCAACTTGAAAAAATTGGCCAATTTTTTTCAAGTTCCTCCCAAGAGTCGTGGAAAAATCGCAGAAAAACTTATTATGGTTAGTTCTTCCTTGAAGAAATCACTTGTTATTATGTTCTTGGTGTTCTAAAAGCAATTATATGTTTAAGCAACATTTAGTGTATTTTGACCAAAACATAGCAAAATCTGCATAACAGTGTCCCTTTAAGTTTATCGTCTTGTATCTTGGAAAACCGCTAATACGAAAATGGTTGATCTCTCTTTGAAAATTCACTTTATAACTTCCTCTTTGTGTTCTATAATCATTTTAGTTTATGACAGAGGTACTTTAGTTTAATTTGGGCTCCTTTAAGGTAACTCCCAGTCGAGGAATATGCGCTTACTCGGTTGATAACACCTTGAAAAGTTGTTTTGTTTTTGGTGGTTTAGTCTTCTTGTGCGATGTTGATCGTGGCTCAAGAAGCTGGAAATTGCTTGACGATTAAATAGAGGTGACGTTAACTAGGGGGAGACCAATATATCACGATTATTGAATAGAGATTTTATTTTAATATAACAAGTAACTTGCTTTCTTTTTAATATATTTGTAACTGCTGATGTGGAGTTGAATAAAGATGTTTTTCGAAAAAGAAGACTGAACTCTTTGTGCACTCAGATTTTATTTGTTGTTTATGACACGCAGCGTCATTAAGCACAGGGAGTCCAGGATTCCTTAACGTAAAAATATAAGGATACTATGATCTAATCATTGAATATCTCTTATTTTCGTCTAATCGATAGTTATCTTGCTAAAGTACTAGATATCCAAATTAAACTTTCATTTGATGAAGGAGAGTGAACTTTTTTTGCGCTCAAATTATCTACAATTTTCCACCGCCATTGAATCACCATGTTTCTGCGGCCTAGTCGGTTACCCATTTATTTATTTATTATTTGCCATACTACAATAACACATTAATATGAGAAGAATAGAGGTAACAATGGCGAGGAGGCCATTGAAGCTTATGTTAATTAGGCCTCCTCAGCTTTAGTTTTGTAAGATGACATTAACAAAATAAGAACATGACGACGGATACATTATTACAAAATAAATGGAAAGTTACAAAATGAAAACTCAAAAAGATTAATTTGCAGACCGTCGTTCGGAATACACACTTACGATGTAAGCATGAAAACGAGGCCTTAATTCCACCAAATTTCGCTCGAACTTCAAAAAAGTAAATATGGCGACGGAAACAAGAGCGATTTGTGATATAGAGATTTAAAATTAACCCCAGAAGATATTCCTGGAGCAGTTAAGGCCCGTTTACACCGGCAATTTTTGTCGCACTTTTCGATACAATTTTTGTCGCGCGCAAGTCGCATCTTCAAATCGCGTGTCATTTTTGGGAAATCGCAGCAAATATCGTACCCGAATCGCACAGAAATCACCGCTAGTTTACACATGCGACAAATAAAGTTGCATTAGAGAGCGCGACAAAAATCGCATGTGTAAACGGACCTTAATAGTAAATGAAACTGACGTTGGAAAGTGGACGGTGGAGAAACTAACCTTCGGCAAGGATCCTTTAGAAATGCATGAAACGTAAAGTGTTTCCTATTATCGGAACGATTATTACAAAGCGCAGCGGCACAGCATTTGTGAGAGCTATATTTCGTTGAAGTTGTAGGCTGCGCTTCTGCCATTTCAATTGTGATGTGGCCCTTAGGCTCCGCTTTCATGCTTATGTCGAAAGTGTGCATGGAATGGTTTTCTTGCCGAAGAGGCAAGAAATAAAGTTCTCGCACACAGAATGGGGGTCTGGTACGAGTCGGGATATCGGGTGTCACGCTTTCACACGTGACTCAGTTTTTGTTTCTTGCCATACGTGCAACAGCTTTCCCACCCTCCCAGCCCTTGACATAGGTAATAGGGTCATTGAAGTTTTTTGGTTTTGTACGAGCCAGGTTTCTGATATACTCTGTGTTAGACGTTTTGCAATAAAGGTGCTGTTACACGAGGCAATTTTTTCCTGCAACTTGCAACGCAACGCTGACGAGAGCCGTTGCGACATGTTGCGAGACAAGTTGCTGATTACATGTTACACGTTTGCAACTTGTCTCGCAACGTTGCAAAAAGTAGATAAGTGGTCAACTTTTTCTGCAACACGCAACGCAATTTTTCGTTGCGAAACAAGTTGCGCAGAGGTGTTACGCGGAATTTCATCCTCAACTTGTCTCGCAACGGCTCTCGTCAGCATTGTGTTGCAAGTTGCAGGAAAAAATTGCCTCGTGTAACGGCACCTTAAAACAAAGTGCTGTTGCATTCTGTGGCAGACAAATGGCATTCAGTGTGTGAGAACCAACCTCTCCCCAAAATGGTTGGACGGGCGTACCGTAGAAACCTGAAAATAACGGTCCAGCTTCGATTATAATTACTCTAGTGGAGCTCTAAAGGCCGATTTACACTGCACAACTTTTGCCTACAAGTATCGCATGCAACCATACGAACGACACGTACCGCGTCGTCTAAATCAGCCTACAACTCGCTCACAACTATTGCATACGACACGAAAAAAGCTGTAGGATTTTGAAACATGTTTTAAAACCCTACGACAGTCGTAGCCACACACAATGTTATATGATACGAGTTGTATACAATTTTCGCCTGACGCAAGCAGCGCGCGCTACAAAAAATCGTAAGCGACAAAGTTGGGCCGTGTAAATCGGCCTTAAGAGTTGTGATAATTGTCTTGGGTTGCAGATGGCCAGGTTGGAAATAGATTGCAACTTAAAAAAATTTGGCCTTGTGTCTCACAAAACTTGCTTAAGGTTACAGTGTACCTTCGGGGGTGTCTCCAGTATAACAGCTCTAGCGTCTTAAGATTACACTCAATATACCTAAACCCAGATATCAAATTAAAGGTTATAGAGCTGGCTATCTAAATATGGAAACCATTTGGTAATAAAATGAATTGTCGAATTTTTTACGACGTCTAAATTCGAACGTCCGAATCAGCTTTAAAACGCTATAACTCAAAGCGATTATTATATTTTGCTAATTTAATTTGTTCTTGGGTTTCCGGACACGAAGCGCTAAAAAAACGTGTCGGCGATTTTCCATATTCAATTGCAGTGAAAAGTTACAGAATATTTTCGAAAAAGGGAGAAAAAAAAATTGGAATGATCGCACGGAAATGCCTGTTGACGAAAAAGTTTTCGGAATTAAGAAATTCGCCGACACGTTTTTGTTGATTATATGTTAGCCTAGCTTCTGTCCAAATTTAAGGAAAATCGAACAAATTCCCTTTGAGTTGTAGCTCTTTAAAGTGTCCCCAACAAGCGAAAAATTAATTTTGAGAAAACAGCGCTTAAAAAAACATATCGCTTAATAAACAAACTCTGCCCACAAAAGTTATACCGTCATTTCTCCGTCAATTTTCACTATTTTTCGATACTTTTTTTTTGGATGAAAGTTCATTCTGTAAACTTTATTTTAACGCCAAAAAAAAATTTTCAATAAATTTTCGATCTGAAGGTACACTGTAACCTTAAACTCTGATTATGGTTTATTCTCTCTTCGAAAACTCAAATCATCTTTATTAGGTGAAACGCCTCTATTAACAGTTTTGCTCCATTTTAAGTTTTCTCTTAAGATGCGATCGGACCCTTCCCCTCCCCCCAAGAAATACTTTCTTTTCTCCTTTCTTTTCCATCACATTGTACTCAATATTAATGTAATGGGCTTCAAGTAAAAAGAAAATCCTCCATAAAACGCTGGAGATGACCATTAGCATTTATCAAGTCGTCACAGCAGCAATATGCACTCCACAACCTTCATCTGCCTTCTTAATCCCAAGTGGCGCTATACTCTGTCGCTATTTCGCTCTTTCGCGTTCCATTCCATGAGATAATTCCATCTCCTTCTCAACTATCTTCACAGTGGAAAAAAAGGAATGCTGCATCACTGTTGTCGCAGCAGCAATATGCACTCCACATCCTTCATCTGCCTTCTTAATCCCAAATGGCACTATACTCTGTCGCTATTTCGCTCTTTCGCGTTCCATTCCATGAGATAATTCCATCTCCTTCTCAACTATCTTCACAGTGGAAAAAAAGGAACGCTGCATCACATCACTGTTGTCGCAACAGCAATATGCACTCCACAACCTTCATCAGGCTTCTTTGACCAAGTGGCACTACACTTTGTCGCTATTTCGTTCTTCCATGTTCCATTCCATAAGCTCCTTCCATCTGCTCCACTGTCTTCACAGTGGAGAAGAAGGAATGATGCATCGCATCACTGTTGTCGCAGCAGCAATGTGCACTCCACAACCGTCTTCTGCCTTATTCGTCCCAAGTGGCTTCTACACTCTGTCGCTATCCCGCTCTTCCAGGTTTCATCCCATGAGCTCCTTCCACCTCCTTCTCCACTGTCTGGCTCGTTTTCGGTGCCGTTTAACTTTTTTTAAAGTCCAAGTCTCCCAGAAAAGCAACACGTCGACATATCGATATTCCAGTATCGATATCCGGATATCGACATATCAAAACATAACCCACATCGATATTCCGATATCGATACCCGATATCGTTGTTGCGGAACTTGAGCAATGTTTTTAATTTACATTATCCACGTTGATTTCCAGTTTTTTGACATGCTGCTTATTTATTATGTCCAAGATCGTTCCATCTCTTGTTATTATTCATTCTTTTCTGTACATGTCTTGATAACACTCTGCTGGCTTCGGCGTCTTGAGGACACTTCACTTCACGAGCCCAACTCACGTCCTTTTGGCTGCATATGAAACAAACCGAAATCAAATAAGTTGAAGTGCTACTATGGTCAAAAGTTTTAGTTACGGAAAGTAGAAACGCTGAATATTTCCCATGACAATTCCAACGGGAAGACCAGTTATTTCAAACGTAAAGATCAGCTTCAGCTTGCCGCCATTACTTGATTCAAATGGCCAGAATGATTGGATGTCGTCATATGGCGTTATCTAATCAACACAAAAACGGCCGCTTCGTTGTATGGAAAGACAGACAATGCCTTTTTTTCATCGTAGTGGTTCTAGGGCCCGGTTAGCCTGCGTCCCCCGTTATTTAGACATACAAGAAGATACCCGGTATGTACTCCCTTATTATATTGTATTTAAACACTTAGTTTTTTATTTTAGTAGAAATAAAAGATAAAACAACAGTAGAATAGGGAATCAAACCCGTATGATCTGCTGCATGCACACTATCCACTACACCACCGAGGACTAGCTGCCGGAAACCGTAATTTTTAAGGGATATAAGATAATATGCTGCTAGCCCAGACCATATATAAGAACTAACCCTTTCGACACACTGGAAATACTGGAATCCGTGCTTAACCCTAAATACTAAAATCAGTGCTTCAACCCTAGATACTGTAATCCGAAGTATGAAGTACCATACATTATGATCAGGGATACACCAAGTAACGTAGGAGATACCCACACCTTTGACCGCTTTCTACAACAATTGCCAGCTCGTGTTTTGCGAACTGAGTAATGGCGGGCGGGGTTTTGATGGTTTTCAACCAGCTATTTCCAGGCTCAGTAAGCTTATATTGTTTTAAATTATACCAATTTTTAGAATTATGAACCCATTGAATGAATTGAAGTAAAAAAAGTCGAAAAGAAAAACAGAAATGTTCGTCGTAGTAGTACTTTAAAGGGACACTTGTCACCTATTTTTAGTATCACTTTGAAAATCCAAAAAACATATTTGTTTCAATGGAAACCTTAAAATAATGGTCCAGTTTTGTTAACAAATACTCTACCAGTGCACAGAAACTATTATTCGTTATCATTGGCTGCGGATGGCCAGGATGGAAATGGATTGCAACTTGAAATAAGTGACCATTTTTGTAGCTAACTGCGCTTGCGCGAGTAGCTACTATGCTATCGTTTTGATGGATAGAGTCGATTTTAACTAACTCTGCCGATTTTGATTTTCAAGTTCCTGCCAAGAGTCGTGGAAAAATCGCAGAAAAACTTACTATGGTTTGTTTTTCCTTGAAGAAATCACTTGATGTTATCTTCTTGGTGTTCTAAAAGCAATTTTATGTTTGAGCAAAGGTACTTTGTCATATATTTAGTGTATTTTGACCAAAGCACAGCAAAATCTGCGTGACAATGCCCCTTTAAAGAATGCAACAGTCGCTTTATTTGAACATCCAGGAAAGAAGTCTCTGAAACAATATTTGTAGCATAAAGGAGTGCCTTACCTTAATAAAAACATTGGATGGGACCATTTTCTGCGCATGCTCATCCCAACTGACTTGGAATCGAGGCAGATTAAAGTGCAGTCTGGGAAGGGTAACATAGCCAGGGGAAAGGGGGTACAGACTGAACTTGAGCCTGTGATTACCAGAGGGCAGCAGACGAAACTGAATCTGACAAAGAAAGAGATTATCAAAGATTTGATTACAGATTATAGGATATATCTACACAGATATTGACTGTTTTTTATTCCCAATACCTCAAACTAATGCTGCTTGAGGGGAGAGCAATTTTCATAAATATTCTTTTTCATTCCATTTCGGGACACTTCACATTTCTGAAGGTTCTTTAAAAGCAATTTTATACAAAACTGCTTTCCCTCTTTTGACACCTCCAAAAAAGAAGTTTCTGTTCCACAGCTGTGAAGCGCCAACGTGCTGACAACTAACATTCAATTAAAACACTCGTTATTATATCTTCCATTCAAATCTTAAATATTTCGTGATTTATCTATTTCAAATTCTGAAGTTAGCTAGACTTACCTGTTTATTGACTCAAACACATACAGAAAGTAATTTGGTAAAAACCTGTTTATTAACAGGTTAAACGGAGAACGTATACTTGTCTAACTTACTGGAAGTCTGAATCTGGGAAAGAATGTATCCGTTCTAACCTGTTTATGTCCTGAATACATAAAAGCATCGCTTGGCTCTACAGTAACCTCAACTTCCTGGACCTGAAGTGTTCGATTGCGAACAAGATAGCTCACAAACAGTGGTGTCTGTACACAGCCATACGCTGGCAAATCTGAAATGACAAAGCCAACTTAATTAAGTTTGTGTGTGAGCTTTAGTTTACAACTTTACAAACTCAATCATCACCTTCAACAGGTTGTGCGACTTTTTCAGCGCTTTTCACCGATCGCCAGGTTACGTTATTTCTCCCGCGCGTTTTATCGACTGCCAGGTTTTGCAACTTTTCCCGCCTTTTTCCCAATCGCCAGCTCCAATTGCAAGGTTTTGTAAGTAAGTAAGTAAGTAAGTAAGTAAGTAAGTAAGTAAGTAAGTAAGTAAGTAAGTAAGTAAGTAAGTAAGTAAGTAAGTAAGTAAGTAAGTAAGTAAGTAAGTAAGTAAGTAAGTAAGTAAGTAAGTAAGTAAGTAAGTAAGTAAGTAAGTAAGTAAGTAAGTAAGTAAGTAAGTAAGTAAGTAAGTAAGTAAGTAAGTAAGTAAGTAAGTAAGTAAGTAAGTAAGTAAGTAAGTAAGTAAGTAAGTAAGTAAGTAAGTAAGTAAGTAAGTAAGTAAGTAAGTAAGTAAGTAACCTTTATTTAAACACGATGGGTGTTAAAGCTAAAAAGCTTGTGGGGTCGTGCACTATATTACATTAAGAACTATTTACATCTAAAATAATTATTAAATACTAAATACAATAAGCAAGACTATAGTTTTGATATTAATAAATATAATTAAAATATAATTAAATTAATCAAGTATTTGTAATTAATAAAATAAGATATTACGAACTATTTACATCTAAAATAATTATAATTAAAATACTAAATACAATAAGACTATAGTTTAGATATTAATAAAATAATTAAATATAATAAAAATTAATCAAGTACTTGTAATTAATAAGATAAGATAGAATTCTAAAAATACACAAAATCTCTTTCTCTATAACGAGACGTGGAGGCAGTCGAGCTTTCAAAAATGAAGTTTACAAAGTACTGTTTGGCAGTGAAACGTGGTTTTAATTCCTTAAAATTTAAATTAGTTATTTTATCATTATAGTTAACTAAGTTCGAAAGAACCGTTCCACGATAAGCTAATGAATCTCGCGTAAATCTACTATTGTATCTTGGGATCAAAGCTGCATCTTGATCACGTAAAGAGTAACAACTATTTCGCATTCTAAATATACTCTTTTGTGTCGAGTTTTTGGCTCGATTATTAATCCGTGCTGGTGCAGCTATTAGCTCTTACAGCCAATACCCGAATAAAGCTTTACTGTAAATCGTCTATTAAGCCTCCCCCCCCCCCCCCCCACCCTTAATGGAGGATTTACTGTATGTAAAGCGTCATGAAGAGTAGTCTCCTACGCAGCCATTATTAGAGTCGCCCGACAAGCACAAAAGTGTTTCGTACAGACCCAAATAACATCTGTGTATGTGACTACATATATAGAGCACTGTACTGCTGTATAACATAATACTAGAAACCCATAAGTGGGTTGAAACGTGTAAGGCGCATTCACAGCTTCCGCTAATACCATATTTGAAATCCCCTCGGTCCCTCGAGATTGGAAGCAAGTTGTTCTAGCGAATTGATTGGTTAATTTTTTAATCTTGATTTTCCAAATATGGCTGTAACAACTTCTTAGCAAATTGAATAATCGGAAGATTGTTTTGAAGCGTACAAGAGACAGTTGCACGTTTCAACCCACTTATGTGTTTCTGATAATAACACAAAGTAACCTTTCTTTTTTCTCGCTTCTTACCCGTTTGGATAGCAAAAGGAACACTTTCCACTGTGACAGAAGGAAACGTGAGTTCTGTAACTACAACTGGGAATTTCTCAGCCGCTGAAGTTCTGAAACAAAATTAAGATGCAGAAAAGGATAAGATAAACATCTTGCAATTCGACTGGTGGTGCAGTACTATATCATGGTGTTGTATGTGTTTCAATATTTTTAAAATATTTTTGCTGTTGTAGTTGTTGTTGTTGTTGTTGTTGTTGTTGTAGTAGTAGTAGTAGTAGTAGTAGTAGTAGTAGTAGTAGTAGTAGTAGTAGCAGTAGTAGTAGCAGTAGTAGTAGCAGCAGTAGCAGTAGCAGTAGCAGTAGCAGTAGCAGTAGCAGCAGCAGCAGCAGCAGTAGCAGTAGCAGTAGCAGTAGCAGTAGCAGTAGCAGTAGCAGTAGCAGTAGTAGTAGTAGTAGTAGTGTACAGTACACTTCACTTACCGTCTCCACTGAAGAGCAAGACTACCAATGTTGACTACCTTCAGTCTACTGACCCCCTCCCTGACAGACAAACAGTAACACTCTGATGCACTTTCACCCTGCTGCAAGGAGACTGTGAGAAGGATATCACTTAGCTGCGGTGCAGGCGTATGTTTGGGCTTCCTGTGTCAAGGCCGGCATCTTGGATTACGAAAACGTGGAAAGGGTGGGGCAAACAAAAAACGTGGCCAACGGAGAAGGGGTCAGGTGAAAAGCATGTCCAAGATGGCGGCTAAAAACACACAAACTAAACACAACAACAACAAATGGGACAGAAAGAATAAAAATCCTTACTTCCTTGCAGCTGGGATCCCATCTCTTCACCAACAAAAGTGACTTCTGGAGACTGGGAAAGAAAAACAGATCATAGATCATAACCAGGCAAACTTTCAATCAAATACAATGCTCTGTCAAAATTTTACATCGCATTTCTCAATTACATCAGACGAACACCTACTGGTTTCAATTTCTTGCACAAGAGATATTTTAGGAATTGTTAAGTATAGTGCGTGACATAGAGAAAGACATAATAAGGAGAGACGTTACTTCAAAAATCTTTACGTGACAGGAAGAATCGCGTGACTGCCCAAGCAACAGAAGAGAGTAGCTCAATGACATAAGCTCACCATATTTAGAGTGCTGGTAACCATAGTAACAGGCCAAGGTGACGTGCATTTGATCGCAGCCAACAGGAGGAATGGTTCTTCTTCAAACACTTGGTCTAGTCTTTCCAGCTAAGGAAAGGTCACAAAAAGCACAAGGTTTAATCGCGTTAAGTGGTTCTAACAAATAAGAGTCTGCAAAAATGATTTTAACCTGCGAGTCCGTGGATGAAACCTGAAGTGTGACCATTCAAATGAAAGCTCACAAGCAGGACTTGCTTATGGTACTGTTTATTACGCTGTATCAGGTGGTTCTAATTTTTGAGTCTGTGGATGAAATTATACAGTGTTTATTATGCTGTATAAGGTGGTTCTATCTTTTAAGTCTGTGGATAAAATCCGACAGTGTGACCATTCAAATGAAAGCTACTGAGTAGTATTTTCCTGTGGTAGTTTATTATGCAGTACAAGGTGGTTCTATCTTTTGAGTCTGTGGATGAAATCCTACAGTGTGACCATTCAAATGAAAGCTATTGAGCAGTACTTTCCTGTGGTACTGTTTATTATGCTGTACAACGTGGTTCTACCTTTTGAGTCTGTGGATGAAATCCTACAGTGTGACCATTGAATTGAAAGCTAATTATAATGAGCAGGACTTGCTAATGGTACTGTTTATTGTGCTGCACTAGGTGTTTTTTTTTTCGTTTAATCAACTCTACGTACGTTGAAAAGTTGAATAGTTAAATATTTCTTGTTTTTAACGTTGCATTAGTGAGTTATAGTGATTCAGGATTTTGCTATTATTTCTACGTCAATTAACAATACGCAGTATATTGACAAAAACTAAATACAAACTGTGGATAGTCGATTGATTCGTAAAAAATATTACTTGGAGGTAAAAACAAGTAGTTGTATAACAGATGAATCTTAATTGACGTCATCTAATTAGCATTTTGTAAATTCAAATCTTTATAACTCACTAACGCGGCGTTAAAAACAAGAAATATTTCACTATTTGACTTTTCAACGTACATAGAGTTGATTAAGCGAAAAAAAATTGGGGTTTGGTGCACTTTAATGGAGGTGTCCCAAAGTAGCGGTTCCACTGTAATTTTATTGTATTCTGAGTGTGTAATTTCATGTACCTTGAGATTTGTTAGGGAAAGAGAGACTTCAAACGGCATCACTGTCTTGATAACAACACTGTCCTCCTACATGAGGTATAAACAAAGTCAGTAGTCATGGAAATCAATAAAACAACTCTAGTTGTGTGAACCTTAAGCCTATGTCTTAGCCATGCCATGGTGACGAGGTCCAAGGAGGCCGAAGCAGCTATACACGGCTGCTATTACACAGCCTTACCATTTTATTTACTGATTTATTGGTATCCCTGTACCACTGTTGCCTTAATGCGCGTGCCTGTAGCTGTTAAATTATCACAACTACAGAAAGAATTGAAAAAATGTATTATACACCGGCCTTCTTGAATCTCTGGATGCAATGTTAATGTGTAGCCGTTCAATTAAAGCTATCGTGAAGTGCTTTCTTGGAGTGTTTTTGTTAATTTGGTCTAGTCAAATAAAGTTTTCAAACCAATAGAGGTTTTGCACGGCAGCCATGTTGCACGGCAGCCATGTTGCATGGCAGGAACAACAGATTCTTTTTCCCATGGGAAAGAATGTTCTTTCTAATGCAAAACACTTTCATTGTTCCTGCCATGCAACATGGCTGCCGTGCAAAACCTCTATTGGACAAAAACACGAAGAATAAAAAGAAAAACGGAGGGCAAACCTTACCTCGTTGCCGTATCCGTCACAAGTAAACAACAACAAACAAATCCCAAATTTGTTTCGCTTCTGCTTAACACCACCAAATCCCAAGTATTGTGGGCTCAAAATTTTCTCGCAGTGCATGCGTGCATATTCTCGTAGCCAGATCTAACGCGATGCACAAAAGTA
Organism: Cladopsammia gracilis; assembly: GCA_022457155.1. Classification (NCBI taxonomy): domain Eukaryota; kingdom Metazoa; phylum Cnidaria; class Anthozoa; order Scleractinia; family Dendrophylliidae; genus Cladopsammia; species Cladopsammia gracilis. The sequence continues at coordinate 1,030,912 of JAJGOT010000029.1, read as the reverse complement.
GATACGAAAACACGGAGAAAAAGAAAAAGAAAAACGGAGGGCAAACCTCAACTCGTTACCGTACCGGCACGAGTAATAAGCTGCTCCTCCACTTTTTTCAAGCCTGAAATTAAATAAGCCCCCCCCCCCCAACCATGGGAGGGGGTTAGGGGGGTGTAATAGAGGATCAAACACTACCCTACCTTAACACAAGTACAGGTGACAGGTGTGGCATTCGGCCTGACTGGGACATCCACATAATAAACAATCTACAATTAGTAAAAATTCAAATCAATTTAAGATTGGACAGCTATGATGCATTTAGTGTTAAGAGGCTCTATATTTCAGTCTCAAAACAACATTTCCAGCCTAACTTTTGTCACTATTCATGATAACCCCATTTTCTTAATAAAAGTCAAACCCCAAGTGATTTAAAGCAGTTTTAACTTTTGAGACTGTGGATCAAACCCTGACTGGAACCCAGTGCTTATCCCCGTATCCGTTCTAAGCGCTTTACATCTATTGTTAAAAAGGTAAAAACTAATTAAACATTAGGCACGTAAAAACTAGTAAAAACAAAAGATTAAGTCAACTAATTTAGATTAAAAGCGCATTTAAAAAGATATGTTTTTAGTTAAGATTTAAAAACAGCTAAATTGAGGGAAGTCTTGATTTCTAAAGGTAAAGTGTTCCATAAATAAGGGTCAGCAACTGTAAAAGTTCTAAAACCATAAGACTTAAGGTTCCATTTGTTTTGTTTTAGAACAAATGCAGAAGATGAACGAAGCTTCTTATTTGGTGCATAGCGTTGGATCATGTCACTAATGTAGGCAGGAGCAAGGCCGTTTAGAGATTTAAATGTTAAAAGAAGAATCTTGAACTGAATGCGTTCTTTAACAGGGAGCCAGTGCAGATCCAACTTGCCTTTGCTGTGACAGTCCGAGAACCAACTTGGGAACATTTGACGAAATAAGACCTCTCTATCTGTAAAGAAAGATCGAGAAGCACAGTTACAACACTATTAGTAGCTTATTATTTTATACTAGTAGTTAAGGTGATTCCATCAAAAAAGAAGTTGTAATGAAAATTCTCTAAAACTTTGCACAGTTATTTATTACATCTAGTACATCAGAAAAATACAATAAATAGAGGGTATCGCCATGTCTGTTTTCAAGTTATAGAGCTGTAATATATAACTGATTTGCTAGCTTGTGACAGCAACATTGAGAATCTTAGCCTTGAGTGAGAGGCAACCATTATTTCCAGAAAGTAATTATTAGCGATAAAATATTAGTATTATTGTTATGATAGCAGAACGATGTCATCGTGAAAAGCCTTAAAGTTCAGTATCAAAAAAGAGAAACTAATGAAATAATAGGGCAATTTCAGCATCTGCACACTCCCAGTGAAACACCTAAAACTAGATTGTAAAAGTGATTTCATGAGAATATTTCAAAATCTGCTAAAGAAAAAATCTTCAAATATGGATATATAATGGAGAATGGTATTTTCTTCAAATATATGGAATAAAAAAGATAGATCACCATGCTCGTTTAGGAGAAAAAGCCACTTATTTATGAAGGTAACTGATGCCTCAAAGCAAACCCTCTTGCTTAGGAGTGCGCACGCTCATGTACTGGCAAATGATGCAATTTAGATTTAACTCGCTTGGATGGTCTGTGACCCCCAATTTTTTTTTTTTTGATAGATAATTTTCTTAGCCAATTCTTGACAGATTGTGAAAAAATGAACAGCTGCTGTCAGAGATTGCAAATGCTGTTGATTAAAGACTAGATTTCCTTTAAGCGGATGTCACCAGACCTACTCGGATAAAATTTGGGGAAAAAAGTAATATTTTAGAGATTCATTTGCATTATTTTTAGACTGACGGACATCGGGGTCATATCCAGTTAGGAAGACCAATTTTTCAAAATTAAGGTCGCCTTTCAGATATCTTATCTCGGAAACAAAGTCGGTGACCCCCCATTTTTTTTCTGTATTTCTGACCCAAATAACTCATAACCTAGCTGTAGCAAAAGTTTTATAAAAATATGAATGTTAGAAGATTTTCACGTGAACATCCTTAAGCCAGTAAAATCAAAATATTAAGCTTTAATAAGCGAAAATATTGTTGACTCATCATAATTTTGAACCTCATTTTCTTCTAGACAAGACCCATTTCAGCCCCACCCCCAACCTTTCAAGGTAGAGATACAGCGTGTCAACTATTTTTGTTGCCCATAGGCCCTATTGCAGCTATATATGGAACCATTTTCGTATCCTAATAAATAATAAATTGAATACCTTTTCGCTTGTTTCTTTGATAGTAAATTCAATAAAACTTTGCATTCGTCCATCACGCTGATCTGCTGTATGTACCGGTACCTCAGAACAAATTAAAGCGCCTGGGAACAAAGATAGATACAATAAGCTCTCAGTGATGTACCTTGAAGTAAAGTTATCTTGTTGCTGCAAAATCGAAGATGATAGATCAGAACACCTCAAAATGATAGTAGAGAAAAAGTTTCTGTTACACAGAACAATACAAGAACAAGTTAGTTTTCTGAGCAAATAATGCGGAAATATGTTAAGACTACATGCATGGTTGCAAAAGGAGGTAAAGTTGACGTTTGTGGTTGCATCCTCAAACTTTGCACCATAAAATCGTGCGATATCAGGTCAGTGACTTTATATCATAGGATATCAGGACAGTAGACTAGGCTTCTGATTGGTTAATTGCGAATTTGGGTACGGTAAGGTGTGGTATGGTATGGCGTGATATGGTATGGTATGGTATGGTGTGGTGTGGTATGGTATGGTATGATATGGTGTGGTGTGGTATATGGTATGGTATGGTACGGTACGGTATATGGTGTGGTATGGTGTGGTATGGTATGGTGTAGTGTGGTGTGGTGTGGTATGGTACAGTATAGTAGTATAGCATCAGTAGTCTGTCGATTGTAGTAGTAGTCTGTCATCCGGGTGAGTATGATTGTGAAAAGAACTGTTGTTGTTGACCAAGACTTGGTGTTGACGGCAACATCATCTTGTTTCCAAAACTACACCCAGTTGAATGATCACAAGTTGACAGTCTAATGTTTTCTTCATTTAAACGTTCATTTTGTATCACAGTAAGATGTGTCCTAGCTAAGTCCTGACTTGTGTTCTTTTGTATAAATGGCCGATATGTGTATTTGTAGTAAAACTTACTATTCTCTGCAGACTCCGGCTCGTCCAGAAATCCCAACCAGACTCTGTAGTCAAAACATAATTAAAATATGAAATGTAATTTTTATGAATGCTGGGAAAGGAGAAACCCTTACAAATACTTCTATTTAACTGCAATTGTTAGAAAGGATATGAGGATAACAGGAAAAAAGGAAACCGGATGGGAGAAGTTTGTGAAAATTAGGGGATTTAGGTCACAGCAATGGAAATATACTATGACATGGTATGCAACACAGTTCACACACATTGTGTAACATATTAAAGTAATGCTGCATGTAATCTTGGACATTACTTCAGGTTGAAGTACATCATTCTTAAAGAATCTGACCCACCCAGTTTGCATTGCGTGCCTTCATTGGTTCATCCGCCATTTTCAGGGCCCCTGAAAGTCCATACTGTATTGTTGATGAGAAATTCACTCGTGCAAGAGGTGATATGCTTGCCCAAATAATGGAATAGAGCTGTATCATAACAAGATAAGTGTGCAATGCAAACTGGGTGGGTCAGACTCTTTAATGTTAAGTTATTGAAGATAATTTGATTTCAGTGATTTGTAGTGTCCCCATTTGCACAGCAGTGAAGTACATACACAATTAACATGATTTTATGCGGGTTTTTACTTTAACTGCTACGAACGGAGCTAAACTTTTAAAACCAGCCTACTTAAACTTTGCCTGCGAATACGGCTGCCTCTCATCGCTCCCGGTCACTAGAGGCATTTGCGAGAGAAACTGCCTGGGATTGATCATGAGAAATTCCATACTGATGATGTAAATCTGTCCCGAATCCAGACAGGAGCGCTGATTCATCAGCTTAATAATTTTTGCATAATAAGCTTTAAATTATGCAGTGTTGTAACTCTTAAAATCACAACAAATTTGGCCACCAGTTGCTCATTTTTCATTAGAAATTTTTAGACTCTACATTTATTTGTCCTATGTTTAATGTTTTGACGTTACAAGTACTCTCAAGATACTCTCGTGTGAATGCCCCTAGTGGCTGGAAGCAATGAGAGGCAGCTGTATTCAACGGCTTGCTTCAACTATATTTGCGAAGCAATGACAGTACACCATACCTGAGATCTTTCATTGGTGTATCTTCCAAGCTTTCAACAGCCAGTTGAAGCTCATAAAACTCATTCACCAGGGCTGGAGGTTCATACTTTAGTTTTATGTTTATTTTGGGCTTGCGTGGTTCAATCCTAACAGTTAAGATAGCAAAACAAGGTAATTACAGGAGGTCCTGCTCAAACGCAAAGTGGAAACATGCAATGTCTTGCGACTTTGTGTGCTTGGACTTGTGTGCTTGCAATGGCTCACAAGGACTTGCTTTCACTTTAATCAAGCTCCAATTTCTCCACAAGTATGTGCAATCATCACTTTTTGACTACCCAAATGTAAGTGAACGTAAATTGCTCTCAGTATGATTGTTTGCTATGATTTGATTGAGCATTGAAACTGCTAACCAACTTGCATCCACCTGCGAGACTGTTTGGTCACCCAGCACAAGTTTATCTGTAATTTAATATTTACAAGACATGCATAATCTTGCATCTCTGTTTGGCTGGGGTATATTAGCCTGCATCACATGCGCTGAACAGGAAAGGGTAAGGGCTTTTCCATTGGGGGCAAAGCACAATAAGTGTGGAGTGCAAAGGAAGGGGTTAACTTCCTCTCCCCAACCCCCCTCCTCCCCTCATGCTTGCTCCTTTATTTTTCTCTTTGTCGCCTTTTGCTCACCCTCTTGGCAAATGCCACGCAGGCTACATACAAAAGACATGTTACTTGCACAAAGCTTACTTGATTTTAGGGACAATCCGTAAGTCATCCCAATCCAGTTGGTCCTCCTTGGAAGCAGACTTTAAACCGTAAGATACAAAGGCATTGTTAGGAGAGGCAGTCTCCCCTCCTCCACCACTCCACGCTAGCACAGCGCACCGAGAATCATGGGAACCAAGCTCCAGAGCGATGGATGTGACCTGAGGGAAAATTGTAAAATGTTCAAGTTTTGGTGCATTTCAAAGCAAAAATAAATACATTTTATGGAGTAACTGAGTGTACTTTTCAGTGTCTGACTTTTTAACCATTCTCCTCAGAGGTTACAGAGTTTTTTTATTCTTTGCATTTTTTCTGCTAAGTATAGTACACATAATCATTTTTAGGTTTCATATTATTCTTCAGCTGTTAAATTATAAGCATCTATAACAGTGAAAAAAACACCTTTTAAAATCCTAAATTCCCATAATAAAAAATTGCCCTGTCATGATAAAACTTGGTCGCAAAAAAATAATCATGTGTACTCAAATTGTATTATTGTTAAACCTCTTCTTATGGACACCTCTGTCATACGGACAGTTCACTTGGTCTCAAAGATACAAAAATTTATACAACCCTTACCTCTACAATAGGACACCTCTATAATGCAAACACTGTGGTCTGACCCTTTGGTGTCCATATTTTAAAAGAAGGTTCGACTGTTGTTCACTATTACAGTTGAATCCCGATAACTTGAACCTCCAAGGGAAATCAGAAAAGGTTTGAGCGAGAGTGCGAGTTTGGGAGTTGGGAACAGATGACCGGAAATTAGGCAATAAATTATTGTAAATGGTGTTTGTTTGCATGCTTTATGACTTATCAATATCAAATGCCCTTCGTCTAATCAGGTTTACTGACCAAGAAAGAGTTAAACTAGAACGATTTTTTAAACAAAACATAGCATAAATGAACAGAACAAAACAAAGCAAAGCGAAGTAATAGAACACTATGGTAGGACAAAGGACAATGTACAATGTATATGTTGTAGGTCAATTTGTTCTTTAGGTCAAAATGATTTCAAACTAGTTTAGCTAGTTTGATTCTCTTTTGTTCCAGATTCATTACCATAATCCTAAGACAAAGAAAAGAACAAATCAAACTAGTTTAAAATCATTTTGACCTAAGATCATTTTAAACTACAACATATACACTAATAAACTCATGAGTTTTCTGGATGACATCTGTATGTTTTGACTTTGACAGAATGATGAGGTTTGAGTAATCGAGGGTTAAAATACAAAGAAAATTACCTGAAGGGAAACGAAATCACTTGGAGTTTGGGGAGGTTCTAGTTAGCAAGGGTTTAAGTAAAACCAAGGGAAATCAATTTTGATTCGAGTTACCGAGGGTTCGAGTTATCAGGATTCAACTATAGTTAACTGAAAGCTTGTTGCTTTAGATGTTCAGAATGTCCAACCTGTAGCTGTTTTCCCACATCTTCTGGTTGTGGAACAAGCTGGAATGGTATAACTTTTGTTTTTGCTGGTACAAGATACAGTCCGCCCTCTTCCTGGGTTAATCCAGACTCTACTACACACTGCTGGTTATAAATCTATGAAAAACAAAAGAGACAAGCTCACATTATGAAAGAGTTTTTCATTGTAGTAAGTCACAATAAAATTATAAAGTGTATTATCCTTTGCATCACGATGTAGTCATGTAGGGTGTACATTGCTTAAGCCTGGTTTCCATCATAATTATGGAAACCAGGCTTAAAGTGCCTATCACCCCTAGAAATTTATTTTCAGAATCAACTCTATGTACATTGAATAGTTGAATGGTAGAATATTTCTTGTTTTGAACGTCGCGTTTGTGAGTTATAGAGATTTGAATTTACAAAATGCTAATTAGATGACGACAACCCGGGAATTTGCCATTATGTCTTCACCAATTTACAATGCACAGTTTACAGCTTGAGGATAATTAATTTGATAAATACTAAAAATAAACTGTGGATAGTCAATTGATTGTTAAAAAATATTACTTGGAGGTGAAAATAAGTAGTTGTGTAATAAATGATTCCTGGGTTGACGTCATCTAATTAGCATTTTGTAAATTCAAATCTCTATAACTCACTAACACGACGTTCAAAACAAGAAATATTTTACCATTCAACTATTTAATATACATAGAGTTGATTCTGAAAACAACTTTCTAGGGGTGATAGGTACTTTAAACAATGTACACCCTACATGACTACATCGTGATACAAAGGATAATACACTTTTTTTGATGTACGTCAAATTCTCCCTGTGTTTTACAAGGGAATACAAGGCAATTTGCAAGCAGAATCTTGCAGTTTATCAGAAGTCACTTAGGGCTTTTTTCCAGGCAACCCTTCATTATAGTAACTGTTGTAATTGTTATAATTCACTCGGTGACTATCACCGATCAAGTACAACTTTTATATAATGATAGAAACACAAGTTGTAACTGTTGTAATTCAGTCTGTGACGATTGGCAACTGTTGAAGAAAAGTTGAATCAGTTTAACAACTACAACAGTTACAACAGTCGCCAATGTATCAACATTAAATGGCAACATTAGTTTCCCATATTTTTTTTATAAATTTTGATTACCTGATTGCTAAAGAAAACGGCAAGCTTAGAAAAACGGATTGGAAAAGGACAGGTTACCCTAAAAACAGAAATAAAAAGGTTATTAATATTTAGTAACGTAATATTTACAAAATAGAAAACACCTTCTGTCTGTTCATGTAGTTTGGGAGCTTGAGAAAATGAGAAATAGCAGTGAGAAACACAAGCTGGCGCGTTTCAAGTTCTCTCAAACTTTCACAAGAGTTATCATCACTTATGCAACAATGCAACAAAATGAAAATGTAAAAAACAAACCTTCCATTGCAATTCACTTATTTTAAATCTCATCAAGAATTGAGATCCTGAGATAAGTGAATCGCAATATTATTCAATGAAGCAAGATTTAAGTACACCTAATTACAACTGGCAACAACATAGAGTTTCTTCATGGTTTATTTGCAATAGCCACTATAGAACATAGACAAACCTCAAATAGATTTGAAGAAGGATGGTAGAATCTGCAGTGGTTGTAGCCGAATCAAACACAGCCTTGCATTCAACTGAAAAACAAACCCCAAAACACTACTAATCAGTGAATCAGTTCAATGCCTCGAGTATTCACAAGATAAAAAGATTGGCATATTAAATACTTGTGGTATTTTGCAAAATGAAATTTTGAATTTATATTTATTGCTTTTACTACCACCGCCTACTTTGCAAGTGCAATGGTTCAACTTTGCACATGTTCCCACTCACCAAAAGGAGCTATCTGTTCCATCTGTATAGTAAACACCTGGGGTGCCTGTGGCGATGCCTTGAGTGTTTTCCACAATTCTTTAGCTTCCTCAACTGCTTCAAAATCACACCCTGGTTCAGGCTCAGGGCATTCATTCTGTTCATGGGTAGAAAAATAAAATAAAATTGAATTTCAAGCTACAATAGCTCATGCAGTTTGAAGTCTGACTACACTGTTTGTTGAACACTTCAAGCCTGTGAGGCCATTGATGTATACAAAACATCAGAAGCAAATGCCTTAAACTGAACAGAACAAGGTTAAGAACCCCATGAGGAATAACGCAGACAAATTGGTTATTTACAAGCACTATGAACCACAGTTTTATGAAAATGCCATGAATTTCTAGTGAAAACCCCATGAAAATACTTTCATGGTCCATGAATCTTTCATGGCTTTATTCGAGGCCATGAATTTCCAATGAAAAATGTAGCATACATTTCATGGGAAGAGACTTTCATGGGCCATGAAAATGGTTAGATCTTGAGCTCATTGATCAAGTTCATGGGTTATTAATTTTTTTTATATCACAAGGAATGTCATAAGAAGAGAAATTTCATGGGCCATGAAAATGGTTGGTTTTGAGTTCATTGATTTCATGGGCTATGCATACTCCATGAAACTCATCACAATGTATTTTTTTAATGGTACACAATTTCACGAAAACAGATTTTTCATGACCCATGCCGGCCATGAAATTGATGAAAATTTACCATGTATGCACCACAAATAATTATTAATGGTGGATATATAAAAAAAATTATATTATTTTCTTGGTGTTTCATGGCCTTGTACACAATGTAGATAATTTATCATGGCTGTTTTAATGGCTACAATACTCCCTATTTAGAGCATATTGCATGTAAGACCAAAGACCAATGAAAGACCTCACCGACATGACTTGAATCAGGTTTGTTTGACACCTTGTTTTCTCCTCCGGTGAATTCTCAGCATCTAATGGTCATTAAAGTCAAGGTTTTATGATACATTTTTATCATCCATTTTTATGATAAAGCAATTTTCAATTGAGTGTTGTAAAACCAAAACCAAGTAATTTATACTCTGACCAGTCACAACTGACGCAGACAATCAGAACTTGAAGCAAAAACATGTAACCACAGTGCCAAGTGCAGGAAAATGCTTGCAAGTAAGTTATGATTGGTTTTAGTTTAACTTCTGATTGATTGAGAAAATGGCCATTTTACCATAATTCTAGTGGTTAATTAATTGATAGCAAGTGTGTATAAAACACTTTTTTCCCTACTCAAAAATCAAATAAATATTAACAAACAAATGCCTGCATGGAAAACATGAGTCATGTGTTTTGAAAAAAAAGTCATAAAAATGAAATAATGCTATTTCATGACTCGGTCTAACAGATTGAAATAATTTTGTCGTCTTTTCGTCTGCTTCTTGAATTTGATTGGTTGCAACACAATAAACATTCCAGACATATTTTCAGTATTCACGCTTTTCGTGGTCGCACTGAAAAACCAAGTATCCGTGAATTTACTTCCCACTCATAGCAGTTACATAAATCATTAATTTGAATGACTTGAACATGAACTTGGAAAGTTTGTGCAAAACTTGCTTTGCTCAGCTTGGCCAAATAATATTATTACAATAGAGACTTATATAGCACACATATCACATGTCTCATGGCGCTTTACATACACTTATGAGAATGAGGTCGGATTGGAATAATATCAAAAAGAATCATTAAGATAAATACAAAAAAACCTGCAGTTGAAAGGATACATCTTCCCATTAATTCCAGTGAAAGGGTGACATACTCTTGGATATTTCCAACCAGATAAGCACATCTGAAATAAAAATATAGTCAAGTATAAATCATAATCACAAGAAATCAGGTTTGTGCCCAAACATTAAAGGGGAGGTTTCAAGGTTCGGCACATGTGCAAGCTATGACATAGCCCATTTAATTTCATCGTTTAGACCAATTTTTTATTGGAAGCGAGTGGATAACTCTGGCGGGAAATTTGCCCATAAAAATGTCACGGTCAGTCAGCTGATTGAATGGATGATTATGTCTACCCATGTGCGCCATGAAAGCCACCACAGCATAGAATAAATCCTTCGGGTCAAAGGTTTTATTCAGTGTTGACTTTGTTGGTGTAATCCGTTGAAATTTTCTGTGAACTTTGTTTGGACTAATTATAGTAATATAGTAATATAGTGATTATTGAAATAAAATGTGCGTGGTTTTTTAACTGATAAAATTGGTAAGATGTTAAACTTTGCACATGAGCCTAAGCGTGAAACTATCCTTTTAATGTAGCAACTGCACAAGCATAAAGCTATGTTTTTTAAGATTATTTTGTTATTTTGATTGTCAACCATTCTTTATGTTGATGTTGTCAAGCATCTTTTGTTTAATGGAGAGTGGTGTTGTTCTACTATTAAATATCCTTTAAGCTGAATAATAACACACCTTAAGGAAGTTATTAATACTGAAGTAAGAAGGGACCACCATTTTTCTCTGCAGTAATCCCACTTGACTCTACTCAACAACCTGAAAAATCAAAAACAAAATAATGTAACTTATATTAGCCAGGACATTAAAACGTCAATATAACAGGCTTTTGCTTTTGTCTTCAGAGATAACAGAAACACACAAACATCACACTGTGCATTCATTCAACCAAACAATACAGGCAACTCTAAGGTAGGTGCGTAAAGTGGCACATGAGCTACTGGTTGACACTTGGGCCAGAGCATAACCTGGTTTCCATAACGTGAAGCAGTTAGAAGTAGTGCTACTCCCCCCCTGGATGAGTGAGAATCTAGTCCATCACAGGGTTACCCCCAGCATTGTGTCGCAGGTGGAGAGAGACAATTTGGATAAAAGTTTCTTGTCTAAGGAAACAACAAGACAGTGGGATCACGCCTCGAACCACAGACCTTCAGGTGTGGTCCAACATGTTAACCACTACACCACCTCTTGTCTTGCAGACACCTTGTTATTTATAAACAGGAAATTGAAGTCATACCACACCAAATAACTATAATTATACTTAGCCCAACTATTTCATTCTCACACCTTTAATTTTTATAAAAACTCTAACATTACCATTCTGAACATGATAATGATGTCATGAGGACATCAAAGCATTGTTGAGATTTATTGTTTACCTTTATCTAACAACGTTATTTTTTTCAAAAAGGAGATGATTAAAGCTTACATTAAAGCTTTGCTGAAATCTCTGGCATGATAGTATTCCTCACCCATCTGCACCACTTGAGATTAAAAAACAGGAAACGAATTAATAATCTTCATAATGTGTAGACTGCATAGTGTATTAGGTGTTGGTTGGGCTTCCCTCCATAATATTTGTAAGTATAATAATCAATGTAACTACTGATGCTACACTGTAGTAATACATGTATATTGTCTTCATACTAAGTAATTAAATTATCAAATCAAGCAGTTTTCAATTGAGTGTCAAAAGTAATTACACAATTGCTTTGGTTTTGCATTGCTATGCTTTGTGATTGGCTAAAAAATCTCGCGCCACTTTCTCGACCAATCAGAAGTAAAACCAAAACCAATCGTGACCTGCTCGCATGCGTTTTTCCGCGCTTGGTGCCGCCGACATGTACATTGTAATTGCTTCGAGCTCTGATTGGTTCATTGGATTGTTTACGACTGCTGTGATTGGTCAGAGTAATTACTTTGGTATTGGTTTTACGACACTCAATTGAAAACTGCTCTAAATGTTAAATGTTCATTTGCCTGGTTAGAAGTCTGGTTACAGCTTGTAAACAAAAACACTATAATACAGTACAATAGAAAGAAAAACAAAAAAATGTTTGATATGAATTCAGATCATATGAGTGAAATTTGTGATCCTCGAAGTTTGCTATTAACTTAAGCAGTTGAAAAAGCAACGTGAAAAAATTCAGCATTGTCCCATTCAAGCCTGATAGCACATGTACATTCATGCCAGGATCACAAAATTCACTCATGTTTCATCCACAGTTCACATAATTTCATATATAACTTTCATATATTCATATTCATAAATCAGATTATAAAGAACAACAACAGATATTTCTTCTTTGGATATCTAACTCCACATTTAAAGAAATAATTATTAATATGAATGTTCACGCATCATCAAAATGATAAACATTGCACTCTGTTATTATTTTGTGGGCTGTAGGGATTTATGTATTTTTTTTTTTTAAATATATGTTGTGGTTCAAATTTCTCTTCAGTTTGGAGATTTTCAACTCAGTTTAATACAAAGATTGAACTGGTTTGAAAATCCTCAAACCAAAGAAGGAACTTGTTAATAAAAGAGATGAAGTTGAAATATATTTATGTATATTTTTTAATACTGAAACAAACCAGGAAAAATTCTAGCAGATGAGTACATTTCCTAGCTTAATTGACTTGGTTTATCTTGGAACTAATGCACTGCAACTAAAATCTACTTAATACTACATGTAAAATATCTCTTAACATAACTTAGCCAGGACATCAAAAAGTCAACATAACAGGCTGTTGCTTTTGTCTTCAAAGATAACAGCAACACACAAATACCACTCTGTGCATTCATTCAACCAAGCCATACAGGCAACTCTTGCCTTGCAGTAAGGTGTGTAAAGTGGCACATGAGCTACTAATGGACACTCAGCTGGAGCCCATTAACCTGGTTTCCATAACATGAAGCAGTTAGGAGCAGTGCTACTCCCCCCCTGGATTGGATGCCAGTCCAACGCAAGGTTACCCCCAGCATTTTGTTGCCGGTACCCATTTATCTACTTACTGAGATATCTCTTCATCCTCGGTGACTTGTATTTTTTAAACTGAGCCACTGCACTGCTGAGAAGAGGGATAATGATCCACTGCAAATAAAAAAATTACATAATTATAATAATGATATTTTCTGAACCCATTCAGCAAAATTAATAATTAGTGCATCAGACTTTAAACATAAAAAAACCTTGTTTAATACAGACAGTTGACTAAATCTAAGCGATAGCGATAATCTCAAATGCACCATCTCAGTTTGGTTGAAAGAAAACAGTCTACAAATTTAATATTTGTTGAATTGTAAGTTTATAGTGTCTTGGTGGCATTAGATGCAGTACATGTACATGTAATTTACTGTATTTTTCCTTGTAAAATTCATTAATAATTCATAAGGGTACTAACCACTAGAAATGAGCCATTCCAATCACATGATTACCCTGTATAGGCCGATACGATCTTGATACAACTCACTAGTGGTTGTATCTAATTTACATGTGAATGTGAATTTCACAAGTTGTTTACTACATTCGCGTCCGTGTTGTATAGGCACTATACATTCACTCACCTTCAGCTCGTGATTGTATAAGCCGATACAACACTCCCGCTCATGTAGTAAACATTACTTAAAGAGATTAAAACCCTTGTGAACCTATGCACTTAAGGGTTACTTCTCCCAACCTTTGCGGGTGTCCTTTGGAAAAAAATTTGTACATGCACCAATATTAAGAGTAATATGGGTTTTGACAAACTATATATCAATAGCAAGCTTAAAATGTAGTTTTCAATAAAAAATATAATTTTAGCAACTTCTTTTTTAAACTGGCCAGGAGCCGATAAACTGCCAAATGACTGAGAGTTGTTCAATTGAATTTAATAGGTAGTGAATGCCATGGCAAGACTGACACGGTTTTGTTTGTCAGTATCCCAGAAATGTTTTGGCCAAATTTCACAAAAATCCTTCAAATCTACATACCCTATAAATTCAATTTAACAACACTCGGTCATTTGGCAGTTTATCGGCTCCTGGCTGTTTGTTTTATTGAAAACTACATTATTGATACATGGTGATCAATATATAGTTTGTCATAGTTTACTTTTGAAACTGGCCTATTAATTTTTTTTGATTTTTTTTTTCTGTAAGACACCCGCAAAAGTTAGGAGTATTCATAACACAGACACCCCATTAATTAATATGGACAATTTCCCTGAGTCCTTCAATGCCCTTATTAACAGTGCTTGACTTTTTTAAAAATGGTGTTTGACTGTAATACCCCATTATCTATGTTGTGGTGCAATTTTATCCTTGGTGCAAATTTTATTTTCCTTTGTTTTGGTGTATGGTAATGTATGATAATATATGATAATGAGTTTTAAACAAAGGAAAATAAAATTTGCACCAAGAACAAAATTGCACCACAACATCTACAGAAGATAAAACAAAAGCCCATAATAGAGCAATTTTCAATCGAGTGTCATAAAACCAAAACCAAAGTAATTACTCTGACCAATCACAGCAGTCGTAAACAATCCAGTGAACCAATCAGAGCTCGAAGCAATTACATGTCGCCGGCGCCAAGCGCGGGAAAACATGTGCAAGCAAGTAACGATTGGTTTTGGTTTTACTTCTGATTGGTTGAGAAAGTGGCGCGAGATTTTTTAGCCAATCACAAAGCGTAGCAATGCAAAACCAAAGCAATTGTGTAATTACTTTCGACACTCAATTGAAAACTGCTCTATTATTGACACTTACTGAGTGATCAGCCTGTATTTCCTGAGCCTGCAGTGCTATTATTCCAGCATGCTCTATTGCAGCATCTGGTGGTTCAGCTCCTATAAACAAAATGCAGAAATGTCTGCTACATGTGCAATGCAATGCTTTAATGGGGTATTTTTGTTATTAAAGTATAGCTGAACCTCAGTCAATGTGGCAATTAATAATTTTGAAAATTGAAAATTATATTTTACTTTTTTTTTGGAATGTCATCACTGCAGTGTCTGTAATAAATAAAGCGGTTTTGAATTTTATTTAAATTTACTCTCTGTGGCCAAACTTTGTTGTCTGACAATTACAGATGGTCTAGATCTGTACTAAAGAGTTTATTTTAACAGAAAATATATGAAGATTTTGGCAGGACCAAATGAATTAAGTGTCCATAATAGAGAGGAATGTATAAATTTGACATCAGAAAAAAGAGAAAAGAGAAAAGTGTGACATCAGTGAATAAACCTTAGTACGCTTATCAGACGTACTGAGGGAAAAAAGAGGAAAAGTGGTTCCCATAACGCGCATCATATGTATTATAGGGGTCAGGGCTGTGCTCTGGTAGTGCCAAGGGGGCTCAGGCTACTAACTTTTGTCTTTGAGTGACAAGCAAAACTTACTTTTTGCATAAAGCTTAAAGGGGATGTGTCACCTTTTTTAAACTTGTCACTTTAAAAAGCCAAAAGACATCTTTTTATCAGTGAAAACCCCAAAATAAGAGTTCAGTGTTGTTTAAAATGATTCTACTAGTGTTCTTACAGTAAAACTAAGTGTCTTGGACTGCAGATGGCCAGGATGGAAATGGATTGCATCTTGAAAAAAATTGGGCTAATTTTTTCAAGTTTATCGCTTCTGTCTTGAAAAACTCTCAAAAACTTGATTATGGTTTATTTTCTCTTCTAAAATTCACTTGATATCTTCCTCTTAAGCCCGGTTTCCATATGATCGCTACAATCGCTACGATCGTTGCAATCGCTGAAAAAAATAGTTCAGCGATCGCAGTGATTGATGGTTTCCATATGATCGCTGTGATCGCTACGGTCGCTGAGAAAGTTAATGAAGATCGAGGGGACCTGGGTCTGACAAAATCGTTTCGCGCCATTCTTGAAATTTGACATGGCGGCTGTGAATCGACTCTTACTTGAAGCTTGTTTTTAAAATTTGTTATAAAGACAGTCGTATCTTTGTACTACTTCCATCTTTCAGCATTCGTGTTGGCAGCCATCTTGAAATGAGTGAGTGCATCCTGGTATTTTTGCTGTCGCTGTGATCGCTGGAGAGTGGTTTCCATATGATCGTTACGATCACCACGATCGCTGACATAGAATCACAGCGTCCGCAGTGATCGTTGTTGCTGCGATCACTATGATCACTATGATCGCTGAACTTTTTTTCAGCGATCGCAGCGATCGTAGTGATCATATGGAAACTGGGCTTTAGTGTTCTATAGAGTGTTTGCACATGGGGCACCAAGATGGCCTCTCCATACATAAAAATGTATTAGACATAAAAATGTCTAATACTCGCTCGCCTATAATGCTTGAATGAAATGCTCTTGCGCTTCAAAATTTGGCCCAGATGTGCAGGTTTAAATTCTCTACAATTCCAAAAACATTTTGGAATCAAAAACTGCTTCTGAATTTTGATATGATGTAAGTGAAAACACTCTATAAACATTGCATGTATGACAAAGGTACTTAGTTTTAATTTGGGGCAGTATTGACCCAATAACCTCAAAATCACCATGATATACCTCCTTTAAGAGCCAGGCACCCTAGATTTTAATAGTTGGGAGCCTTAGGGCATGCTGTGATTCTTTTAAGAGCACAGCCCTGGAGGTGTTCATCAGGAGAGATTCAAATGTATTATACAATTCATGTACACTCATACAAGTCAATTCAGACTGGTAGTGAGCACTCTGTGTATAAAATAATACGGTATGTACATGGTGTATACACACCTTGAAAACCCTGTCTCCAAGGTCTTTGGCCAAAAAAATCCAAGTTTCCAGCATTTTCTAAAGGGTTCATGGACAACGGAGTCGTAGTCTGTAGATAATGAAATTCATCAATGTTAGTAGCATAATTTAACAGACAAACATTTCGAATTCATTCAATTGCTATCAAATAAGATCTGATCAATCTATCAATAAATTAATTTTTTTACACACATGTAGGTAATAACTTGATGAACAAAATAATCTAGGTTGGAACAAATTAACCTTAAAAAAGTTACCTACAGTGTACATGAACAATATCTTACAATAATTGAGGTGGGACAAAGAAAAAATATGATTGAGTCCCTGACAGGAATCAAACCTGTGACCTTCTGTACATTTGTCGGATGCTATAATCACTGAGCTAAGAGACACTCGTCACAAGCTGGGCTGTTTACTACAATAATTGTAGGTTCATAAACTATTAATTAACTATCTCTCTTAATTTTCCTTTTTTTATCAACATTTTACACTTGTTGTGTAACTATGTACTTACATGGCACAGGCCCTGGCACAGCTGTCTCCTGACAATAGCATTATTGGCAGCTTGTTGGTAGTAAAATCCTGGGTGTTGGGTCTATAACAAAGTATTCTTATTTTAGTAAGAAAACGTCTGGTACTGCTGACTTGTGATCTGTATATATGTTGTGGTTCAATTTTTTTCTTTGGTGTGAAAATTTTCAAACCAGTTTGATTTTTGTCTTCCTTTGTCTCAAAATAATTATGATAATGAATCTGAGACAAAGAAAAATAAAAACTAAACTCGTTTGAAAATTTTCAAACTAAGGAAAAATTTGAACCACAACATATACATGAACCCAAGTTATTGAATAACCTTTAACCTCATCTTAACTTTTATTGATAGCAATACTTTCACTCCCAAAAGCAACCAAAATCAAAATTCACATTTAAGAAATTTTACACACACCTGAAGGGCTGTCAAGCCATTCCTGATGGCTTCATCAAATAGCTCTCCAAACAAACTGAACCTTAAGAGGCAAATAAACACTTGTAAAATAACTGAAATGTTGGTACATTACTCGACTATTTGAAACAGCATTCAATTGGTGAATTCTCCTCATCATCATTATTCAACAAGTGACAGGATTTTTCCAGGAATTTTCCTCTGCTTTAATGTTTTTGAGTCCGGCTACTTTAACCCTTTGACTCCCATAAGTGCCAAAAATCAAAATTTGAGAAAAGCCACAAAATTTATTTGCTAAAATTTTGAAAAAACAAATGGTACCATGTAAAAGTACTGCCCAAGAGGTTTTATTTGAATGGTCACACCATATAATTTCGTCCACAGACTGAAAAGTTAGAACTACAACACGTCTCCATAATTGACTCTGGGAGTGAAAGGGTTTATAGAAAAACAAAACATTTTGTTCGACAACACTAGAACCCCATTTTCCCTGAGCTCTTCTTTTTATTTATAAATGGAGGTGGAGTTAAAATACTCACTGTTTGGAAAGCCAAGCTGAGTGTTCAAAGGCAAGTTCTGGACAGCCAACTTTCTCCTTGAATAAATCTACATGTTTTCTGAACTGTGATATGGCATCTAATGGAGCTGACGCTTGGAAACTTAAACGGCAGATCTGCAAGATGCAAAATTAATAAGCCTCACTTTCACCTGTTTCAGAAGAGGTGTTCATGAAATATTGTAAGGTTGAAATGAAATATTATGCACTTATTGACTGAGTGGGAGGGCCGGACGGGAAAATATTTGGCTCAAGGTCATAGCGTACGAACCGAGGTCAGCGAGGTCCGTGCGCCATGACCGAGAGCCAAATATTTTCCCGTCCAGCCCGACCTTACTCAGTCAATAAGTATTTTATAATATGACTAGAAAGTACAAGAATAGTCGTGCAGTGCGAGGTCACTTGAATTCCGGACCGGCTCACGTCAACCCGTCCGGCCCCGCTCACGTCACCTTGCGATTCTATTTTCTGTAGTATTGCATCAGCGGGGCCGTACAGTCATACAGTGTATTTTAAATATTTTTATTGTAAGGTTGCCTTTGCTCCATGTTGTCTCTCTCCACCCAGATGCATAAATGGGTACCGGCAACATAATGCTGGCGGGCAACCTTGCAATGGACCAGCATCCCATCCAGGGGGGAGTAGTAATACTCTCAGTCCCTTCATGCTACAGAAACTGGGTTAGGCTCTGGCAGTTGTGAGCCATTAGGCTTTTGAAGACTTACCCTTACCTTTCTGTGAGTAAAAAATAAAGCATCCCAAATTCTGGAATGCATTTTTTAACAATACAAAGCTTTGTCTCTTTCCTCATTCTCTCTTGAATATAACATTATAATATAACTAATTTAATATTATATTTCAAGAGAGATTGTGGTCAGGGACATTTTAAACCTTCCTTAAACTGTTATGAACACCTGAGTTGTGTAGCCCAAACAGGGGTGTAGCTGGGACTTTTTCAGAGGTACGCACAATCGATTTTCAGACACTCCCCCTACCTCCTCCACCTGCCCTCAAGTTCAAAATCTTTCTTTTTTTTCTGACTTTTTCAGGTGTCTACGTGCATACAGGTAGCTATGCCCCTGCCAAATGGTTATAAACTTCACTCTTATCACTTTCCAGACAGAAACTTGTTTAAAGACACAAACCTTATAATTAATAAACCCTGCAACAACTTTAATTTCCAGCATATTGATGTCACTCGTCTTGAGTTCTCCTAGTAGACCATACGCCTGACGATAATGTCTGGAAATAAAACATTTTTTATAGACAATTATTGACGACATCCAATCATTTTTGGCCATTTCAATCAAGTAATGTGGCAAGCCGAAGCTGAATTTTACATTTGAAATAACTGGTCTTCCTGTTGGAATTTGATCTTAAAATTTGGCATGGGAAGTACTTCTTCAAATTGCACTTCTACGTTCCAAAACTGAAGAGAAGGGGAGGGCATAATTATGATCATAGTGTTTAGCACTTTAAACAGTTGACTGTATTTGTATTAACCCCCCCCCCCCCCCCCCTATAATCTAAGCCCATTAAGATCACTGGAAGTGATCTGATATTAATTTCTAGTTTCTCTGAGATAAAAAAAATTAGCTTGACTTAAAATATCTTTATAAGGGATTAATTTATAAATGTTATTTCAATAACCAAATCATAAAGATTGCTGCAAAAAAATCTCTTAGGTCCTAATATGTGCACTTACTTGATAGCAGAATGAGGATCTTGGCGCAGTTCATTGAAGAAGGCAATTTTAAACTGGTGTCGCACCAACAGTAACTGAAACAAAGAGCAAACATCTTTTAAAAGAAAGCTCAATTTACAATTTTTCTTCACTTTTGTATCCCTACATCATGATTGCATGTGTTGTAGTTCAAACTTTTCTTTTGTTTTATTAAAATTTTTCAGACCAGTTTAATTTTTATTTTCCTTTGTCTCAGATGCATTTTTTATAGGGAGTTTAAGCAACGACGCTGCAGCACCAAGGAAAATGTCACTTGAAAAAAGAATTCAGTGCTCAACCTTAACTTTTTGGCTTACTAGTCCTTGGGCTAGTGGGGTCTGAAATGCACTAGCCAACAGGCATCATCTGCTCAAATTTTACTAGCCCAAACCCATTTTTTACTAGTCCTGGACTAATGGACTACTGCTAAGGTTGAGCACTGGGATTTGCGCTATTTTAAACTACTTTGCAGTTGTTCCAATTTGTTTAGTTTGTCTATTAAATGTAGCCAGATTGTCCAGGAGCTGAATTTGTACAGATGGCATTTAAGTTCAAAAAGAGAAAGGAAAACTAATCATTGTGTACTATTCACTACCTCCACTAAACCTGTAATTTTGCCATTTAACGTTGTTGTTTTGCAGGAAACAGCAAAGAAATGTACCAAAATGTAAAACACATGTGCAGAGGCATTGTTTTCGCTCATCAAACCTATTGTTTTGTGCCGTTCTCGCTGCTGTTGCCGTTGTAGTTGCTTAAATTTCCTAATCTCAGCCAAAGGAAAACAAAAATGAAACTGGTTTGAAAATTTTCACACCAAAGAAAAAATTGAACAACAACACATGCAAGAGGAATTGTGTTGTTTTCATCTTCTTTATCCTCAAACCTTTCTGAGAAAATAATTATAATTCCTTTCAGAGCAGTGATGAATTCCTACCTGGTGGTTTCCTTTATTTAGAAATTCCTGGAAAAATGAAATGAAATTTGATTAATGAGAATTATAAGTGAATTCATAAATTCTTTCAAAATGTGAAAAGAGAAACTCCTGATTTGTAATGTATTATAATTTCAAGGATATTTTAACTTTTCAAACTCTGGCTAGAAGCTTCCTTAGTTGACGATAAGAAATAAAAATATTCTGAAATTGCTGTAATCATGTATTCTATTCCAGTTTTCTTGTATCCTTTGAAATTATCAATAAAAACTATTTAAAAAAATTCTGAAATTCACCTTATGCGCTTTTACTCTTCTACATTCACCATGGTAGTAGCTTTGTGCCAAGTCATAGAAAGCATTTTCCAATCTGGAAAGCAAACAAACAGAATTCAGAACAAGCTCGGTTGGTTAATAAAAGATTTATTACAGTGCAGCTCAGAGATAAGTGAACCACGCAGATGCAAACCATGGGCACGTTTAACATATATGTTGTAGTTTAAAATGATCTTAGGTCAAAATGATTTTAAACTAGTTTTATTCGTACTTTTCTTTGTCTTAGGATTATGGTAATGAATCTGGAACAAAAGAAGTACAAATCAAACTAGTTTAAAATCATTTTGACCTAAGATTCATTTTGAACTACAACATATACATGCGCAACTGTCCAGATGCTTCACTACTGAAAAAAAAAATAAAACTATGAACAAATCCTATGAACCTGTAGCCTCCAACACAGACATCCTTGTGGCTCATCATCATAAATTCACCAAAATTTTACGGGATGTTTACAGGTTTTTGTAAAATGAAATTTGACCTTGTCCTAACGTTTTCTTTGGCGTAAATTTCTTTATGAAAAAATTTCATGGAAGGAACACTATTATTAGCTTCTCAGTTTAGTTATGCAATTCTATATTAAGGTGTTTCGTTACAGTTTTCTGGAGACCATACCTACATTTTTCAATCGCCTTTTAAGCGGTCTTTTCCAAGTCAGATCAACGTGAAATTTTTACTATTAACTGGTTTTGAATTGAAGTTTGGCTTAATATATATTCTGGTAAAATTGATATTACCATGACAACGATAAACAAGAAACTTATGAAATCAGTTAAAGTGACATTTTGCACTTTTAAGATTTCGCATTGAAAATCCCACATAGACATCTTAAAATATGTACCTGTATATGGCATACAGTATATTATATTTTGTCAGAATAAAAATTAAATTCTGCATGTTTGATTTCAAATAAATCGCAATATAATATTTCAAATCTTACTATTTGTATAGTGGTATTAAGGGACCGTTCATTATTTATGGGAGGGGGAGGGGGGGGGGGGGAATGGGTGAGAAAATGGGGGGACCTGAAATTTTAGCCACTGCAAAAGGGGGAGGTCCTGGGGAAATTTTTTTGTTATGGAGGGGGGTCTTGAAATTTTAAACAGATGATGTCTTAAATAAGAAAGTGAAAACATAACTACAGTGTACCAATAAGAGCGGGGTACCCCAGATTTCATGGCTGGGAGCCTTTGGGCTCTCTATGATTCTTCTAAGAGCACAGCCTTGCACAGTATTTTGGTGCAGTCATGGAGCATGATTTATTATTTTAATTTCTTTATTTGGTTCTGCCATAATTGTACACGACATTACTTAAAGTTTTAACCCACCATTAAACATATTACTGGATTGTAACAGTATTAAACTGAGGGTGTTAGTGATTGACGTTAAAAGTATTAATTAGTATTTGTAACCCTAGCCAAAGGAATTTTCCTTATCTGCTACGTGGACATTAAGTTGAAGAACTGTAAGTAGTATCTTGTAGTTATCAGTTCGTCCTTTGTTGTCCTTGTAAGTGAGTCAACCCACCCACATGCACCACTCCCAGTTTCTGGGTTGCTCAGTAGCAGTGGTTTTGTATATTGCAATAAATCTTTATATAGCCCAGCCGAGTCTTGGTTGTGATATTAATAAACAACTATTAAAGCCTTAACTCTAGTTCTTCAAATGCACAGTGGACCAAGTGGTTGAATTGCTTCGATAAAGAAAACCACACAAGAGTCAAAATGCCATAAGTTATAATAATTATTAATTAATAAAATTACTGAAAATTATTCTAAACTTTTTTTTCATTTCCTGTTACAACATGTTATGGTTTTGTTGCTTTTATGTCCGATTTATTCAGGTTTATGTCTCCTCCATATCCCCATTCCCATCAAATCCTCATTCCCATCGTACCCCAGGCCCATCATATCCCAAATTTACACCTATATGCTTAAAACTAAAGATGATATTAGAAGCACAGTTTTTAATATCAAGACAGCAATACAGTCACCCCCAAATTACCACCGACTTTAGATCTGAAAACCAACACGCTAGCCACTACATCATCGCACCGGCAAAAAAATATGGTATGGATACATACAATACAACTTTTATTTTATAGAAATCAGATTAATAGTGGGGGGGGGGGGGGGGGGTATTGAAATTCTTCCCCAACAGAACAGGAGGGACCTGAAAAAATCCAGATTCACTAAGGGGGGGGACATGAAAAAAAAAATGGAAAAATTGTGAATTTCTCACCCATCCTTCCCCCTCCCATAAATAATGAACGGTCCCTAAACTGATCGAGAGATAAACACTGGTTTTGTGAAATTACATAAAGATAGTATCAAAAATGAGCTTGATGTTATGTTTGTACACCTTCAAAGTTTTATTTACTTTCTCTTTTGCAATCTTTTGTGCAATTTTTGGGTAATTTCCAATTTTAATCGCTTTTGCAAAAATCTGAGAAACGGATCTGTGGATTTTTTTTAAAATGTTGACCAAGCATGCTTACCGAAGTGCAAAATATTACCTGAAAGTTTCACTGACATTGATTCACTGGAAGGCCTTTAAATTTAAAGATGAAGATTACGTACGAACCAGCCAAAAAGTTTGCATTACATATTCCCTTTTTAAAGTTATGCTTAATAATGATTTCAAATCAATACGCGCTTCATTCCTCCGTAATTTATACATTTCATTGTGATCTGCTGTGCATCTATTAATATCTGTGTTCGAGCATGATTGTACCTTATTACTCTCCTTACTACTTTCCAGATTCCCTTAAGTTTCTTTTTAGGATTATTTTGAGCAACAAATGCCCTTTTGCGTTTTAAAAACGTTTTTACAGCAGGCATTTTGAACGCAAAAGAAAACAGATACAAAGAAATTTGCATCAACAAACATACATTGAAATGTTTCAATCACAGAGGAATGTAGTGTGCATTGATTTGAAATCTATTACTGAGGCATAACTTAAAAAAGTGAATTTGTAACACAACAACAACAATACAATATACATGTACTGGTGGGTAAATATACATGTAAGTAACATGTACATTGGATTTGACTTTTCTAAATAAAAAATGAAAAAAGAAAATAATGTATGGTTCACACTGGTGGAATTTGCATGTTGATATTAAAGCTTTAAGAATTAATAACTAAAGGTGTTTTTAAATATACCAGTATATAGTATATACCAGTATATACCACGTAATGTGTTTTTTAGTTTATTTACCTGATTGTATAGCCGATCAAGTGATCTGTATGTGGAAGAACAAACAAAGATTTGGCAGACAAATCACAAGCACTGCAAAGTGTGGCGGCTCTTTCCAGGGCCTGTAGATCATCACCTGTGAAATAAAATATTTACACACTTCAGAGGCTGTGTCAAAGGTGTTCATAATAGCAAGACTTGGCTGTACAGGAGTCATAACTGAGCCCGCTGTGAAGGGTATGGTTTTCAGGCAGTTTAGTCTGGGATAGGGTATAGTATTCAGAGATTTTTGGTCTAGAATAGGGTATCATTTTACACGAAACTGATCAGTTGCATGAAGAATTTCGTCTAGACAATGTTTACTAGCAAATGGCATTTTTACTGACCCCTGGTAACTAATAACTATGATAGTGAACGAGTTTCTGGAAAATAGCAAGTCTGGAATAGGTCTAGGATAGGGTAGGGTTTTTCGGTGAACATTTAGTCTAGAATAGGGTTGCAAAATGTAGCTAAAATGGTCTAGTATAGGTTAATGGTCTCAGAGTCCCAGCGGAAAACCCCCACCAAAAAATTTGCAGAGTACCCCCCCCCCCCCCCCCGGGTAACTGAGTAACTTACCAGGTGGAAGGGGTGCATTATTTTGGATCAACACCACAGCTACCTTGGTGTTTTGGTCCTGCAGACTGCTCCTATTTAGAGAACGTAAGAGAATGTTATTAACGACAGAGAAATACAATTAATGTAAATACATGTATGCCATACCAATGTCATGCCCTGGGAGGGGGGAGAGGGGGAGGGGGTTGATTGGAGGTATTCCCTTATAAAAATTGACATATTATACGGGGACATGCCGCTCGACAGGGTATGACTTTTGGCCTCTTTGCCCCGAACAGGGTACACAATTTTACATGTACTGCAAGTCTGTCCGACCATATCAGCTCCGCCGTAATTTTTATCGTGTTTAAATAAATGTTGTTGTTGTTGTTGTTGTTGTCCAAAACAGGGTATGAATCTGTTCTAAACAGGGTATGGTTACGTGATTATCATCGTTTTATACATATATGGTTATTTAGCAATTTCGACATCTGAGACATTTGCTTTATTGCTACTGCCAATAAAACATTTTAAAACTCTGTGTACATTTTTTCCTTTGCCCTATAATGTAAACAGGGTCCTAAATTAGAGGGTATTGTCCTACATAGGGTAGGTTATTTTTTTCTCCACTCCTAAACAGCATCAGGGTTTCAGACCCTTGGAAGTACCCCTATACCCAAACATTGATCAAGTACCCGTCCCCCCTACTCAAGTGTCATGCACTTACTTTTAATAGTCAAGAGAACTGATACACCACCAGTGATATCACTTAAGATGGAATTACAGTGTATACCTGACTTTTTCAAGCTTTGATGCACATTCAGTTTGTTTGTCTCTCCACTGAGAATCATCCCAGTCGAGTTCATAAAACATCACCACCACAGCGGGAGTGAGGTACAGATGCTTGCGCATCCATTTTGTCTTTAGGATTCCCTTTGGTAAGTACCACTCATATGTGGAGCGCTGAAAAATGAAAAAAAGGAAAACAGACTATAAGTTTGGTCCAAGTAATAGATGAGTCAATTCCAGCAGTGCCCATCCCCCCCCCCCCCCCCCCGGCCATTTACACATCATTGTTGCTATCTTGGGGGTGGGGCATATTTTAATCTTGGCTCGGGGGGCGAGTATCAGCACACCCGTCATTTACCCCGGGGAATTTGACAGCCACGTGTAATAACACGAGAGTCAGTATAGAAAACAAACCGACCTACGTTCAAACTCACTTCTCAAGAACAAATGCTAATCTAACCGATGCAGTGTAATTTACACTTAAATTGACGCGTGCATATTTGTAACATGCATAATTAAACCCATATTATAACACCATGTGGCTTTGGCCTCGCAGTTTGACAACTCTCAAAACATGGCATCCTTCAAGGACTTTTATTAGCGAGAACGAGGAGTTTGTCGGAGAATGGCTGGTCCAGCAAGGGCTAGAAAAGCTTGTAGACATTTTTAAATTTATGTAACCATTTTGTTTATTTTTAATATATCATAAATGTTTTCGTTTCAAAGGCAAACGAATTTAAGAAGATGCATACATCTGTAGCCGCTTCTTGAACTGATAGCCGTTCAAACTACAGTGGAACTTCGATTTCTTGAACCCTCGGTTTCTCAAACTTCTGGATAACTCGAACCAAAAGCCGTTTCCCTTCTATACAAATACTATAGTTTTATAAACAACGTGAAAACTTGTACTGCATGATTTAATAGATAAAAATGGATGAATATATTTAATAAGCCTCATTTTTTCTCAACTTACAGTACTCTAGTCTGTTCACTGGCTCTAGCTACAAGACAAATATTATTTAAGTTGGAGCTGTATGAACCCGGGGATGAGGCGTTTACCTTTTTTTTTTGGGCACGACCGCTGGGAATTGGAACGGTGTACTTGTCCCCACCGTGGGGAATTTACCATTTTAAAAAAAATGCAAATGCCCGGGATTGGCCCGGGGGGGGGGGGGGGGGGGGGGGCACTGCTGTGCACTGCTGGAATTGACTCATCCATAAGCAACTAGAAATATTATAGTATGTGTCAGTCAATTCCAAAGATGATCATCTGCTTTTCGGAGCAACTACAGAATGCAGGGCCAATTTTCTAGGACTACCACTAAAATGACTCAGCGGCTCGACAGTGAAACAGTAAACTTAAGAGTGGAAGTCTCATAAGCAAAACTTGAGTCTCAAGACTTGAGTGTTTAAAGAACGAGTAAGGTACATTACGGATTGGCTCGGCTGCTCGACGGCTCGCTTGTCGGCTTGAGAGTTTAAAGAAGGAGTAAGGTATATTACTGAGTGGCTCGGCGGCTCGACGGCTCGCCAGTGGACTTGACTGCCGAGCCGTGGAGCCGCCGAGCCACTATCAACAAATATACTTAGGAAATTGGCCCTGTATTCTGTAGTTATGCCTGCTTTTCTATTAATCAGTAATTGCTAATCGGTATAAGAGGCTAAGAAAAAGATGAAACAATAAACAGTTAAGCTTCTTCTAAAGCTAAACCTGTTTAAAGTTATAACCTTACCTTTGACTTCGCTTTAGGAAACTCGTGGTCAACTGGAAGAAGTTTGAAGGATAAAGGCACTCTCTCAGGATGCCTATTCACAGAAAAAGACTCCCATATGGCTTTATGTAAAGGCTTGTTGGTTTTATCCAGTCCTATGAGAGCTACAAGGCCAAGTGGTCGAGTGGCGAGCTCCGTTGGAAACTCGCTGGCGGCCGCCATCTTTGTTTAGAGGAAGTAACCTGGCCTCGCTTCCAAGTGGTAACTGACCGTGGAGGGGAGGGGGAAAGCGCAGAGAAGGAAAATGGCAACAGATTCTAGACTCATTCTAGGCTGATCTAAAAGCCCGCAAAAGATTAAGTAGCCTTTTATGTAATCTCGTCTCTTTAGCTTGCTTTCGCTGTTTGCTGATTAAGCGTATTTGTATTAGTGCGGCATGAGCTTATATGCTCCTGAGAGGGGTCAGATATCAGTTCAACGTTTTTTGACCACAGGAAGCCCAAGCGTGAAATGCAGGATAAAAATGCTGCTGGAGCAAAAGTCTCCGGATTCGTAAATGTCACCGGATTCCGGATAATATTTAAAATTGTAACTTCTTATTGAAGGCTCTGGGGTAAAATAAAGATTGCTGTTGTTGTTGATGTTATTCGTATTCATTAAAGCGTTCACATTACAGGGTATTCGGATTCCTAAATAGTTTACACTGCATTATGAATCCGGAGATATGTGGTTGCGTGGCGAGGTGATCGCACACTAAAATGTGCGAAAAAAAAAGTTCCTCTTGGACAGAAGGTGGAAATTGGGTAAACCTTCAAATCCTTCAATATAAAACCTTTCCTCGGCAGTACTTCTCCCAGTTTTCTTTGCAGAATGAAGAAAAAAAAAAGTCGCAATAAGACTGAATAAATCCGACGATATCAGATGTTTATTCTTCAACAAATAAGTTAACCAATCATACAAAATTAAGTAGAAAGCACTACTACCGCCGTAAGATAAAACTCTTATCTTGAGAATGATAAACGAACAAAATTAATTATTTGATCGAAATTGAGAATGTGAATGTCGTTAAGTGTCTCTCTCCTCGCCTCCGCAGACCTCCGCAGAGGCTCCTATCAGAAAAGAACAGTGGAAGAGAAAATGGGAGCGCGAGGAACGATGGGTCCCAGAGTTCACCGCGCGCTTTACTTTTTACCTCTACCCAGCCTCCGCGCGTTTTTTTGCCAAGCGAGGCTGGAGGCCTCTGCGGAGGAGAGAGGTTAAGTGTTGTTTTCTGTGTTTATGGAGTGCTTCAATGCTGCAGTCGCTGCAGGGTAATAACCGTAGCCTAACCCTAAGCCTGCTCAAACGTCGACGTCCTCCGTCAGTAAAACCTTTTCAAAACAAAATGTTTCAAAGAGCAGATAACTTTATCTAGTAGGAGCTGTCACCCGGCAGCGGATAAAACTTATTCAAACAAAAGTTTTGTCTTCAAGATGCTGGCATTCGTTAATCCCTGAAAAGATTGCCTTCTGGTTTACTTGTTGTCGAGTGGTCGCCGAGGGAGGTTTCAGGAAATCCCCAGTTGACCGACGCTTTCTAAATCATGATGGCTGCGGGTTTTTAGTTTGCGAAGATCTGATTCCGGATCATTCTTGAATCCAAATTAAATAGAGAAAGGAAACACTCACTCACTCACTCAAACCTCAAGTTTGTAAAAAAGCTCTCGAAACTAATAAAGCCTCAGGTTCACACTTGCGACAAAACGACATAACGGCGAAGTCACGCAAATACAAACACAACGTATATATGTCGATGTTCATGTCACCAGTGTGAACAACACAACATAACGACATAATAGAAACGTAAGAACATAACCATAATGACATAAGGAAAAAACTAATCTTTTCTTTATGTCATTATGTCCATATTCTTATGTCGTTATGTCGCTAGTGTGAACCAGGCTTAAAAAAATCGATCTTTCGTTTATGTCGTTATATGGTCGCTATTGTGAACCAGGCTAAACATATCAACAAAGTTCATCATCGTATTCATAGTTTTGAGCGCTTTTAGTAAATATCTGAACCTGTTTTTTTTTTAATTAAAAGCCCTAAATATCGCACTGAGAAAAGGCTAAATTTATAACCGACGCAGCCATTTAAAGGCACAGTCCACCACACTTGTAAATAGAAGATGGTAAGCCTGTGGCCTATTTAAAAAAACTTCGTCGGGTAAAAGTTATAAACCATGCCGATACGACCAATTGGTGAACTGGAATGCCTGAAAAATTTTCTTGTGTTCTCATACAGAGTGGACCATATTATAAAAAAGAAAACCTTAATCGTCCTCTAAACACAATTTAAAGGGACACTGTCACCTATTTTTAGTATCACTTTGAAAAGCCAAAAAACATATTTGTTTCATGTGGAAACCTCAAAATAATGGCCCAGTTTTGTTCACAAATACTCTACCAGTGCACAGAAACTAGTATTTGTTATCTTTGGCTGCGGATGGCCAGGATGGAAATGGATTGCAACTTGAAAAAAATTGGCCAATTTTCAAGTTCCTCCCAAGTGTTGTGGAAAAATCGCAGAAAAACTTATTACGGTTTGTTCTTCCTTGAAGAAATCACTTGATATTATCTTCTTGGTGTTCTAAAAGCAATTTTATATTTGAGCAAAGGTATTTTGTCGTATATGTAGTGTATTTTGACCAAAACACAGCAAAATTTGCGTGACAATGCCCCTTTAAGAAGAAATATACCAGACAATTTTGACAATCATTTTTATTGACTACTCCCCATAGGGGCTTTTCAGGGACAATGTTAACAATAATAATAATAACTTTATTAACGTGTTATTCGTTCTAGTTTACAAGAAACTAATAGACCAATTCCGATATATTAAAATTCATACCGAGGCTTAGGGGAATAAAACAAAACAAATTAATTATTCATCCCTGAACCTCGATGTGATTTCTTTTGTTTTATTCCCTTAAGCCTCGGAGCCAAGTATGAATTTTAATATATCGAAATTGGTCTATTGGAGACACCTAACATTACTAAAAGTACTAACTAATAAGAATTAAAATTATTAAAAGAGAATTAAATTAAATTATTAACTAATAGCTATCACTTAGCATCTAATTGTTACATAAATAACAATCCTTACATTGATTGGATGCAATATTTGTCAACAATAAGCGTAATATTATTTATAGAGCAGTTTTCAATTGAGTGTAGTAAAACCAAAACCAAAGTAATTACTCTGACCAATCACAGCAGTCGTAAACAATCCAATGAACCAATCAGAGCTCGAAGCAAAGCAATTACATGTCGGCGGCGCCAAGCGCGGGAAAACGCGTGCGAGCAAGTCACGATTGGTTTTGGTTTTACTTTTGATTGGCCGAGAAAGTGGCACGAGATTTTTTAGCGAATCACAAAGTGTAGCAATGCAAAACTTTCGATACTCAATTGAAAACTTCTCTATAGTCTATAAAACCAGTTACGTAAAGTTAAATTACTCAAAAATGATGTGCCTTAAATTTACGCTTGAAAGCTAAAAGCAGTAACTTCACAAGAAAGAGCTTAATTTGTTCCACAGGGTTACAGTTCTAGAACTCTGATGACCAAACTTAGTTTTAAAAAGTGGTTTGTTCAGTAGTTTAAAACGTTTTGTCACCCGCCCGCTTACCTTCAGTGTACCTTACCTCCAAGTCGGTAAAAACTTAGAAGTATAAAGAAGTAAAGCCTGGTTTATAATAGCGACATAACGACATAAGAACGTGGTCATAACGACATGGAGAAAAGATCAGTTGTTTACTATCGTTGTCATCTTTATGCTATTATGTTCCTTTTGTCTTTTTTTTGTGTTGTTCACACTGGTGATATAAAACATCGGTTAAGCCGTGTTTAGCATTTGCGTGACATCGCCGTTGTGTTGCTATAGTGTGAACCAGGCTTCACTTGGAGCCATGACTGTCAAGCTTTAATTTGAAAGCCAAGTGAGGTGGCATCGCGAATATACAACAAATACAATACCAATGAATAAATCGAATAAAATCAAATCAAATCAAATCAATTTACTTAAGTGTCAAAGTATTTAGTACGCGAGTACTAATTGTGGACACTATCCAGATCTAATTGGAATTTGGAAGTGTTGGTTTTGAGGAGAGGGGAAAACCGGAGTACCCGGAGAAAAACCTCTCGGAGCAAGGAGAGAACCAACAACAAACTTAACCCACATATGACGCCGGGGCCGGGGAATCGAACCCGGGCCATATTGGTGGGAGGCGAGTGCTCTCACCACCGCGCCACCCCTGCTCCCCTAAAACAAATAAAACAAATGTTAACCAGTTTTCTTGCGTTGCTGCCTAAATTACACTATGAGTATAAGTTTTATACGGGGTTTACTATTCTGCGGTTTACCCGATGTTTTTTTCAATTAGATGTACCCCTTTCTTTGGTGTCTATACTGTATATAGCCAACCGTTCATGGGCACGACTTCTAATACGACACTGATCAAGTCGTTTACATGTATTACTGCAGGCAAAGGTTATGAACGACTCCTATGGCCAACTCGTGAATACATGCAAAACGCTATGAAAAGGAGATTCTTCACTCAAAAATTCATAGTGGCATAACGTTTTACATTAAAGGGATAGTTTTGCGCATGTCCACAGATTAAACTACTTTATTCGCTTTCTTATCAATTTAATCGGTTAAAAATCCACTCACATTTACTTCAATAATCACATGCTATAATTAGTTCAAACAAAGCGAAGGATGACCAAAGTTCACAGAAAAATTCATCGGATTACATCGACAAAGTCAACAACGAATAAAACCTTCGACCCGAAGGGTTTATTCTACGCTCTGGTGGTTTTCATGGCGCACATCGGTATGTATAATCATCCATTCAATCAGCTAACTGACCGCGACATTTTCACTGGCAAATTTCCCGCCAGAGAGTTATCTACTCGCTTCCGATTGCTCTAAACAATGAAATTAAATGTTACGTCATAGCTTGCACATGCGCCGAACCGTGAAACCCTCCCTTTAAGCTTATGTCATTTATGCAACCGTTCATTACGCTTCAATTATTCACGAGTTGAAAAAGAGTAAAAAGCCGCACCCAAACATAAGGGTCTGTACCCAAAAAGCCAAACACTGCAGTGGATCCTTTTGCCTAACTCCAATTTCTTTTTAACAACAGTCAAGAGAACATAAATCACTTTATTATATAAATACCAACGAAATACCAGGTGAGCTTTCGCGCGTAAACATCATATCTTCACACGTGAGAATAACATGTTATCTTCACACGTGAAAAGATCACCGTTGCTATGGTTACATAATAAATCGCGCCTTTCGCAACGGCGCCTTTGTCAAAGTAGTCTCGACACAATTTCAGAATGGTGGACGAACCTAAATGGAATCTAAATATTCTCGATTATCGACGATAATTCTAAATGCAGATTTATTGATGTGTCCGAAGATGATGTTGACAAGCTTATTGCTCAACAAGAGAACGAAAATACGAAGAAAAAGACCATGTATGACCTCAACATTGTTCTAAACTTTCTTCGCGAGGTTCGGAAAGAAGAGAGAGAATTAGAGAAAATCCCACCGGAGGAGCTGAATGTATACCTCAGTGAGTTCATTATTGCAGCTAGAACGAAGAAAGGTGAACGATATGAGCCGTCTTCTCTCAGAGGAATCTTATCAAGCGTTGACCGTTATCTTACAAGGCGCGAAACAGGAAAAGGCTATTGATTGATCCCGAATTCACGAGATTGAGAGCAAAGCAAAAAGAACTGAAAAAACAAGGTTTGATTTCATTGGTGTTTATATAATAAACAGAACATTACATGGCCGCTTGAAGATACGAAATTTCTCTTCTCGTGTTGAAAAATATTTCACTCGTTCGCTGCGCTCACTCGTGAAATATTTTTCAACACTCGAAGAGAAATTTCGTATCTTCGCGCGGCCATGTAATATCCTCTATTTCTCTTGCTACAGTCGAAACTGCTCTCCGAGAGGACACTCTCGTAAGCGGACAGCTCTACTTACGGTCGCCAAGACAAGACCCCCTTTGAACTCTCCGCCTACGAAAATCATTCCGTAAGCGGCCAGCCCTAGCGACCAGCTCCAGTTGGGACAGTTTTTCTTTTTCTGCATTTCGAGGGTGTCTGCTCATACTGAGGAGCTTCGACTGTATTAATACATACTGTAAAAATGTCTCCACTATACCGGTTTACTATCTCTTGCTAAACTGAGCAAAAGTGGAGAATGTCCCTAAAAATGTCTACTACATGTTCACCATCTCGATATTCTCTTCACCCTCATGGGCGAATATCGGCACGTCGTTGGCATTCGTTTCGCAGTTATCTTGTCCTTGGTTGGACTTTGAAGTCCCGTTCAGATAGTCTTCCAGAATTTTAGGAACTTCCTCTTCCATAACCAGAGCCTCAAGTTTTCTCTGTCTACCTGCATCAAAGTAGATGGTGGCAATCTTGGGGACAGATCCAGTGAAAAACGTAAGAAGAGCTTTCGTCACAGGGGTAGCACCAACATCGCTCAGCATGATCATCGAAAAAACAAGAAACACAAAGCACAGAATTGAAGTGACTTTTAAAGCAAGTTTGCAAACACCTTCTCTGATAGGCATTAGTTCCTCACAAGCCATGTCAAAAAGTTCCTTGGGAATCCTTACCATGTTGCCTTTGTCCTTAGACTCCTTAGAGTTGCTCGACTTGATGTCTTGCTCTGCAGCCAGTGCCCCGTCTGAGACATGGAGGTGACGAGATTTCTTGTATTCTTTAAATAGCGTCACAGCTAGGTCCTGGTATTGGTCAGTAAACGAGTTGTAGCTACTCCACAGGTAATAACAAACAAGAACTAGACAGGCCAGAAATGGAAGGCATTCTTCGCAAAACAATATTTCCAAGGCTACTATTAAGGTAATGAAACAGCCAAAAGCTGCAGAAAACAATATAAAAGTTGCGCCGAGAATTGCTGGTGCTGTCACAAAGATGCGTAAAACTAGCAGCATTAACCTAATAGGAAAACCGTTAGTTTCACGGCTTTTAGTGGCACTACACAGTCTTACTACAGGGGATGTAAGGAAAATACCAATAAGAACGAGCACCACGCCTGCTAGAAATAGTATCACAGTGACAACTGGAATCATGACCAAGGAAATGATAAACAGCACATAACGGAGAAAATATACACAAGAGAGGTTACATGATCGCGAAGGAAGGACAATCAGAGACATCTTAAAATAACTTACAAGGAATTGAACAAAAGCTCGCCAACTTTTCACTAAAATTAATGGCTGTATACGCAGATGATTCAGTATTCGCCCAGGAAGTTCATCGTTACAGATAAGATTGGGTTTGAGTCGCTGGCAAACGAGGCAAGGCTTCGCTTTTTCTGTCACATTGTAAAACGATACGTAAAATGCCTGAATAAAATAACACGCATAGCAGACCATCATAAATGGCTGGAACAAATGTATTTTAATAGTGCTGCCGGAAAATGTGAAGATTTCGAAAGGTGGAAACGAATTTCGGTGCTGTAGGAAATCAACAAAAATTGCTGGGGCAAGAAATGGAAATGGTAGCACCAAAAGTCGCAAAATAAGCGTTCTCAACTTTTGCCAGATAGTATCAATATCGGAAAAGAAATAGTTCCCTAGCAGACCTCGCAAACTAACCGGACTTGCTCCTCCTAGAACAATCTCACGAATGCCATTTTCTAGTACCACTGTGGGAGAAAAAAGACAAAGGAAGACAAGGGAGTATTGCATGAAAACAAATACGAACACGAAACCCAAGAAGACGAAAACATGAATCAACCATTCGCTGTGATTGTCACTTTGTGTATTGTTCCCTGTTGAATTGCTGATGTTTACGCAAGGGTGCAAGGTACCCGTCATCTTTGATTTGCATTTCACGCTGTCAAATTTAATTCCAAGATTGGCAAGATGACCTCGAGCAAATCGAAGGGAATACGGCAAATTGTAATTCGTCGGGCTTTTAGTTACAGTTGTCCTTTCGGGCTTTAACGTGCACGAGGCTCTGATTTCAATGCATTCCGCAATAAAATAAAACCGATTTAACAAGCATTCCATTCCGTTAGCAAAACTAGGAATTTCGTTGTTTGCCAGCAGCTGTACTTGGCAGACCTCAGTGAGGTTAGTGTTTCCGCTTGAGTTCAGACGAAGTGTTTTGTTGACACATTCGCCTTCCACTTTCAACTCATATTGGACAACAAAGCTGATCAAACTGTTCTTGAAGATGACGTTCTTCCTTTCTTCCGGGAGATCCGTCCCAATAACTGTGCAATTCCAGCTGCATCTTGGATGAATGCCGCCGAAGCCATGATCAGTGAGAAGGTTTTCCGGTATATGGGCTTGACGATGAGCTAAAACCTCGGCATGTGCGACACAAAACGTTACTAGAAAGACAGCAAAACGCAGCTGTAAGGCCGACAACATTCTCCTGGCTTGTAAAAGCTGTAAAGGAGTGAGATATGGAATACGCATAAAGAAAAACTATAACTCAATCGAATTATGCCTGACTTCTGTGACTAGTTTTCTTCTAACATATGCCGATTAAGCACAATTTATGCTTCACCGCTTTTCTAATTGTTTTGTCTCGTGACTGAAAATTAGGCTCGATTACCAGCCACTGTTCGGGAATGAGCCCACGCTAATCCCCCGGACTCGAGAGAGCGGCGGAAATCGAGCCAAAAACTATGTCAGCTGTTCATTTTCAGATCTAAAAAAGGTGGTGATGGTAAGAGTGGTATGGGAGAGCTTACATATATTGTGGTTGATTACCATTTACCAAAAATTTCTGTAAATTCTGGTTGCGAGGTAAATGGAACACGCTGCTTTAGTCCGTTCAACTGGAAAATTTCCGAAATGAACGGGAGGGCCGGATGGGAAAATATTTGGCTCGAGGTCATGGCGTACGGACCGAGCGCAGCGAGACCGAGAGCCAAATATTTTCCCATCCGGCCCGACCTAACTTAGTCAATAAGCATTTTATCATATGACCAAATTGGAGACAAAATTACTTGAAATTTTAACGCGCGAGGCCGTCCGCTTTTGTAGTAGGGTCGTACGCCTTTTTCCGGCCCCGCTCGCGCAAATGCTTACGGCCCTCATACGGGACTTTCATCAATGGTTTTGCAAAGAAAAGGTTCGCAGGGCCGTACGGGTCATATGATAATATAAATTAGAAATCTATAAGCACAACGCATATCACGATAGGAGCCATGGATTGTCAATTAAACATAATAACTTGAATGTCCTCGGATTTATCGATGTGTGTAAACGGTTGGGAATCCGAATACCCTTTGGTATAAACACCTGCTTATCCGAATACCCTAAATTTAATAAATTCGGAAACAATTATGAATCCGGAAAAATCTCCTCTAGTGTAAACGTAGTCTTAATCGTGCGCCTACCCCTCTCCTCTTCAATCACACCGTCTGGGTGTATATCGACAAAGGTCGCTTCGCCTATAATTATGTAAAGGGTGCAACGGGTCAAACTCCTCCAAACCTCTTGGTGCTTCTGTGTTTTTTCTCCTTGGTAGAGGTTTTGGCCATGGTGGCCAATACGTCTGAGGTTGAAGCGGGGGTGGAAGGTTTTTGTTGTCATCTGATGAAACGAACAGGTCACGCTCTGTAAACGATCGCTTCGCCATCGTTATATATATGCCCCACAATATATCTAGAGAAATTATTTGTTCCATTGGCAATCACCGCCTTTTCAAAAAATAAACTGGCGGATAAAAAAGCTGATTGTTCTTCCGAGTAGTTAATAGGAAGGTAAAAAACGGGCGAGCGAAAAGCGTTGTTCTCCCAAATAGTATATAGCGGGTCAAACATGTGTCGGGTTTTTTCTTATACTCCATCAGGGATGGAGAATAAGAAAAAAACCGACAGATTTTGACCCCCTATATACTACTGAAACTGATCAGTGGTATGAAGAATTTAATCTAGAATAGGAATTGAAACTCGGAAAAGAAAGAGCCTTCACTAATTGGAAATAAAATCATTGCGGCAACGTTGTTGACAGATAGTTTTTCATTAAAAACACTAATATTGATACAGTTCTAAAAGTAGCAAGTCTGGGATAGGGTAGGGATTTTCGGTGTCTAGTCCAGTATAGGGTTACAAAAACTGCTTAACATGGTCTGGTATAGGGTAAGGGATTCAGAATTCCAGCGGTACACTCTCACCTTAAAATATACAGAGTACCCCCCTTAGAATAGAATTGTAGAGAGTTTAAAACTACACATATGGGCCAAATTTTGAATCCCAAGAGCATTTCGTTCAAGAGTTAAAGGCGAACGAGTGTTGGACATTTTTAGAAAGAAATGTATGGAGCGGCCATCTTGGCGACCAAAAATTCAAAAAATCTCAATCTATAAGTACCATTAAAACGGTAGCCTGAGAAAACAGATGTCGTTTCGCGGCGCCACCTCAGGCTACTGGTTCAGCAAAATTTAGGCCAACCTTTGATCTTCAAACCAACGTTGTTTATTGGGTCCCTTGTAAGGCTTTGTAACGATTGCTTGTGGAATTACATCGATGAAACGGGAAGATGTTTTCTAACTCGAAAACAAGAACACATCAGGAATGTCAAGAACTGTTCTAAGGATCCAATATCGCAAACCATGCTTGGTCGAACAA
Source organism: Cladopsammia gracilis (assembly GCA_022457155.1). Lineage (NCBI taxonomy): Eukaryota > Metazoa > Cnidaria > Anthozoa > Scleractinia > Dendrophylliidae > Cladopsammia > Cladopsammia gracilis. Next base: position 992,571 of record JAJGOT010000029.1, on the reverse strand, counting down.
TCACTCTATTGACTTTAAAAATACACTTGTTATTGATAAAGGCGACTATCGCGTGCGAAAAACCCTCGAGTCATGGCATACTGCCAAGACAACTGAGGCTGATAATAATTCCAAACCGTTACCAAGACAATATTAAACATTTCTTTAGCATTTTATGAATGTTTTTAATTAGCATTTTCCTCGTTCTTTGGACACTTCGCACATACTTATGATGTCCTTGTTTCACACATTTTCTTTTCAGTATATATTTTTTACATTCGCGCCTTTTTCATCATTCGTCAAAGGATGCAGACTGTCTATTCTATTGTTTAAGTGAGTAGAGTGAGTAACCTAATGGCAGCCGCTTCTTCGCGTTTTTGAACGTCTAGTAGATTTATACTAAAACAATTACAGATTATTCGATCTTGATTTCTATCGCGTGAAAGTTAATCTCGAGCTCATAATCTTATTGTTAAGTAATGAGCAACTAGTTGATGGGTCTTAAGAACACATCATGTAATTTGTGATAATCGGTATTAACATAAATTAATATTTTGCCGACACGGAGCAGAGAACTGGGTTCTAGTGTAGTGCGCAGGGGCTCACGGTTCGTGAGTTTGAAAAGTGTTCGTTGATAGATTTGTGTCATTCTACGGTCAGCCTCGCCGCCTCTAGTACTGTTCAAACAAGTTCAATGTTACCCCGATTTTTTGCTTTCCTCCCTGGCAATATGAATGAGGCTACAGCGGTACGACTAATAACACAGAACAACCAGGACCCTCTTGGTCAGTTTAAGACTCTGGTTAAAGATTCCAGTTTAGCTCTCAAGCGTTCACATGAGGATATGGCTACCCAGCAGATGACAGAAATCAAAAGAATCAAGCGCGGTTTCACTCCGCAATTCAACAAGAAGAGCAGCGAGGACCAGTACAACGTCAATAAAGCGATTAAAGAAACCATGAAGGACGCAAAGGCCGCTCTGGAACGCAAAGACATGCAGAAATTAAAGGATGCCTTAGACAAAGGTTTGGCTCTCGTGCAAGAGCGTGAAAAATTCATCCTGCTTGCAGATAAGTCACCGTTTGGTTGGAAAACTGTCAATGAATACAAACATCATGATTTGGCCGACGACGAAGAAGACGAAAAGAAAATTTACAGAGCCGTAAGCGTTTCACCGCGCGTTCTTCCCACCAACGAAAACCTTGCCGACGTCCATTCAGGCTAAATCTCCACAGATCGCAAGACAACAATCATCTAATTTCTTCTCTCGCCTTTATCAACAACATTTAGTGCAAAGATCTGCTACTGCGTGCGGAAAACCCCTGACTCTGTTCAGACATGAAGTTGGACGAAGATTACTATCAGAAGGACTCTTGCCCATCATCTCTATATTTTGTTTTTTTGGACCCCGAAGTACAATGCGAATTTAAATCTGACCAGGAATTCGTATCGGTCTAAGGGAGATTATATTGAGTAATTGAGTTCTGGAAGAGCATTAACACGCCGAAGTTTATTATCGATGTTATTCCATTTGTATGCAAATTGCCGTTGCTCAAAATTCCCACGTCTTTTACGGCCAGTAATAACGCGTTAGCTTTGAAGGATTCTAGTTCCGTTGAGAATGTCATAAACGAGCTCATTAGTCCACATTGTATTACTGAAGTTTACAAGCCACCTTTTACTATGGACTCTTTGTTTGTGTTAACGCAAAAATCTGTTTAACGCGTTTTATTTTAGATGTGCGTCACGACAAGAGAAAATTTTAGATGCGAAGACTTGACTGTTGCCTAAGAGATTTAGAATCCGGGAGACTATATGTTCTCTTTTGATCTTGTGGTCATCATCATGTTGAAGATCTTCGTTCATCGAAAGTTTCTTTCTTTTTCTTGGACATTTTCCGCCGGTCACGCTAGATATTTTATAAGTTTTCATTTTTACCTTTCGGTTTTAGTTTAGCGCCTTACCTGTTTACGGAATTGTTTAAGCCATTAATTGAGAAATGGAGAACTGAAGCCGGGTAAATTGTTGCCTTCTTAGACGACGGTCTCGTCGCTGCTGTCGGTTACAACAACGCAAAGATTGCGAGCCTTCAGGTTCATGCCGATTTGCTTACCTCTGGTTTTCTTCCTAATGAAGCCAAATGTCTTGGGGCCCAACTCAGGTAATTTCTCGGCTCGGAACTGTCATCAACACGTACGGCCACGTCGGAAATTTACGCTACATATAGACAGACAGATAGATGTGTTCCATATTGGTCGCTTCTTTTCGCGTCCCAGTTCGTAGGATTGCGGGGGTTAGCGGGGAAAATTATTTCACTCGGTTACTGCGTGGGCAACGTCTCCCAGCTTATGACTAGAAATCTATTTGCTATGATCAACACTGCGTCGACATCACTTTCCTCCCGAGAATGCTGAATGCTGAATTGATCTTCGGGAAAACCAACGTAGCGAGCCTTAACGGCATACCTATTTGGCCAGCCCGTCATAAGTCCTCTTATGAGTGATATATTCCGATGCAGTGGCCTCATCTTGTGGAAGTTTTATAGTTTCGACGGCAAATTTTTTCATCAATACCCGTTCCGACTTCGAGAAAGCGCAAGGTTCCACGTTCAGAGAGTTGCTTGCCGTTTTTCCTGTCATTGAAAGCTTTCTAGGAGGCCAGTAAGCCAGTTACCTGGTCTACTGATAATCTAAAGGTCCGGCTTTACAACAGCCTGCAGTAGGCATCTTTCAGAGCTGTCTGTTCAACGACGTTGACATCGACATGCAGTGGATACTATTAAGGGATCTAAATACTATTGCAGGTGTTATATTCAAGTTCATTGATTATGTCGATTACACCATTGATGGCACGGTTTTCTATGCTCTCGACGGCTTAGCGGGTCCTTATACCTGTGATAGGTTCGCATGTTCATTCAACGCTAACGTTAAATGTTTTCAATTCCAGATTCTACCAACCCGGTTCCAGCTGTGCATACGCCTTTGCCCAAAATTGGTCCCATCACGACAGCCGGCTGCGTCCTCGGGTTTACTTAACGTGCATAGTCTTCAGCCATACGAGATCTTGCAGTGCTAAGGGAGCTCTCAGCGTACCATTTTGGAAGTCTGCCCATTTCTGGCCCATTCTGCGTTTAGATGGTTTTCCACTGGAGCACCTTTATTCATGATTGGGGCATTCTATCTAATTTAATTTGCCTAATTTACTTATAGATGTCAAGCCAGAAACTCTATTTTCGGTTGTAATCCCGTGACGGTCCCTTCATTAGCAATTCGTATTGACTTTAGTATCGCTCCTAGGTCGGGCTACGAGTTATCTAGTGAGAGCTTTCGTGTCCCAAGTGAATGCACAGAGATATGACTATTTTGCAGATTTCCTACTGAACGTATTTCAACCAGAGTCGAGTTTCTAGGGTATTTTTTTTCCTAGATTGAATTGCCTGTTAGAGGTGTTATGCCTTAGATGGGCTTAATGAATGCCCTAGATGGGCTTAGCGTTATGCCCTGGAGGGGCTTACCGAATGCCCTAGATGGGCTCAGCGTTATACCCTGGAGGGGTTTACCGAATGCCCAACATGGGCTCAGCGTTATGCCCTGGAGGGGCTTACCGAATGCCCTAGATGGGCTCAGCGTTATGAAATGCCCTAAATGGTTTTCAATGTTATGCCCAAGAGGGGTTTAATGTTACGCCCTAGATGGGTTTTAATGTTACGCCCAAGAGGGGCTCAATGTTATGCCCGAGAGTGGCTTAGACAGGCTCAATGTTACGTCCAAGAGGGGCATGATGATATGCCCTATAGGGGATCATCCCTATTTTCTAAGAGGAGCTAAACGGGGTTTAAGTTTGGTATTTTGCTTGTCGAATCAGTTAGGATAGTTTTCTGTTTTTGACAGCAGGGTTGCGAGCGCAATTTAAATTCATTTTTTTTTTTATTTTCCGTTCGTCCGTACATTTTTCTTTATGAGTTCGTCTCTTACATTATATGTGTTTCATAATGTTCTTAGATATCTCCTCGTCCGCATTTTGGTCTGCAGGAAGCCCGGACAACGTACCAAGTTATCCAGCTAAAACAGAATCTGAAATTCACCGTGCTTGCTTCCAAAACCACTGGCTCATCGCAAAACTACCGTTAATAGATGGCGAGACTTTGCTAAAGACGTGTTGCGTATTCCTGATTTTCCGGTCAGACCTTTGGATCGTGCCCTGCATCTGCAACATCTGCTCGAGTCCACAAAGTCAGTGTCTGCATCAATTGTGCTTTCTACTATACGCTTTTAAGTGGGCGCATTAGCTGGCCAGAGTTGATTCCCCTTCAGTACACCCGACTGTCATTGCTGCAAAAGAAGGCGCTCTTCGCCTTGCCAGCCAACCTACCACCAGGAGGAACGAGCCCCTCGAAGTTACTCGTCTCAAGCAACTTGCTGAAAAAACTGATTGGGACAATCTTCTGCAATTAAAAAGTCTAGTTATGTTTATTCTCACTCTTTCAGGTTTCCTTAGAAGCTCTGAGTTATGTCTTATTCGTAGCAGGGATGTCCAGTTTAGCTTTGTTCATAACTTAAACGCAGAAGGCCCGGATAGCTGAGAATATCCACTGCCCGCAGTTAGCAGGTTAGCTAGTCGAGGCGAGCAGCTAAAACATTTATGTTAAGGATTCACTACCAAGCAGACTTGAAGTCTTCAACTCCTTGTCGCTCTGAGCTCTAGCCCTTTCTTTTGCTGTCTACTATGGGCCTGGCTGACCAACGCGCCCATGCCTCAACGTTTGAGTGTGTTCGGTTGTGTAGTGAAGGCAAAATATGTAATTTGTGATAATCGGTATTAACATAAATTAATATTTTGCCGACACGGAGCAGAGAACTGGGTTCTAGTGTAGTGCGCAGGGGCTCACGGTTCGTGAGTTTGAAAAGTGTTCGTTGATAGATTTGTGTCATTCTACGGTCAGCCTCGCCGCCTCTAGTACTGTTCAAACAAGTTAACTTTCGTCTTAGTTGTTTATTGTAATACCTTAAGATTTGTTATCGGCAGTTTTAGCCGCATTTTAGTCGTTTGTTTCTTAGTTAAAAACACCTTAAAACCCCAAAGGTAGCACCACTGCATAGGTCGGGGGTACACGGTCCCTATTTTTTCCAACAGTTGGTTTTTTGGGGTTTACGTGTCCGGCTCTGGTGCGGTTAGAGTTATCGTTATATTATAGTTCTTCGTCAATAACAAAATGTATCGTGGGCCTGGCCGGCCAACCTAGAGTTATTGTAATATTATAGTATAGTATATTATAGTAATATTGTAATACGATAGTCCTTTGTCAATAATAAAATGTATCGTGGGCCTGGCTGACCAACGCGCCCATGCCTCAACGTTTGAGTGTGTTCGGTTGTGTAGTGAAGGCAAAATTTCGGCTTACATAGTAACTGAACTGGCCCAACAGACTTCGTTGTCTCCTCATGGCGCAATGTATTCTTCAAGTTTATGCCACAGCTCTGGGTACGTAGTTTTGACTTCTCTGGCGCCAGGAACGTGGCGATCCTTGTAATCAAAGCCGGGAGAAACTTGCTCTGAAATCAAAGTGAATGGTATTTCGCCTGGAAACGTGGCGCAATCTTCCTCCTGTAAGATTTTTCCTGCTTTTAGAAAACCGCCAGGTACTCGGAGCTGTAGTACATGATCTTTCGCAACATCGCGACCTAACACGTACTCTGTGAGTTTGCCTTCTGGAGAAACAATAATGTATTTTGCTGGCCACCCGTCGTGAAAATAATGCACGTCATCACTCTTGTTGCTATGTAAAAAGTTTTTGCCTCCCAGCTCTGGTGAAATCATGAAATAAATCGTGGTGAATACATTCCGCTCTCCGCCATCGCGTCCGAGCATAGGAATCCTTTCAGGCGATCGAAAGGTTTCTTTGAAGTAGCCCCCTTCTTTAGACAAGGGCGCTAAGCCCAAATTTTTTGCGTAAACATCCTTCCTGTGATGCATCGATGAAACTTAATTGGTGAGATTATTAGCCTTTACTGTTTAGATGAGCGATCCACGTTTCAACACTAACTAGATGGAATCGCGCCCGTTGAAAACCGTCCGCTGAAAAAATGTGGGGTACCGATGATGCTTTGCGCGCTGACAAAGGATAACACTTCCTGCGGTTTCTTTTGTGATGTCTTGAAATTATCCTGTGGTTTTGCGCATTGTTACTGCGAGACAATAGAAACGGAAAGACGCAAATGGCATTATTACGGCAGGATGAGAACACTCGCTGAAAGTAATGTGTTACTTGGTTTTATTATCTTGCGCTTTTAACAAAACCCGTAAGTCCTGAACTTATGTATTTCTACTCAGCAGATAAAAAATGATTTTAAAGTCTGTCTAGCGAAATATTTTCGCTTTTCCACAGACCCCATTGCAAAACAATAAAATGTATTTGTCTGATTTCTGTTAAATAGAAATTTCAAGGAAAGCATGGGCTTGTAGTGCAATGTAGTGCGAATCACTTTTGCGATGCAGTCACGCAACATAATAATAATAATAATAATAATAATAATAATAATAATAATGATAATAATAAACTTTATTCAAGTGTCGTTTTAGCATGGTGTTGCTAATTGGGGACACCATAAATAAACATGCGTCAATAGACTTGACCGAATTATCCTTGCGAGAGACCCATTGTTCTGTTGTCTGCTGAATAATAGCCTTGTTGCACCTATTTTCGCCTAGAAATAATAGCTATACTTAGGGGAACATTTGATTGACAGCAAAATTTCCATCTTCGATCGACAATGGGTGCAATTGAAAACCGGCGGGCAATCGAGAATAAGTACTGGAGCATCAACTCAGCAAAACAAAATCCAAGTTTGGTGTTGTTTTAAACAACCTTTCTTACAGCATTTGAACAATTTGCTCCTTTTATTAAATGGGTACTAGTGAGCGGCACACAGCAACGAATCTTGTTAATTGTTTTTATTATCCGACCGGTTTCGTGTGATTACTATACACTTCGTCAGCGATTAAACAAGATAGTATAATCCGTGAGCCCCAAAATTATGCATTACACCAGCAGGATTCTCGTAACATCCTGCACGTATTGCTTGTGGCCGGTGTTTTTGTTGTTCACACCCTATACGGAACGTGATTTGTACTGTAAAGTTAAGGTATAAAACAAGTTCCTCATACTATCTTGTTTAATCCCTGACGAAGTGTGTAGTAATCACACGAAACCGGTCGGATAATAAAAACAGTTAACAAGATTCGTTGCTGTGTGCCGCTCACTAGTACCTATTTAAAAAAAAAATTACTGGAGCATCAACTCAGCAAAACAAAATCCAAGTTTGGTATTGTTTCAAAGAACCTTTCTTACAGCATTTCAACAATTTGCTCCACGACGCTTTTCATTTATCACTTCAATCTTGTCTGCCGACGCACGATTCGGCAAATGTGCTAGTGGCTTTTCTCCATCGTGCACAGCTGGGGGCATTGTTGCTCGCGTTTTGCGCTCGCCCACCGCTAAAGCGCCTCTTGTGTAGCGGTACATGCACTTTTCTCATGCAGTCTCTTGGCCTACATGCTAGGTGTTAAATATGAAAATGTCTGAAGACTACCACCCTCTTAACCCCGAGAGTAGTATAGGAGGGATGAAATAAACCCCATTTTGGGCAGGAATCTTATTAGCGCAGGCAGGAATACATTAACGTCGATAATGTCATAAGCTATTGTCTTGATCTCATGAATAAGATGCGCAGGAATCTCATTAACGTGCTGTGGTATATATTAGGTATAACCGGTTTGACAGGTTTATCAACGATGCCATGTTCTATTTTTAGCTTGGGACGGTTAATCCCTGCCAGGACACGTGTGTTTTCAAGGAAAACAAGCAGTGAACTGGAACGCGCCAAAAAAATTGACAAATACCGTAATATCGCAAAAAAAAAAACCGCTTAATACCGCAATATGTCAAAAATCGATAGAATACCGAAACCGCTACTCTGTTCATTAAATTTTTCGCAAATATCTGCTTCGATTCTGTTTTTTTAATGTTAAGGCAAGTTAATTACTTTTAATTGGTTGTAAAACGACCAAAGTGTTATCACCTTTCCTGTAATATAAATTGGCGTGACGGATTAGAGGATCTTAGAGCTGTTTCGAAGCGTTTTCGAAACGACAAGTTTGACAAGGACGACAAGAAATTGAAAAAGGACCAAAAAGGGTCGTAGAACACTGGAGGATAATTTTTAAAACCGACCAAAACGATAAAAAACGGAATCCCGCAGGTTTTGGAAATACCGCAATACCGCAATTTTATATTAGAATTACCGAAATACCGCATGAAAAATTGCCCAATACCGCAATACCGCAAACCCCAATGTCCCCCTCAGGAACATGAAATAGTGACAGTTAGTTCGTACACGTATAGTAAGTGGGTCAAAACGGATGTCCGAACTTTCGCTGTTTTACATCAGAAGTCACGTGACACGTGAAATCTAGCGCCAAAAAGGTGAATTTGATTTCACAGATTATATTTTAAAAACCAGTATCATTGATTTTGATGAGCAGTTGAACTTGAAAGTAAATAAGAAAAATCCCGTGTATTGTACTTTGTGACCTGAAAAATATAATTGTAGGGATCTTTGATAAACTTTGGTAAACAATATAAATTATGCAACTAAATTGTTCTGTGTAAAAATTAAATTAATATTCTAAATTAGTTTTCATAAATAAGGTCCTTAGTTTGAGTAGTTTGACACTATCCTTGTTACTAACTATTAAAGAAAAGTAAACTAAAACAAGAGGCTCCAAGCAGCCTTTACTCATGCGCATGCGTAAAAAAATTTTATGATATATTTTAAACATGATAAGAAAATGTCCGACATGGAGAAGAGTTACTCCTTTCATTCAGTCATCGTTCCTGCAAACCACGTTGTTTACTGTTGAATGTTGTGGACATGAAGGCTGTACCACAATGAAGCCAGAGATTTTTCTAAGTCTTATATATACCAAACGTGAACATAGTAATGTATGTAGGGTTGTAGGAGATTCTGTCGTGACACCTAAGTAACGCTCTTTTACCGGAAGTGACAATAGCCGGAAGTCACTAAACAGGAAGTGTAAATGGCAAAAACGTCAACCGGAAGTGCACAATTTAAAATATGCGTGCATAAATTTGCATGCAAAATCGTGACACAAAAAATAAAAATAATAATAATAAAAACAAGAGGCTCCTAGCAGCCTATACTCATGCGCATGCGTAAGTAGGCTGTACCACAATGAAGGGAATGATTCTTCTAAGACTTATATATACCAAACATGAACATTGATTATGTAAGTAGGGTTGTAGGAGACGCTGTCGTGACACTTGAGTAACGCTCTTTTACCGGAAGTGAGAGTAGCCGGAAGTCACTAAACAGGAAGTGTAGTGGAAAAGCTATGAACCGGAAGTGTACAATTTAAAATATGCGTGCATAAATTTGCATGCAAAATCGTGACACAAAAAATAAAAATAATAATAATAATAATAATAAAAATAACAAGAAAAACGGAGCCGAAACCTTACCTCATGCCGCTACGCGCATGAGTAACAAGATAAACGGAGCCGAAACCTTACCTCATGCCGCTTCGCGCATGAGTAATAAAGCCTGTTTTACATAAATGGCGTGTCGGAATTAATTAAGAATCGTCAGCAGTTTGTAAGAGGCCTGGTGGTGCAGTTGGAGGAAAAACCAAAAACCTGACTTTTTTACTGCGGGACCTGGGCCGGGGTTTATATAATTGAAGCATGACATTACACTACACCTGACTACACGCACATTCACCGGCAGACTGACAGCATGCATGACTGGCGTCTGCCGCAACGTATGATTGACACGTCGGAAGTAGGTACTCGATCAAGTGTATCTAAAATATATACACAAATGCATTTATAATCACTGCCCTTGATCTTTATGCGATTTCATCAAAATTTTGCTCAGCTGATCTTGAGATCAGCAATATGAACCACAGAAAGGACAACTACATAGATAAACTTGGGTTAATTCCTCTCTCGGAGGAGGGCGGATATTTCGCTGAAACGTATCGTTCCCCCGAAACGATTCAAGTTGAAGGAAGAGAAGGAGACCGTGAACGTAGCTTATTCACCACTATTTACTACATGATGGCTCCTGAACGTGGAGGCAAAAACTTTCTGAACCGGAACAAGAGCGATATCACACAATTTTATCACGATGGATGGCCCGCAAAGTACCTTTATATAACACCAGAGGGCAAAGTTGAAAAGTTTATCTTGGGTAACGATATTTTGAAAGGCCATGTTCCTCAACGTAGGGTTCCCGGCGGTTGTCTCAAGGCTGCAGAAATTTTAGTCGATGAAACGCAATACGCAAAGTTCAAAGGAGAGATACCTTTCACGTTGATTTCAGAGAAGATGTCACCGGGCTTCGATTATAGAGATCGTTGCGTGCCCAAGGCATCTGAAGTGAAGGCTCTGTACCCAGAATTGTGGCCTCTGCTAAAAGAGTACAGCGCACCAGATGAAGAGAAATAAACTAATGGATATATTTTAAAAATATTATCATAGTTGTGTATTCTGTTAGCCTTAAAACCATATAGAACGTTACTTTACTGGCCGCTTTGTCGCGTGACTCAATCGCTTTCGCTTTCAAAGATACGCTGTTATATTTATTAATTATAAACTAGTCATTCTCGCCTGGTTGGGATTTGCAATTATTCTCTTTAAGACTCTCCACGATCTTTCTCCGACTCGTCTAAACAGTGTTTTTAAAGCTACATCCAGTGTTCACTCACATAATCTAAGAAATTCAAAATACAACCTTTTCGTTCCTAGACCGAGTACTGAAGCAGGCAAACGATGTTTTCAATATCGCGGTTCTGTCCTCTGGAACAGCTTACCTTTGAGCGCTAAGATACAGCCTACTCTTAGCTCTTTTAAATCATGTATTTAATTTTTATCTAATTTAATGATAGTTAATAAAGGATGGTTTTTATCGTTTTTTAATACAATTTTACAAAGAAAATTAATTTAGTTCGATAATTTAAATTGGTTAAGTACTTAATCTATTAGACTTCTATTGTTGTTAAAAACACGGCTCGATGGAAGAGCATGTATTGTGAATTGATACCGTGTCTAAATAAAGTTTACCTACCTACCTACCTTAAATCCACTTGTTGCAAAGTAATAAAAGGGAATAGTTCAACATGCGGTAGTAATCAATAGCTTTTATTTGAATGGTATCGCGTTAACATTTGTTCCAAGTTCCACAGACTCGAAAGTTAAAAACATCTGTAATACCGGACATGTATGCCTGCACGGCCGTCTCTAGGTGGAGGCAATGATCTCTAAATTACGTCTTTCCGCCTGGTTGGAACTAGAAAAGCTTTTAAAAGTTTACTGAATAAACTTCAATTGGCATCAAAGATCGCGAATAGTGTGTACATTTCTGGAAGTTCTGTCAAAAGTGACTGATTTTATTTATATCAATATTGAATTTTAAAACACACCAAAAAATGTAAATGAATCGGGGGAAAAATACTGGGTGGTCATTTAAATATTTTTTAAACTTAGAATATATAAAAATAAAGCACTGTATAAAAGGGAAAAAAATTCTGTAATATGCTCAAAAACAAATGGTACTATGCAAAAGTACTGCCGAAGAGGTTTCATTTGTATGGTCACACCATAGGATTTCGTCCACAGATTCAAAAGTTGGAACTACACTGCACGTCTCCTAGCCTCCTACGCAGACGTCCTTTGGGCTCGGTGACGAGCCCTAAGGACGTCTGCGTAGGAGGCTACACGTCTCCATGATTTTATAAAACAGACAGAATATGAGATGACATTTAAATATATGTTATATGACGTACTTTCTTGAGACACAAAGCGTGGGAAGGCCTCCTTATTTGTCTTCGTCCAATACAGCTTCGTCTGAAATACAAATAGCAATGCCTCTTTTTGATCTAACTACAAACGTTAAAGAAGTTCCGGCTAATTTTCATAAGGAAACTACAGAATTAGTCGCACAGCTTTTGGAAAAACCAAGCACGGTAAGAAACTTTATTGTGCCTGTTCGCTACTGTCTCCGAACTTATGCTGATTTTTTATGCGAACCAACGAACACTTGTATTGAATTCGGGGCGATTGCAAAACACCCAACCTCATTTGCATGTGTTGGAATTCTTCGTAGAACGGATTAATCGACCTCCATTGAAAATTCTGCCTACAAAATTGTAGAGAGTGATTGTTTTACTGGGGCAGGGGCCCGGGGGGGTACCCAACAAAGTTTTGTACGGGGATGCTCCGCCCCAAGGTCCAAACCCCTACCCTTTCACATACCGATTTTGACAGAGAAAGGTACCCCTTTCATATACCTTTCAATGAAAATGGTACCCCTTTCATATACCTTTCATTGAAAATGGTACCCCTTTCATATAGCCTTTACTTGCGTCTGTTTGATGTATTTTGAAAGGCGCTTTTTATATATTTAAATGGCAGATTTCTTTACCCCTTTTTATACTTCAACTTGTGTTTTCCCTACCTTTTCCTATACTTCGTGAAATCCCTACCCTTTCATATACTTCAACCCGTGAAATCCCTACCCTTTCATATACCTCCAGCCTCAAAAAGGTACCCCTTTCGGGCGGAGCATCCCCGTATAGCCCATTATAGGGAGTACCCCCCCCCGGGGGCAGGGGGGTGGGGGGAACCCGGGTGGGGGTAAATAGAATTTTATAACTTTATTTATACTTATAAAATTCATTAATAATTAATAAGGAAAATACAAAAGAAATGAATGTTTAATGAAGGTTTGTAAACCCCAATACAGATCAACTGAGTTGATGAATTATTAAACAGTTGCATTAACTTTTGATACAGATCTCTGCTGAGCTAATTAGTATGCATTAACTTTTGATACAGATCTCTGCTGAGCTAATTAGTATGCATTAACTTTTCATACAGATCTCTACTCATTGTTTCATTTCATAAGTCAGATCTGTATGGGCGTTTACAATGGCTCGCCTTTGGCTCGCCATTGTAAACGCCCATACAGATTTATCTATCACATAATGTAATGTTGTTAATTAAGTTTGTTGTACTGCTTCCATTGCTGTATTTTAGGATCACCAATTATTATAGTTTTAAATATTTATGTCATTTTTGTAAAAGTCTTCTTAATTTTTTACGGCTCACTGGAAGACCACTTATAGTGAATGTGACACCGTGATGAAATAAAGATTGTAGGTGTAGTAGTAGTAGCTTATTTATCATAATCAGCTAGCTACTTATCTTCCTAACTACAAATAAGAGGTACAACATATAAAAAAAATAAAATGAAAACTGCTTTTCATGGAGGCTGTGTTAAAAAATACACTTAAGACTTTACTTAAAAACTGTGGCAACTTAGTTTTGTCTTAAACTTGCTTAAGGAAGTCGCTTGTCTTAATTCTGTGAGTAAGCTGTTCCACAACTGAGCTCCACTGTACGAAAAACTTCTCTTCAGATAATCAGTGCGAGGTTGTGGAAGAACTACAACCAAAGACAAAAGTGTTGGGAAGGGTCCTTGTTTTCCTCACCCCTCCCCCCTCGTCCCCCCTCTTTCAAAGTTGCTGTTAACGCAAATACTTAACTTACACTGTCTTTTGTATAGACGTCTTCAACATTGGATTTGGGGGAGAGGGGGGCTATAAAAAGCGTTGTGCGTGCCTTTAATTGAGCTGAAACCCAAAGGTAGTGTCATTTTTTAGCGTTTTACAAGCCTTCCCAACTAATTTTGTCTTGGGTTGTAGTTTGTTTTCGGTATTCCTTAAACGATAAGCATTTACGTTGTCGCAATAAACAAATCTTGATCGTAGATATTCTGGTGTCATCCAATGTGTCATATATATCATATCAGGTGTCATCCCATCTCTCATATAATTTTATAAGCTATATGGGCATTGTGAAATATAAAGTTATGGTTTTCGGTCAGTTTAGTCTGAGATAGGATATAGAAATCAGAGAGTTTTGGTCTAGAATAGGGTGTCATTTGCCAGGAAACTAATCAGTGGTATAAAGAATCATTAAAGTCTAGGACAGGAATTTTTTAATTGAAACTCGGAAGAGAGAGCCAGTTCCCTAAACGGAAATAAAATCATTGCTGCAAATTTAAAAATTGTTGACAGATGGTTTTCCATTAAAAACACTAACAGTGATACAGTTCTAAAAGTAGCAAGTTTGGGATAGGGATACGGTTAGGGATTTTTGGTGTCTAGTACAGGGAGGGTAAGGGTCTCAGAGTCCCAGTCGCACACTCCCACCCCAAAAATATACAGAATGTACAAAATATACCATTCTATATAATGTTTACTACATGAACGGGAGTGTTGTATCGGCCTATACAATCACCAGGTGCAGCCGAGTGAATGTATAGTGCTGATACAACAGGGACGCGAATGTAGTAAACAACTTGTGAAATTCACATTCACCTGTAAATTAGATACAACCACTCGTGAGTTGTATCTGGAATGCAAATTAGATACAACCACTCATGCAGCCCAGTCAAAATGTTTTTGAGTAGTAGGCAAGATGGCTGGAGTAGTAGGCAGCAGAGGCCACAAGCTTGTTCGGACGCTATCTTGTTTGTAACTGCAAGAGCATTCACCACTGATCATTCACATGGCTTATTTTCCCACATAATGTTCAAGGCGTTCCAAGGCCCCAGTAACCCTGTTGCTCAGCATGCAAGGTTCGTTCATGTGCGGCTCGATTCACAAGAAACTGTATTTATGTTTTGGTTACAATTTGAACTAGAGGGACTCGTATTTGTTGTTAATGAAGTTTAGAGTAAAGTAGGCGGCAGATCACTATGAATTGCTACTTTCATGAAAATCCCATGAAAACGCCTTCAAAAACCCATGAAAGCACTTTTAATGGCCATGAAAACAGAGATGTAGATTTCATGGTGTTATATTGAAGTCATGAATTTCCCATGAAATATGAAATGATCGATTTTCATGGGCCATGAAAAATTTTTAGAGCCCTGAAAAAGGATTTCATGGGTCATGAAATTTCCACATACATGTATTGGCAGGTTTCATGACCCATGAAAATGTTATACTTCGCTGTCTATGTATTTCATGGGTCATGAAAATCCCATGAAAACACTTTAAGGGGAATTCACCATGATGCAAAATCATGAAAAAGCCATGAATTAAAACCAAGTAGAAAAGGATGAAACATTATTTTAAGATAATTAAATCTGTTTAATTTAGTAACTTGAAGTGTGATTACGATCAGTAACATACATGTGAAAGACGTTTTAAAAGGGATAATAATTTCCTATTAATTGTAGAAACTTGAAACAGCAGGATGACTAAATTCTGCATTTTTCTTACAGGTTGACATTGTTTGAAAATGATTTGACAAAACATATATAAGCCGAAGTTCTGATCTTACAGTATAGGTGAAATATTAAATCGCTGTGTAGTCAATTTAGCAGTTCAGGTTTTCAGGTTCAGGTTTTCAGGTCAGTTTCAGGTCAGGTTACAGCTTTGTACCTTAGCCGATGTTGATTTTTCTTCTTTCCAGACAGCATAAATTCGTTTGCATAACCATCATCATCACAGTATTCATTGCCCGATATGTGTCTTCAACAATGCACTCTAAGTTCTTTGTCGCGATCACTGTCACTTGAGTCACTGCTCGTACTGTAGTGTAGCAGCTCTACTTGTACTCGAATCGCTTTCGTTAATTCTTGATTTCTTTACCGTTGACGGCTCTTCGATGAATTTCGTCGAATCCCACAAGCCGTTTAACTTAAGGTGTTCCTTTACCTTATATAAACTTCATTGCTCTGCTTCACCTTTGCACACAGTACAAAAAAAAGAGACGTGAGATGGCAGACAAACCTGTGGTTGAAATCGACAACAATCTCGGCCCTCGTGGCCTGGGACAAGATTCAGGCAAGCGCAATGCGCAGGCCCAAAAGCCGATTAGTTTACGGAGTCGAACGGAGTCGTTTACGATGATTAGACGATTTCCTCCGATAATCGCCGATGCCGGACGACTGCGAGGGCTAATGGGATACTCTGTATCATGTGACTTCTGACGGGGAAGAGGCGGTTTTTTTTGGAGAGTCAAACCAACGATGAAATCTTTGGATTCGCTTGAATATACTTTCAATTTGATGCCATGAACCAGATCTTTTTGGGTGTTCAATTTACCGACAAAGATCGCATATTGGAAGTTCTACTGAAGGAAGGGTAAGTTCTTGTTGAAGAAGCGTTTACATTTGTCTCAGTCTTCGAACGAAATGTACCACAGATCGCACGCTAAAGCGGTTTATTCTTTAACATTCTCGGAACAAGAACAGACAACACACACTTTAAATTGATCACTATTCTTTAATTCTAATAGAAATTCGATTTAGTAAAACCTTAGTCCTGTGAATAAGCTTGGTACAAGTAGGTCCCGATCATATACAACGGAAGTTCTGTTTCCAAACACATTGTAAATATGTGATGTTAAGTCTTATGTGGTTTGCATTCAGATATCCCTTTTTGCATGGACATTTCTGATGTTTCTCTTATTACTTTCAAAGTGCTTTCCACCACTTCTCTTAACCCACATTTGTATCTTTTTAAAGTTACTGTAAATTGAATAAATGAATTATAAGATATTGAACTGATTTTCTTTGAATTTATGTCAGGAATAAAATACCCAAGTACCAAATC
Organism: Cladopsammia gracilis; assembly: GCA_022457155.1. Lineage (NCBI taxonomy): Eukaryota > Metazoa > Cnidaria > Anthozoa > Scleractinia > Dendrophylliidae > Cladopsammia > Cladopsammia gracilis. The sequence goes on along the minus strand of JAJGOT010000029.1, from coordinate 975,885 downwards.
AGAAATACAACTTTAGATCTGGGATCTGACGGTTACTATAGTTCGGAGCTAGGAGTTGCTGGCAAAGTCATCCCCAAGAACAAAGTGCACAAAAGCACAAATTTACTTCAGGGTGAATGTTATTTTGATATCACCAATCCAATTCAGTGAATTCAACTGGAATTAAGAAAAGACTATTGCATAAATAGCAATTTATAATTTAGAGATCGAGTTATTTGATTTATTACAATGTTGTTATATTACTATTATTGCATTCAAAGATAAAAGGATATGAGAAAGAGTAGGGAGTGCTAGCTGTCTGAGCTGATTCCATCAAATGGGTGCAATAAACTCAATAAATTATAAACCAAACATTTATACCTCATTTAGTCCTGTGTGCCTACAGTATGTACAAAGCAGTAAATGCATCAAACAAGTATTAAGTGTTTTCATTATTTGGTGCTTGAATTATGATTTTATCTTTGAAGCCACCATATATAAATGTAATTGATTAAACTGTCAACATTCATGGCCTTTCCATGAAGTTTTCATGGTCCGCGTTTTTACTTATTTACCCCATGAAAATAACTGAACTCAACTTTCATGGGTCTTGAAAATGCCATGAAAAGGACATGAACATTTTCATGACCCCATTAATATTTTAATATTAACAGAATAACCATGGGTTTTTCATTGGCCATGAATCTAGTGATGCCCCATTAAAAGTCCATGAATTGCAACATGAAAAACATGGTGTTTAATTCATGGGTTTTTCAACATAATTAAAAAGCCATTAAAATGTGTACCAAACTTTCATGGCATTTTCACGGGTATTTCAGGGACTTGCCAAACAATTAGAGGGTTTTCATGGGCCATGAAACTTGAAATATTAAGGGGATTTTAATGGCTTTTTTAATGTTTTTTTCATGCCATTTTCAGGGTGACTTACCATGAAAATCCCCTTATGTTTGGCCATGAAAATACCATTAAAAACCTTTGAAAAACCTGTGAATTGACCATGAATAAATTCACAGGATTTTCATGGGTTTTCATTTCATAGTGGATATTTCGTTGTAGGTGGCAAAATCACCGGCTGCCGGCACATTTTGACTGGGCTGCTCGTGAGTTGTATCAAGATTGTATCGGCCTATACAGTGTAATCATGTGATAGACAAATTCGGCTAACGCATTGTTGTACCCAATTCAAACCTTCTGGGAATAAGATTCTTTGTTCACAAAATTTCCATATAATTTCCATGTCAATGCTTCATTGATATGGAAATATGACGAACAAAGAGTTCTAATCCCAAGAGGTTTGAATTGGGTACAACAATGCGTTAGCCGAATTTGTCTATTGGAATGGCTCATTGCTATTTGTTAGTACCCTTATGAATTATTAATGAATTTTACAAATCATTATAATACTTTCTCTTAAATCCAGATTAAGTTGCTGCTTACTCACTTCATTTTAACTTCTTTTTTGATGGAATCACCTTAATTTCAGGGATGATTGATCATGGATTAAAAAAAAAAATGAGTGCTGTGAATTTTATAGTCCAATGGCCTGTAGGACAAATTAATTTCAGGGGTGATTGTAATGGATTTAAAAAAAAAAATGAGTGCTGTGAATTTTATAGTCCAATGTCCTGTAGGACAAATTATTAATTCATGTAATTAATTCATGAAAATTTTGTTTCTTGAAAGGGTTTCTTCATTTCTTTGATCAACTGAGTACATGAAGTCAGTAAGTTGGCTCAGAAACATAGGGAATCAAGTTTTGAAAGCATCAGTTTTGATACTGCTGGCAACACCTATAAATACTTTGGCCACCTTCAGAGTCTCTGAAGGCGGCCATAAAATTTGTGATTCAAAGGCTGCTTGATACACTGGTCACATGCTCAATTTGGCAACCTGTTCTTTAATCGTATATTGCTTGCCATTAGCAAAGTAAAACTTAATTCATGCACTATACTTATTACACATTCTCTAAGAGCTGTGTATGGGGAAATTACTTTTTACAATAGTCCAGTATTTTCCCAAATCATGGACAGGGATTTCACAGTAAATACTTAATGCTATTGCTTTTGTATTAAGACACATTGCATCACCTAATTTTTTTTTATTAATGCATCACACGATTTGTCACACTGGGAAGAGTAGCACTTTAATACTGCCTCTTAATAGGGCTCCCCTATTAGATATGTCAAAGTATTTAATAATACTCTGCGTGCATATATTGTGTGCAGGTGGTTGGAGTGAATGTCAATGCTGGAGCCAAGCTAACATTTGGAGGGACAGATGACAACTGCGGAATGCTCCATCTGTTTTCAGCAGGGAAACTGGGACCAGATAAAAACAATACTTATTCTAAATCCTTGGCTGAACACCTTGAGAGGCATTTAAAAATTCCAAGTGACAGGTATAATTATGTACTTGTATTGTGTGCATATAATTTTGCCTTTTGCCTTATTAAATTTTCTTATCCCCAATGACAATTCTTTGTATAAAAATGTTTATTGCTTATTTGTGGACTTGCCGAGGCACTTTGGTCATATGCTAACCTTAACCCTTTCACTCCCAAGAGTGCCAAACATTAAAATTCAAGAATCCAATTTTGTAAAATATTGAAAAACAAATGGTACCATGCAAACATACTGCTGAAGAGGTTTCATGTCAATGGTCACACCACAGGATTTCGTCAACAGACTCAAGAGTTACAACTACACTACATGTCTCCATTATTGACTCTGGGAGTAAAAGGGTTAAAGTAGCATCCTATTCAGGTAAATTCATTTATTTGGAGAAGCAATACTCCTTATTGTTTCACGTTACAGACACTGGGTTTGACCCATTGACTTCGCTTTACGGGGGTTTTGGGTAGTAAACAGTAGTGGATTTATGGGAGGGCTCCTCCCCCTTCTTCTAATTATTAGGCCCAACAGGCTGAAATTTTCTTTAGTCTGTAACAATTTCACTCTGGCTCCCCCCCCCATTTACTTCACCCCTCCCCCTGTTCACTTTACCCCTCCCCTATTCACTTTACCCCTCCCCCATTCACTTTTCCCCCTCCCCCATTCACTTTACCCCCTATTCACTTTACCCCTCCCCCTCATTCACTTTCCCCCTTCCCCATTCACTTTACCCCTCCCCCTGTTCACTTTACCCCTCCCCCCATTCACTTTACCCCTCCCCCCATTCACTTTACCCCTCCCCCATTCACTTTTCCTCCTCCCCCATTCACTTTACCCCCTATTCACTTTACCCCTCCCCGTCATTCACTTTACCCCTCCCCTATTCACTTTACCCCTCTCCCCTCCCCCCTCCATTGCAATGGAGTCTCCAACTGCCACTGGTAAAAGAGTCAATGGGTTAAGCTCTTGTTGTGTAGGCCACTTGTGGTTACTGTGCATGTGTTTAACCTACCATACATGAGTTATAATTATTTATTTTTTGAAGAAAGTACATTGTATTTTTGCAACTGTAGTCACAGGTATCCCAAGCTGCAACTGCAGTCACAGGTACCTGAAGCTCAATGGCTGTTTTTGGACCAACTATATTATCTGACCTAATTGGTTAGCTTTGTGAGTGTTCTAAATTGAGCATGGAGCATAATAATGTGTTCCTGTGGCATTTCAGGGGTCCTAGCGGCAGTTTGAGGCTTTTCTGAGCAGGTTGGTTTTGCTCCCATAAAAGCCTAACGTGACGCTCAAATTTCAACACTCGTAGCACTAAACAAAGGTCAGATAATATTAATAGTCAGTCCATAAACACCTATCGTGCTTGGGCTACCTATATGATATGCTGCAGGGGCGGATCCAGGATTTTTCTTAGGAGGGGTGCACCTCTGAGGAATGACGTAACTGAAGGGTGACGTGAACAAATTTTAAAAGCGAACAACGCAGACGTGGTCATCTCGGGGGGGGGGGGGGGGGGGGTGCGCACCTCCTGCACCCTCCCTAGATTTGCCCCTGTGCTGTCATTGTAGCTTTCATTGGCCCTTGAGATGCATGGTTCTCAACAAATTTTAATTGTACAGTAATACATAATGTACTGTATTTCTTGTAGATTGTTCATCTTTTTCCATGATTTTGCAAGATCAGACCTTGCATGGAAGGGCAAAACCTTGGCATAATGAAAAGCAGTTAGCAACACAGTACCTTGAATGTGAAAGTTTTAAAGTAGTGAAAAAGACAAGAATTAGAAATGATATATACAGAAAGATAACATTTATATGCAGTAATTCATATTTTAGTTTGTTTAGTCTGCTTGCATTAAGTCCATAAACAGAAATGTGAATGTAAGAGAAAATTAAAAGATGAAATTTAAAACCCTATAGAAGTGTTTATAGTGATCCTCTTAGCATTTTAGATAACATCTATTTACGGGGGTGACAACTCTAAGAAGGCCTGTTTCGGGAGAAAAACAAAATTCTTCCGGGAATCTGAAGATTTTGCCGGGAATCGGGAGACTCGAAAAATTTTCGGGGAAACATGAAGTAATGTTGTTAAAATTTCAGGAAGATTGAAATTTTTGCGAGAATGTCTCCGAAAAAATCGGGAAGATATTCCAAATTTTCGGGACAACTTTCAGTTCAACACAGTATTGCTCAAACAGCGTTTGTTAGAGTTGTCACCCCCCCGTATCTATTTGGCATAAATCTAAGTGGGGTAAGAACTTTGATAAAAGTGGGGTATGACATCTGTATGGAAGCCAGCAAATAGAGGTTGAGAAGTGGCAGAAAAAAGCAAACAATTCACAACAATGGAGTGCCCATACAATTAATGATGCCACAATGCTACTGCAGCACTGCAGCAGTTTACTTTTATGGTTGCACAGCGCTTGAGCATCAAGTCCTGCTTGTGAGTAGTTCACGCAGACAAACCCCCAAATATCGTTGGTTTCAGATAACCACTATTAGACACGAATACTATTGTGTTCTTTTGTTTTAACTTTTGACTGTTAGACAATGAATGTTTAAAGGGCCTATCACCCCTAGAAAGCTATTTTCAGAATCAACTCTATGTACATTGAATAATTGAATGGTAAAATATTTCTTGTTTTGAATGTCATGTTGTGAGTTATAGAGATTTGAATTTACAAAATGCTAATTAGATGACATCAACCCGGGAATCATTTATTATACAACTACTTGTTTACACCTCCAGGTAATATTTTTTACGAATCAATTGACTATCCACAGTTTATTTTTAGTATTTATCAAATTAATTATCCACAAGTTGTAAACTGCGCATTGTAAACTGGCATAGAAATAATGGCAAATTCCCGGGTTGACGTCATCTAATTAGCATTTTGTAGATTTTTTGGTAGACGGTCTTCCAAATTGGCCGCCCTATTGTTTTTTTTTCAGGGGCTCATTTCCGCTGGAAATTCCTTTGAACGCGTCTCCATGATCTGTGATTACTGCTAGTTTATAGGATGCTAATTAATTGGTATTAGCCTGGTTGAATCTGAACCTCTCACTACTTTTATTTAGCAAATCAAAGGCTTCTAAGAGCCAAATGCTAAAATGTTCTAAATAAGAGATTCCGCACACCTTTGGCCCCATCCTTGGAGACTTGGCAGACAAAACAAAAATCGGTGCAATGACAGTTTTCCAAGAGTGGGTTTACTTTGTGCCCCCAGACGGACTGCCTCTGGCTCTCCAAGGATGCTTTGGACCCTTCCAGCTTCTAACTTCTCTCACTTGGTATGGTACAGTGTTCAGTGTTTCATGCCATTTGCCCAAAATGCAGTAAAACACGAGACAAGTTGCACAAAACAACTTCAGTTATAGCCTGTATTGTTGGGGTAGCAAATGCTGAGCATTTCCTAGCAAAATGTTAAGGAGTCCCCTTGTCTCAACTCCCTACATTTTTTGTAATCTACCATGGGGGCTAAACACACAAACTAATCACCCCCTCTTATCTCCCCAGCAAATGCCTGCAATGCAGGTTTTGAAAAAGCCATGGAAAGTTCTGGGAATTCAAGCAATCTTATCTTTTGATTGGTCAGGGAGAAAGAAATTAAAGATACTCGTAGTAGAGGAAATACAGGAAACGCAGGGGAAAACAGATCAGCACAGCATCACAAATTTAAGCACAACAAAAAGACCATAATATAAATTTATATTGTTTTTATTTCAGACAAAACCTATGTTATCTTTTGCCTTAGCAAACCCTTCAAGATGGAAGACAGTTGCACAGACTGTGTTTACCAAAAGCCAAAGGCTGCACAAAATTCTACACCTATATGAATCGCTGAATAGTAAGTGGAATCCCATCACCTCAAACTGAAATACATGCAGACTCAAACTCCTATGTTTGCAAACAAATATTTTTTATGGTTGAACAAAGTGAATGGTAACTATTCTTGTTAAGATTTTAAAAAAATTGGATTTCAACAAATACCATCTGTCTGTCCATCTGCATTTATGATGCAGATAAATGTCAGAAACTTACTGTTGTTTTCTCACTCAGACAAGAAAGTTTTCTTCACATTATCTTTCTTACTGACAAACATAATGCTGGGGCAGGGGTGTAGCTAAGAAAAACTTAGCAGGCTCGTTAACAAGCTCAGTCGGTTTTTCTGGCTTGTGCACCTTCAAAATCACCTCAAGTCTTTGTTTTCTAGTGAAATTTCAGCCAGTGATAAGTTATCTTTCAGCTGGTGAAATTAGCTGGTAGCCGGCTCTTAGCTACATCCCTGCTGGGGGCACATAGTATATCATACATCATTACAGAATCACGCCCATTCAAACCTGTCGACCAAAAAAATTGGGGTTGTGTTTGAGATGATGGGATCCTACTGCACATCAATATCAAAATTATTGTCTATGTTACATAACCTTACTTTTCCCCTATTTTTAATTGCTTTAATAGTTTTAAATCACTGCTAGGTCATCACAAAGTCACTTTGTCAACAACAACTTCCAGAGATCTTCTAATACTGATGGTCAGCAACAAACAAGCTCTCTCCGCCAGCTAAGCTTGCTTCTCCCTTATACTCTCCTTTGCATGCAGCACCATTGGCCGCAGCACGCTTAAGAAACTCTGCCTGACCAGCCTTCACTTGATCATCCTTTCCACTCCAGGCCTTCAATGCACTTGCTTGAAGGGCTCGGCCAAAAGAGAAGGTCAGTTTCCAAGGTTTAGTACCTGCAGACAAGGTGATAACATTTAAAGATTGAAATTACTCACAAAGGCACATAGAAGGGTTAAGGTAGTTACAATACAATAATGCAATAACTTTATTAACGTGCTGACACTTAGCTATAAAGCTAGTTTACAGGACAGTCACGGAAAGAAAAAGAATAAAAATTACATAAAAATATTCTAAAAAGTACAAAATGAAAAAGTATATACAAATTACAATTATAAAGCTATAAAACTTATATACAGAGAAAACTAAATTAAATACGAAGAGAAGGTACTATAAATCTGCAAGGTCAAGCTCCTTAAGCCTACATTTGCTTAAGCCTACATTTGCGTCCCAAAGTACGTTTTTTTTAATGTTTCAGACTATTTGCAATGGTTATCATAATATACCTTGCACCCACCCCCTGGTGTATGAGCCTGGAGTTAGTAGTACTTTAATCCCAAGGTCAGTCTTGCTCCTTGCCACTGCACTGTTTTCTTAGACCAGACACTTAAAGGTTAAGGTAAAGTCGCACACGGGCCACGATGGCCCACACGGTCAGAGCTTAACCCGGTTTCTGTAGCAAAAAGCAACTAGGAATATTGCTACTCCCCCTGGATGGGATGCTAGTCCATCGCAGGGTTACCCCCAGCATTTTGTCGCAGGTACCCATTTATACACCTGGGTGGAGAGAGACAGTGTGGAGTAAAGTTTCTTGTCTAAGGAAACAACACGACGGCAGAGACCAGGCTCGAACCACCGACCTTCAGGTTGAAAGTCCGACGCGCTAACCACTAGACCACCGTGCCGCCCAGACACTTAGCTCTACATTATCTTTCTCCACCTGGGAAGAAATAACCTATTGCCCAGAAACAAGTTATCACTCAGTCACCTGCATATTGGTTGATGGCATTTAGGTTCAAGGATGCATCTTCCTCTGACTGTCCTCCGGACAAAAACACAACCCCAGGTACCGCAACAGGCAAGGTGCGCTGAAAGGCTGTAACTGTAGCTCTGGCATTTTCCTGTGGTGTGTTCTTGGTGGGACAACTTTGGCCTTGGGAGGAAAATGGAAAAATTAATCTTTGTTTTCAAGTAAGATGAGAATGTGATGAATAGTTTAGTAATTTAGACCCTACTTTATGGACAGTATTCTCAAGTGAAATTCAGTGCAAAGTTATTTTAACACTCAGTCTGACAGTCCAATATAAGACTGTTTGAAGTCTCCCGTTTACGTGTATCTTATGGTCTGTCAAGTGTATATTCTTGGTTCACATGACGTCATAAAAATTACAAAATCTAAAGTATACGTCCTACAAAGTTGTTTCTAACATGGTATGTGGATACCAGTGTTATAATCTTTCACAAAAAGTTTCAGGTTTTAACGATGTTTTACTTCCGATTTACAAAGGTTTTAAATGTGTCATGCAATGCGTCACGCTATTTCAGATAAGCCGCGAAAATAAATAAAATTGAATCAGCTGAAAGTTATTGTTTGCATTATAAGTGCTTATAAGCTGAGTTAATTGAGCTTACAGCAAATACAATATTTTTGGATGTGATTTTTGGTGTAATTAAGACTTTGAATTTTGGCCGCCATCTTTGTGTCCCTGAGTGGGGCACAAAGATGGCCGCTCCATACATTTCTTACTAAAAATATCTAATACTCGTTCGCCTATAACTCTTGAACAAAATGCTTTTATGCTTCAAAATGTGGCCAAGATGTGTAGTTTTAAACTCTCTACAATTCCATAAACATTTTGGATTTGAAATCTATTTTTTAATGCTTCTCAATTTTGATATGACGTAAGTGAAAGCCAAGAATACCCTGCAAGCATGCTCAAAAGCTGGGAAAAACCTGGCAGGATGAAAGAAAAGTGAAAAGAAAACCTTATCCAGTTTCATGCTCTGTGCTCCTTTCGAGCTTTTGAGAGAGAAGTAAACTGCAAGCAGTCTATCCTATATGCACATGCCACATGTGGTCTACCTAACTTAGACACGTTTTGATGAACTATGAACTCTTTAACTTTCATAGCCATAGTTTTAATATTCTTGAAGTTATGGAGGGGTGGCAGAATCTCCCCTGGTCCCAGAAGACAGAAAAAGCCTGGTCAGAATAGGGTTAAATGAAAAAACTGTCCTGACTGTGCTGTAAATCAGATCTTTCTACGTGTACAGTACTCATTGTCTTCTATTGTTTGTGAGGTATTGTATTTTTGATCTTGTTTTGCATTTGTATTGTTGTCGTTATTTGTTCCTGTGCTCCAGTACACACAGAAGGAACCTATAAATCCCATAATCTTCATAATTTTTTTACTAGAAATAAACCATTTCAGGGACTGTCTGAACAGTAACATTGTCTCCAAAATAATGTCACTTAAATTGGGTTCTTATCAGTTTACTTGGGACGACAAAAACCACAAAATCTAATTTGCCATTTCTTTCCAGCCTGACAGCAATTAAATTCATGCTGCCGCAATTTATTTTCGTTCTTTTATGTACATTTTTGTTTGGCAGCAATTTGTTAATGTCAACACAAGTCAGACCAGACCAAATAATTTGATTACCAAATAATTTTAAGTTGATGGGCTATTGTGACGTCTAAAGAAGATCCGATTTGAATAAGCATGCATTTACTTAGAGATTGTACTTGGCTGTATCGTAATTTAAAATCAAATTATTTTGTTGTTAAAAAAATGTGGTCATTATTCCTGGCCACGTTGTCAGTTTAAAAAAGCGAGCGAGATTTTTTCACTGGTTTGCTGTTACCAGGACTGTTATTAATTTTCAAACAAATAAAATGAACATATTCTTTCCCGCAAGCAAGACATAATTACTTTAAAATTGATTGTACAAAATTCCATTGAACAACTCTACACGGTGCGTAGCGTCGAGTTTTTGAGTCAGTTCGGTTTGAAATAAATATCTCGAGATATTTTAAGTTTAATATTGCAAAGTCATGAAGGAAATCAAGCAAGGCAAGAGCTAATATCCGACCTTAACAGAGCTATCCATGAACAAAGTAAACAGAATTTATTTATTATGTCTTAATCTTTAAGTTTAAATATTGAATACGGTAAGCCTGCAGTCAAACTTTCTCGAACCCATGTAATTTCGTTTTAATTTTTAGCATGTATGAAAACTTAACGTGACCTGAAGTGCGACCATTCAAGCCATTTAAATGTAACTTAAATTAATGTAGTTTGCTATTATTTTTGATCCAAAAAATGCACAAAAACAATACATTTTCACCTACCAGCTGTGACCATGTTAGGCTTGAGCAGAGTTCCTTCAAGGTAGACATGATGATCAACTAAAGCTTTATACTGAGCAGAAAGCACAGCTTCCGTGACTTGTTGGCAGCGTTCTAGAGAATGCTCCCCATCACACAAGATTTCAGGTTCCACAATAGGTACGAGGCCGTTCTGTTGACAAATGGTTGCATAGCGAGCGAGGACGTTAGCGTTTTCAAATATTGCCAGCTGCGAGGGCGTATGCTCAGAGATTTTAAGCACACAACGCCACTTGGCGAAGTCGCAGCCATCCTTTTTGTACTGAGCACATCTTTCGGAAAGCCCGTCAAGTCCTTGAGTGGTTCCTTCTCCGATTGTTCCGGCAAGCGGCACAACACCCTTGTCGACTTTGATGCCAGGAATTATTCCATTATCACGCAGAATTTTCACAAACGGAGTTCCATCGTCTGCTTTCTGGTACACTGTTTCGTGGAAGAGGATGACCCCGCTGATGTGCTTCGACATTTCAGCTCCAGACGTGAACAGAAGTTGTCGGTACTTGCGACGGTTCTCTTCTGTATTTTCCACGCCGATGCCAGCTAGCCTTTTCCCCATCGTTCCCGTGCTTTCATCTGCAGCCAGAATACCCTTGCCAGGAGTGACAATGGCTTCAGCATTTTTCTTCAGCTCTGCCTTCAATTCGGGAGTTAACGGAGCATCCATGACGGTCAGCTTCAAATCTTTTGACCCTCGAAAAAACTTCGAACAGACTCCACTCGCAAACGCAAAATGTAGAGGACGAAGGTCGTTCGTTCTGGAAGCTTTAGTTCCTTTGAAGTATGCTGATTGGCTAGTTGTGAGAGGCACGTCAAACTTTAGACCAATCACATGCCATTTTAGAACGTACTCTTTCAAAATCCTTGGGACGTGACAACTGACTCATAATTTATCAGAACTTCTGTAAACGTGTCACTTGGGCGAAATCTCACAAAGAACTTGACATTTTTCTCAGTTGTTTTGCCCGTTATTCTTTGGTGCTAGTTTGACTGAACTAACACCAGTGCAAATATCGTCAAAAGGGATTTCCTTTTATAGTAAAAAGTGGGTATGGCGGGGGTGTGATGGTGGGAGGGGCATATTGGAAGCGAGGAACTGGGTATGATAACTCGGTCAGCGGTAAACCATTAAAAAACAAGATGGCTGCCAAACTTCAAACTAGGATTTTCAGTTGCTGTCGTACATGTGGAAAACTACTTTGGCAGAAACTGTCGCATCTGCTTTGAAGGGAACTTAAGGTATATGTATGTAGACTTGACATCTTTTGTGAGCTGGTCGTGAAAATGTTTATTTTTGACATTCTTATTTTTTTTTTCATGTGCTGTTTTAACTTCTCGATCAACTTAAGCTTAGCTAGTTTGAAAAAAAGTTTTGGTGGCTTACTGAAATAAGCTTAATTTCAAACATACTGAGCTTATAATAGAAAAACAATATTGTCATTCTTATCCTGTGCTTAACCCAATAATGTGTCTACCAGCTATCTTTATGTGCCATTCAATTCCAGCAATGCCCATTTCCTCACCCCCCCCCCCCCCCCCTCCAGAACAACCCCTGGGCATTGGCATTTTGTGAAAAAAGTTGGCAAATACCCTATGGTGGGGGCAAAATAGCTATGTAAATGCCCCAGGGTATAGCAAAAAAAGAAGGAAAATTCTTCAAACTCATCGATCCCAAAGTTATGGCTCGGTCAATTCCAAGCCCGCTCATCCCCAACCCCCCCTCCCATCCCGCATTTTATAACTTTTCTTCCCAAGGGTGGTGTATTTCTAATTTGCTAAAACAGGTCAGCCCTGGGGTGCAGGACATTGTCAAAATGTTATCTTTCAGATTTTATAAGTTGTACATGCTTCATTGTTTATTTTAAATTTTGTGATTGTCCCAATGTATAAATAAAAAAAACTGAGTTGATAAATGTCGTTTGGGTCCTGCACTTTTCAAGTGAACCCGAGCCTACCCCCACCCCACCCTCACATGTGCAAAAGTTTGCACTGATGCTTCCATGTGTGAAAGAAAGATGGCAGAAAGAAAGCTTGCATTTATACTCTTCCAGAAGTCTCACTGTGGTGATATGTATGTATGAGCTGACCTCACCATGGGGCAACATTCTTTAAATAAAAAAGACAAATGCATTGGGGGGAGGGGGGAGGGTGGATTAGCAGGCTTGGAATTGATGAAGCCATTATTTAAAGGTAATCTAAGTCAACATAGAAGTGTTTTGTGTCTTGTGACTGACTAGAGCAAGTTTGCAACAAATGTCTTGTCAGAAATGAAACCAGAAAATGCTGGAATTGACTGATGCATTAATCTTTGTCTGTTCATTTGTTTGATAATAGATCCTTACAATTTCACTCTTCTGTGTAAGCAGAGAAAGTGCTAGTCAAGTAATAGAAAAACAGACAGTGCCTGTGTCCCCACTACCAAGAAAGGCCCAGCCAAGGACATAGTCACCATCCCTTGAATTGTGTGGGGCATGACCAGAAGAGTCAGACCAAATTGTAAGCCAAGGCAACGATGTGATCTCTCAACTCAATCTTGGATCAGTCAGTAAGTAACATTTACAGTTGTGTGTTTTTAATATATGTTTTTAGAGAAAATTGCCCAAAATCACTCAGCACGTTCTTGCTACCAGCCCTTCATCGTCAGTTCTTCACTTTTAATTAATAATATAATATTATTTTTATTTTTTTTTAGGGTTTGATGCACTGTACAGCCTATGTTACTGGGGAGAGATACAACATTCATGGCATTCATAATTACTTGAGCGGTATGCCCAAGTATCAGATAACATTTATGCCAGAAGGTAAGTTTTAAGAGAGAATTGATTTGTGTGGATCATGTAGGGTTGATCAAAACCACATCTTTGATCATGAAGAAAATTTATTTTTTTTGTCATGTAATAATATTTTGTGGTTATACATATATTTTTTGGTTTAAAATGTTTTAAGCCAATTTGATTTTTTTTTCTGTCCAGACAAAGAAAATAAAAATTAAACTAGTTTGAAAATTGTTTGAAATTTTTCAAAGCAAAAAAAAATTGAACCCCAACATCTATCTTGCAGTAATGTTTAATTTCCATTGTCTCACATGATGGGAATGAATCTTAGACAAGGGGGAAAAAATTATAAAACCTGTTTTAAAAAATTTAAACCACATCAATTTATACATCATTTAAAGTGGAATCCTGATTTTCTCCATTATTTACTCGAAACCATCAGCTGAGGTGGAACACAAAACTCTGATATGCTAAAAGTTTATGTATACTGCCTTACCATTCAATAAAGTGAAGCAGGTTTGGGGAGACTATTACCACTATTAGATTGTACTGAATATCAAAGTCTTATATTCTTTTAGGACAATAAAGTACTGCATCATGGATGGGCCAGTCTGCTGCAAAGACCAATTTTTGAGCAGCATAACTTTTAATTGTCTTTATTAGTGACTACAGGTGAAAGTTATTTCTGGTAATAATGGGGATGAAGTTGTCCTAAGCTCTCTCCTCTTTTTACCACAATTTGATCCTTTTCTTGACAATCCCGGCACCAGACAGACCTGATGGCTTGCCATGCATAGTAACTGCAGTTTGCAACTGTGGTTCCCTAGGTTGATGAAGCAATTCCCCTGGCTGCCATCATGTCGCATTTGCAGACATCCTTGAAGCACAGGTTTGGTCAACCAATTTTGAACAGGCCTGGTGCCAGTGGTCAACTTACCATACAACATGTTTTGTAAGTTCATGTTTGAAAAGGTTTGACAAAACAAATTTAACATGTGAACTCTTTTGCAGATGAACAGAATGTCCTTCAAGTGTGTAAAAAGGACAAAAATGGTGACAATAGTGCAGAAGAGTTCTTCTTCAGGTCATAAAAAAAAACCTACTATTTAATTAGAAGAATGTTAACTTTCATTTAAACATGTGCAAATAAAGCCACTTTTTTCACCACTTCCTGGCTTTAGAGGCGTGGGACCTTGTCTTTTAATGTGTCGTTCTTTCCTTTATGGACGAGAAACAATTTGCTCCACAAAATTTGTCTCTCTCCACCCAGGTGTATATGTCCTGGTTCAATTTTTTTTTTTGGTTTAAATTTTTTTTAACCAGTTTGTTTTTTGTTTTCTTTTGTCTTAGTACAAATCTGATGAATCTGAGACAAAGGAAAATAAAAATTAAACTGGTTCATTAAAAATTTTCAAACCAAAGAAAAATATTTGAACCACAATGTATACATGTAAAATATTATTATTATGGGGCTGAAGTGCTATGACACTTAATTAAGAAAAAAATGTGCTCAATTGAATCATAAATCAAAAAATAAAGTGTACACTTATAATTTTTTGTTTCTTTTTAAGATAATGAATGAGAAATTAAATCATTGTTCACAGATGGTAGAGTTATTATGGACACACCAGAATGAACAACATTCATTCAGACTGGAATGGGGAATTATAGCACCAATATCAGTTGAGGTATCAGCGGATGTATAGGGGAGGGTGCAGGGGGTGCCCCCCCCCCCCCCCGAGATGACCTAGTCTGCGTTCGCTTTTAAAATTTGTTTATGTCACCCTTCAGTTACATCATTCCTTAGAGGTGCATGCCCTCCTAGGAAAATTCCTGGATCAGCCACTGGGTATAAAGTAACTGCAGAAGCCTTTAACCCTTTGTTTAACTCCCAAGAGTGCCTAACATCAAAATTCTAGAAAAATCCCACATTCCGTTTTGTGAAATATTGATTACAAAAACAAGTGGTACCATGCAAAAGTGCTGCTGAAGAGGTTTCATATAAATGGTGGCACCATAGGATTTCGTCCACAGACTCAAAAGTTAGAACAAATGGTACCATGCAAAAGTACTGCTGAAGAGGTTTCATTTGAATGGTCACACCATAGGATTTCATCAACAGACTCAAAAGTTAGAATAAATGGTACGATGCAAAAGTACTGTTGAAGAGGTTTCATTTGAATGGTCACACCATAGGATTTCATCAACAGATTCAAAAGTTAGAACAAATGGTACCATGCAAAAGTACTGCTGAAGAGGTTTCATTTGAATGGTTACACCATAGGATTTCATCAACAGACTCAAAAGTTAGAACTACACTGCATGTCTCCATATTGACTCTGGGAGTGACCATTTGATTGAATGTTGCCCATTATTTTCACACAAATCAAAAGTAACTGACTGACTGTTGCTTCAATGAGTAGTGGAAAGATTTTGGCCTTCAAAAGCCCTAATTCTGCCTTCTGGCTGAATTGACAGCTTTTTTTTTTAACTAAATTGCATCTTGTTCCAGGCATTCATTTAGCAGGAGGCGGATAGCCAGCACGCAAAAAAAAAAAAAAAAAATACTGAGTGATTTTAATAGTGCCCGGATTAAAAAAAGAATTAGGAAGACTGTATCAGCATAATGGTAACACTATGCTGCAACCGGGTTTCAGAAAATCGTCTATTAAATTCTTTCCACTTTTGGTTGTGAGCTCCAGTCTGCGATTAGAAGGGGTGAGGGAGGGAGCTCAAAAGGGACAGGGGCCTAGAGGATTAACAGTACTTTCATAATTACTCAATAAGTAAAGTGACTCAACTTCTTTCTTTTTTCATTAGGTGGTGTTTGAGTCTTTGTACTTGATAGAGAGATACTTCCCCTTCACGTGACTCTGCGCCTTGTTACAAGAGATTTTTATCCTCGTCACATCAGTACAGAGCAGTGGCAGATCCAGATTCAGATTCAAATCCAGATTAAAGACTGAAAAAGTTATTATTTTTTTATTTTTATGCACCTTCTACCGCGATCAGAGTCCGGTTGTTTTTTGGAGCCACAAATTTTATAGGCAGACTGTGCCACAAATTTTTTTAAAGAATGCTGTCCCAGTTTTGCATTTTACAGCATTTGCTGTGTGTCCGACATGCTTTTGTTTATACTCTGGTGCATAAACTCAACAAGAAGTAAAGCAGAGAATGTAACAAAACCATATTATTAATATTTTTGACTTCATTAAACGACAATCACTTAATTGTTACTTCCTACTCAAATATAGTTTTATGTGGCATCTGGGAAACACATTGATTCCTGAATTTCGAACGTCAATAAAAATTTGCAAACATTTAAATTGCAAAATTAAAGCTGTCTTTCAAACATGCGTTGATATGCATGTAGTGCATGCAATAAGTGTGGAAATGCGCGCCGTTTTCCCGTCATCATCATCTTTATTTAAAAAACACGGAATCACTTTCATTAAAAAATGCTCTTCCATTGAGCCGTGGACTACTTAACATACAATAATGATAAAACGTTTAAAAACAACCTTATCCATTACAAGCACAAACTATCGACAAAATGCAGTGATGCCCGGCGATGATGAAAAACACTTAATTGTTACTTCCTACTCAAATACAGTTTTATGCGGCATCAGGGTAACACATCGATTACTGAATTTTCAACGTCAATAAGAATTTGCAAACATGCAGTGTATGCAATAGGTGTGGAAATGTGCAATGCGCCCCGTTTTCCCGTGCTTTGCCGACAAAATGCAATGATGTCTGGTGATGATGGAAAACACTGATGCAAACCACGTTTTGCCAGGATTTTGATGTATCTTTGTCTAGTCATACTATTTAAAGCCATATCACTAAAGGAACGTAACATTCTGCCCCATTGAAACTGGAATGTAATTCCGTTAGGATAACGAATTGTGCCCTGGGCCCGGTTGCATAAAACGTCTACTTAAGTGCTCACGATCCGTTATGGGTACTTACGGGTGTTGCATGAAACATATTTGGCACTCGTACGTTTCTGCTTTACCTGGTAACTTACGGGCTCACTTAAAACCGTTTAAACTGATGACATATTTTGTAAATTTGAGATCAGTGTAAAAGCTTGACATTATACATTCGAACGCCAATTAAGATCATTAACTGAGAGAAAAAAATGATTGGAACTTATCTAGTCCGTTGACTTTGATGACTTTTTGATGTTGATGTTTTTTTTAAAAGACCAGTTTAAAACGTACAACAGTGGTTAAAAAGCGTATTTAATTATAAGTATTACATAAAGAAAAAACTTTCCCTTTCACTTCTCAGAGAAAGATCTCGTTGACTTCAGTACAGAAACGGGACCCACATAGGTCCCGTAAATTTACTTGCTATTTTTCCCGTTTAAAAAGTTTTATGCAACACCGGCAATTTCTGTTGCAGAACGAAAATTGTAAGTGCAGCCACTTGCGTGTTCTTCGTAAGTGGATCACGTAAGTCATTTAATGCAACTGCCTTACGTTACGGGTACACTTTATACGTATACCCGTCAGTATTACGGACGGTTTATGCAACCGGGCCCTGGTGCCCAGATGCAATGCACCTATTGCCAGGATTTTGATAATTCTTTATATAGCCATACCAAAAGCCCCATTACTGAAGGAACACAAATTGAAACTGGAACGTAATTCCACTAAAATAATGAATTGTGTCCTGGTGCCCCAATTGTGCCTGGATGCAAACCTCCTGTTGCAGGGATTTGGATTATTCTTTATTTAGCCATGCTAAAAGCCCGAACACATTATTATGTTGTACTCCATTGAAACTGGAACGTAATTCTGCTAGAATTACGAATTGTGCTTGGACGCAAACCTGACCTTTTGCCAGAATTTTGATCATTTATTTTTTATCTAGCCATTCAAAAAGCCTTATCACCAAAAAAACACAACTTCTACCCCGGCCCATTAAACCACTTAAGACTTACAAATTGTGTCCTAATTCTAATTAGGTCACTGGTATATTGAGGAAATAGTCCTTGTACCGATTTAGAAGTTAGCGAGAAAATGTTTCTTATCAAGATTTCATTCCTGTAGTTCAAATGTGTGACTTTATATCATATATTTACTGTCAGTTCATCGAGGTATAATAAAAATTATGAAAAATAATTGTTACAGTTGGGGCACTGAGTTCCCGGAATCAATTTTTTATTTTTACTGTCACTAATTTCAAACTCCAACTTAGAAACATGCAGTGAAAAATGCTTTTGAACAAAAAGTCAAAAGGTAGTGATTCTTGATAACAACCAAGCCATGATATTTTTTGCAGAACTTTTAATGTATGATCATATGACCCGTACTGCCCTGTGAACCTTTTCTTTGCAAAACCATTGATGAAAGTCCCGTATGAGGGCCGTACGCATTTGCGCGCGCGGGGCCGGAAAAAGCCGTACGGCCCTACTACAAAAGCGGACGGCCTCGCGCGTTAAGATTTCAAGTAATTTTGTCTCCAATTTGGTCATATGATAAAATACTTATTGACTAAGTTAGGTCGGGCCAGATGGAAAAATAATTGGCTCGAGGTCATGGCGTACGGACCGAGCGCAGCGAGGTCCGTGCGCCATGACCGAGAGCCAATTATTTCCCCATCCGGCCCTCCCACTTAGTCAATAAGTACATAGTATTTACTGTCAGTACATCGAGGTATAATAAAAATTATAAGAAATAATCATGTTACAGTTGGGGCACTGAGTTCCCGGAATCAATTTTTCATTTTTACTGCCACTAATTTCAAACTCTAACTTAGAAATAAACATGCAGTGAAAAATGCTTTTGAACAAAAAGTCAAAGGTAGTGATTCTTGATAACAACCAAGCCATGATATTTTTTGCAGAACTTTTAATGTATCATTATCCTGTTACATAATTACAGTAACTCTTTTCTGAGGAAATTAATTCTAATCTTAAAACATGCAGCAATCTAACACTGCTTTTTCAGTCTACATGTATAAAGACTACGAGCAGTCCCTCCTTTTTCCTCAGGGATAGTAGAGCGAGCGAAATGCGAGCGCGCGTGAAAATCACCCCACGCGAGAAAGACGAGACGCGCATCTCGCCTTTCTCGCGTGGGGTGATTTTCACGCGCGCTCGCATTTCGCTCGCTCTACTATCCCTGAGGAAAAAGGAGGGACTACTCGTAGTCTAACATGTATATTATGTATTAATTTTTTAAGAGGGATCACAAAAGCCTTCCTTTCAAATTAATTTTTCTACAGGGAATGTAATAATTATGTCTATAACTCCAGAAACGATGGGAACAAATTATGCCCAAAAGTGATTATTGCTACATGTATCGGCTAGTTTACGGGTACTGCACTAAGGCACATTTCATAATTAAGAACTGATATTTACTGACAGAGATGTTTTACCCTTGCAGCAACCTTTGAACCATTTCAACCGAAAATTAGAACTTTAGTATGCGCTGTCCAAGAGATAAACAGCAGACTCGTACCCAGTCGCTATTTATTGGTTTTTGGGACGAGAGAAGATTGGAAACAAGGGTGAAATCAGGCGCGAGGGGTGGACCCCTCGCGCCTGATTTCACCCTTGTTTCCAATCTTCTCTCGTCCCAAAAACCAATAAATAGCGACTGGGTACGAGTCTGGATAAACAGTGTTCACATGACAAATACAGGTTTATTTTTTAAATCGCCATCAACAATCTTGCCTTAATCAAAAACTTCACTACTTGAAGGGGCAGTGTCACACAGTGTCAAAAATGTTTTTGATAATCAACAGAAACCATAAAATAATGGTCCAGTTTTGTGATAAATTACCACCCTAGTGTATAAAGACTGTTGACGAGTGTCTCTAGCCATAGATGGCCAACCGGGTTGGAGTGAATGAATGCAACTTGAAAATAGTAAGCCAAACTTTTTTAAGTAATGCTCCACATGACAACTACCGTAAAGTTCATTGTTCTGCAGCATTGGCTCTTTCCCACATAGAATATCTTTGGTTTCAAGAATAGCGGAGGGGCTGATGGTTATATTTCAGGATAAAAATAAAGAAAATCTATTTGCGTCAAATAAATTTTAGGAAATGTTCATGCATAACCAATCAGAATAGCAGAAGACAACAGCTAATAATTTTGCCTCTTTGGTGAAGTTCCCCAAATACAATATCTTTTAAAAATTGCATGTTGTGCAATTGAGTCTCAAATTACTTGATACCTTAAAGTAATTAGACAAAATGCACCTTAAACTTTTTATCGGTTTTCGAGTCTAGGCCAATGAGATCACTAGTTGTAACAATGAAAAAAGTTGACATTTCATCGTGCATTGCCGTTCAGCACTTTCCTTCTTATGCGAATCATTACTTAAGTTCTCTCCATTTTGGAAACAAAATGGACCAGAACATGACCATGATTTATCCGTCTTTCAAGAATTGGTTGATTTCTTTCACATGGTGTCAGACCAGAAACATGCAGTCAAATTCCTTGGACACTGCCCCTTTAATTTAGAAATAGTTAAGGGTTTCACAAAATAACTAACTTCTGCAGTAACAAGTTAAATGCCCCAATATTTGGAGTACTTAAGGTAACTGCTTTGTGGAGAGGTCATTGCAGTTTGCCCTAGGGGCAGGTTATCTCACAACGACTTCACAAGAGCAAAGCTGTCAGACTCAAGATTACAGTACTTTTTTTAAAGAGATAACTGATGGCCTGTAAGCATGGATTGAATTAGAAATTAAGTGGCATGGCCTGAAAAAGAAGAAATGATGACAGAAGAGTTTGTTCAAACTTGAGCAAGGGAAATATATTCAGCTGCTGCTTAAAAGTCCTCCTAAGATGGCCTCTGTGATGGCTAACATAAATAATACAAATTCCACCTCGTACCTTCCATTATGTACAGGTTTACGAACTAAAAAAAGGGCACTTTACCATTCTTCACGAAACAAGCGAGGTGCCACATGCCCTCTGATTGGTAGAAAACCATTTGCCATAACTACATTATGGTAACATCACCCCTTTCAATACAGCCAGATTTAATTGGTCCATTGGTGGTCCTATTAAACAGGACTACACTATTAATACAATTGCCATGTAGTTTCACTGATGTGATGGTAACAATGGTAATAGAAAACAGGAATTAATGATGATCTACCAGAAATAATTCACCTCAGTGATGGAAAAGAGTGGTAGACATTTACCTCATCGCATTGACGGCCTGGAAAATATCCACCACTATTCACCTCCACATTGGTGAATAATATTTATTATTATACATTGGTGTCACCAGCTCGATTTTGATTGGCTATAAGCACGCAGCTAATTAGTGCTTGCTGTTTCTGTTACGTCATACCTACAGACAATGAATTTTATATATGTAGAAGTGACGTCATACCTACAGACAATAGTTTGTCTGCTGTGCATTGATCACTTTTTTGTGTGCGCTCTTGTCTTTACAAGTGCAGCTCAGGAATATGCATAATAAAACAATTATTGGATTCGGTTTTCGCATGATAGCAATAATTATCAAAGCCTCATTTTGTGTTTTCCGCCTCAGCTTTCGGCTTTGGCAGATAACACAAACTTTGGCCTTGATAATTATCACTATCATGCTCAACCTCATCCAGTAATTGTTAATTATAATTTGTTAAATATTTGCCTTTTTTGAGTCGATCAGAAGCAGGTTTTGTTGTACATGTATCTTATCTACTGTTGCCAATAAGGTTAATCTACAAAATTAATACAGTATAATAATTCAGAGTTTCATCGGGAAAATGATGATGCTTTTGAATTGTTCATCTACTGAAGAGGTCCAAATGGTAAAGGAATCATCACTCTTGACTCCATTCGACGAATGAGTGGAACTAAACACAAAAAGAAAAGAAATTTTTTTAATAGTGGTAGCCTTGCTAATAAAGACCTGCTTATAAGAAGGCGCACAGATACAACTGTAACCTGTAAAAAATATGGTACTAGCTGAAAAAACAATCAGCCCTTGGGGCCTCTTGTTCTTCACAATGTACATGACTTTGTATGCCTTTTCAATCATTGTTAACCTTTGGCACATTGCAATCCTAAGTTCTGATCCCTTTCAAGGGTGTACCCAGCCTTTTTACAAGGGGTTAGGCCGGTGTGAAAAACTGGGCACTGTATTGACGCAATGTTGTGAAAGACAATAGCATTTTGGACAATGAGATTATTTGTCAGTCAACAAATAACTGGCATATAATATAACTGTACTTTGAAGGATAAATTCATAAGATCCTTACCAGTGTTGGCAACACAGTCATCCCATCCAGGCCTGTTCCACAGATTGTGTCTAATTTCTTGCCTGGTTGCAAGGTCATCATAAGCTGTAGACAAACAATTCAATAGAGCATTAAAGTCAGGCTGCCAAAATACAAGTAGCAAAATTTTGCTTACAGTAGCTTATTTTCCATGTTACACCAAATGCCACCAAATATGCAACTTTATAGTTGGATGAATAGATTCTATAGATGGTTTTCACTCACGCGACCTTCAGTCCTGTGGGACTCAAATGACAAAGGCCATGGCGGCCATGTTGGTGTACTTAACAAAAGAAGTTCATTAAGTTCTTTTGTAGTTGTACACCAATATGGCCACTGTGATGTAACGTGAAAACCATCTACAGAGCAAACCAGAAGCTGTAGTTTGGAAACAAGTGCAGGATGGAAATGGATTACAGTTCATCAAATTTAATTTATTGACAGGCCATCAAGAAATCAAACTTGCCATTCTTGTGAAATGTTTACTTTTCTGTCCGTTATTTTGTCTGTTTTGTTCATATTTCATGGCTTCTATCAGTTGGCGATGGTTTCTGTTACCAACAATGAAATGGGAAGGGGGGGGGGGGGGGTACGGGGACAAGAAAGGGGAATGGGAGGGAGGGGAGAGTCTCCCTCTGATGATCACTTTTAGAAATTTATTCTACAGGTATAATTAAGCAAATAATTACATGAACTTGTCACTACACTTACCCCATATGTGATGCACCACATACAGTTCTCCTATCTGAGAAAATAACCCTGCTACAGCATCGTCTTCTGTTTGACGGATTAGAATAGCCTTTCCCCTAAAAATAAAAGATTGACAAATAACAAAACAATATCAGACAAATATACATAATAATCTCTATGTGGGCTGTTTTGTTAGCTGCCTAAAAAAGCATACATTGAGCAAATAGGCCCTGTTAGTGGTAAATTCCGACAAGCAATACGGCCTTGAAATGACGACGCGACAGCCATGAACAACAGACTGCTCTGATGAATTACCCAGAGCGACACCAATGGCAAACTAAATTGATGGCGAATTTGATCTCAAAAGCATTTGTATCTGCTCTTATCGTAAACATGATAAAAACAAGTTATATTTTACTGAAGTGTATAATTTATAATAGTCATAATAAAGACCCAACAAGGCATTCATTTTAAATGATACCACTTTGTGAAATTCCGATGGGTGACACAAGAACGTCCCTAACAAAATACTGGGGGTAACCCTGTGATGGACTAGCATCCCAGCCAGGGGGGAGTAGTAATACTCCTAGTTGCTTTATGCTACAGAAACCGGGTTAAGCTCCAGCAGTTGTGAGCCACTAGGCTTGTGACTATTATTATCTATTAGATTATGGTGTAAGGAACAATTAATTATTTGACTTTGAAATACAGTACCAGCTGCTCTTTTTTCAAATAAAGTAATACCAGACAAGCAAGTATGACAATCTGTGATATACATGCTCGTGTACATATAATACTTAAATATTTTCAATTGGTATTTGTTCCTTTTAATAATTTTTTCCTTATCAGGTACATGTTGTGGACAGGTTCAATTCAAATGGACAGACTGCAAATCACAGTAGTTGCTAAAAAAATATATATCTCTGTGTCGTAACTGTTCATCAGTAGGATGCCCAAAATGCGTGCAATTCCACAATTGGTTTTCAGAAAAATCCATACCCACCTCAGGTTTTTTGTTTAGCACCCCCCATCCCCCCAGGAAATTCCAGTTTAGCTTCATACTTTTTTTCATACTTTTTAAAACCAGTTCTATGGTTTTCATGAGCATATCAAACAGGACTTGGGGTAAAGCCATTACCTTACTAATTAACCTTAAACGTTGATCTTAAAGAGTTAGCTTTCATGTAAGGTATAATGTGCAGTTCCAGAAAATATCCATACAACCCCCACGGAAGGTTTTTTGTTTAGCACCCTCCATCCCCCCAGGAAATTCCAGTTTAGCTTCATACTTTGCTTCTAAAATGTTGGCTTTTAAGACCCCCTCCCCCTAGAAATTTCCAGTGACCTTCCATGAGGTGGGTATGGATTTTTCTGGAACTACACAATTTATAAGCTACTTATGGTAGTGATACATTGTTATTAGTCTTACCAGTTGTTTCCCCACTCAATAAGTGTTCCAGGCTGAAGATAAAATATCAAGAAAACAACAATCGGTGTTTTTACAACTTATAAAACATACATTTGGCCACAGACAACAGTGTCTGCAAATAAAACCGAAACATTGCCATCGTGGACTCCAGCCCACATACAAACTGCTACATTTTATGCAATGTCAGACTCTAAATAGCCACAAGTAGTCTTTGGAGTTCTCAATGTAACCTTTATTCAACCTATAACCAGATAACTCGAGGCTCAATTTCCAGGCATTTTGTGCATCCCACGTGACAGGAAGATGGCAACTAAACTCACTAAAATAATATTAATGTCTTGAAATTGAACCTAGAGGGAACTTTGGCTATTTTTAAATGAACAATTCAGCCCTTAAAAATTTGGATATGCTGATGTTTCACTTTACATTAATTGATTACATGCACTTTAATTTATAAAATTACGCTTATGTAATTAGAGTAGATAATCAGGGTTTTCATTAAGAATTGTAGAAGCAGGAGAATAGTGTAAAGTAACAGGAGAATATTAATGAAAGAGCGAAGATAGCTACATATTGCCATCGAAATTTAGTCGGAGAATTCTGTGTAGTAGGCGGAGAATTCTCCGATCTCCGATGCCTAATGAACACCCTGGATAATATTTAAATTTCTCATCTTGTGTACAATCCAGTTTTGTTGTCATGCAGAAACCAGCGATATGGTGAATTTAATTGATGTTTTACCTTTAAATGATACGTTCTCAGTTCATAAATATGGCTTGGAGCCCGAGGTTCTGGTTCTCCAAAGAAAGAAAACTCATGAAGAAGCTGATTCTCCCTGTTGTTTATCATGGCTCGCCTCTTCCGTGCAAACTCAAGGAACTCCTAAAGGAAACAAACAGTCATCAGTTACTTTTAATGCTCTAATGTGGTGCAAGGGTATGGAGGCTCTGGTAGCAGAGATGGAAAAAAGCACTCACCCAGGAAAGTGTCACTACATTATTTGTGCAGTTCTGAAAGTCACTCACTCAGATAGAGAGTGTTGTCAAAAGTAGTGAGGAATACCATTAGATAACACTTGGGACACCTTATTGAGAATTGCACAAAGCAACAATGGAGCAAAGAGGTCCATTCTCAGGGAAGAAACACAATATACACTGTAGCAGGTCATATTAATAGTAAAATTTAAACCGAATTAAAGCAGCAGCTCAGTGCAGGGTGTTCATTAGGCATCGGAGATCGGAGAATTCTCTGCCTACTACACAAATTTCAATGGCAATATGTAGCTATCTTCGCTCTTTCATAATATTCTCCTGTTACTTTACACTATTCTCCTGCTACTACAATTCTTAATGAAAACCCTGCAGTGGTGCTCTGCTAGTGCAGGCTATCAAACAGCCGAGGCACTGGTTTGAATTTGGGACTTTCCTTTTTCACACTTTATTGCAGATATTTTATTTCAATAATAATGTGTGTCAACTTAATGAATTCATGTCAGGAAATATGAGCATTAACTTCATGTCTGAGGCATGGAAAGAGTACAGTGCCACTCAAAATGCACGTTACCACTGTCTCACGAGACCTGTCTCATTTCTCTCTTGGTGTAGATGGATGTTCTCTAATTAAGGTGTTTCCCTCCAGTTTCCGTGTAGCCGCACCGAACATTTTTGAGCGGCCGTTTAACTAACTTTCCTTTATTGAATTACTATGAAACTTACAGAAAGTATTGTACTTAGTTTGAAGTTTATAAGAGTGTAACAATTTTGTAAATCGCATCTAAAATTGCGGAGATAAATGAGAAACATTGAAATTACTTGAGTCTAAATTCCGAGCGATTGCGATGGCATCTAGAAAAATCAAAACTATTACGATAAACTATGATCTATGGCAAACAAAATACCTAAAAATTAGAACATTTTGTCAAGCCGATTTTGAGTAAATCAGAAAAAACATTTCGAACTTGTGATTTTGCATGTGTATGAGCACATCCAAAAGTTCCTAAATTAAGCTAATAAAAGTTTAATTTCTCAATCTCAAATTTACGCCAAAATGTGTGTTAAGAGTATGAGATGAAACTGTGAAAGTTTGAAAGCGTTTCTCGTTTTAGTTTTGGAGATTCGATTTTCTATAGGAAACCGTAGTTTTTTGACTGAGTCCTTGATATTGAAGTTTTAGCGCTTTTCTATATATTTAAAAAACCGCGAGATAGATTTTTTTAAAACCTTTATAGTCGTTTCTTTGTAATATGAAGAACATTGTCTCGAAGTTTCATCTTGATTGAAACATTGCAACATGGTCAAATTAAATAGTAAAGTTCACCCAACGCGATTGAGACTTTGTGCTTTGATTGCACGGTTGAAGGCGCACAAAGACGCTTTAATTAAATTAATTCAGGTGAAGCGCAACGCATTTCTGCGTGACCATCATGTTTTGCGAGGTAACGTTAGGGGCTGTGTTCCACGTTATTTTTATCATTCCCACGAATTTCAGGGGGACGTTTATTTGAAAGCACGTTTTTTATTCGCATTTGACGTGCACTGGACACTCTCGACATTTTGAATTGTAGGGAAAAGAAAGAAGTAAATGCGATTTGCATAATTCTCAACACGCAGAAATGCATTACACTTCACCTGAATTAATTAAAGCGTCTTTGCAACGTACGCCTTCAACCGTGCAATCAAAACACAAAGTGTCAATGGCATTTTAGGTGAACTTTATTATTTTATTTGACCATGTTGCAATGTTTCAATCAAGATGAAACTTGGAGACAATGTTGTTGATATTATAAAGAAACGACCATAAAAGTTTTAAAAAAATCTATCTCGCGGTTTTTGAAATATGCAGCAGCGCTAAAACTAGAATATCAAGGACTCAGTCAAAAAACTACGGTTTCCTATAGAAAATCGAATCTCCAAAACTAAAACGAGAAACGCTTTCAAACTTTCACAGTTTCATCTCACACACTAAACACGCATTTTGGGGTAAATTTGAGATTGAGAAATTAAACTTTTATAAGCTTAATTGAGGAACTTATTGATGTGCTCATACACATGCAAAATCGCAGGTTGGAAATGTTTTTCTGATTTACTCAAAATCGGCTTGACAAAATTTTCTAATTTTTAGGTATTTTGTTTGCCATAGATCATAGTTTATCGTAATAGTTTTAATTTTTCTAGATGCCATCGCAATCACTCAGAATTTAGACTCAAGTGATTTCAATGTTTCTCGTTTATCTTCGCAATTTTCAATGCGATTTACAAAATTGTTACACTCTTATAAACTTCAAACTAAGTACAATACTTTCTGTAAGTTTCATAGTAATTCAATAAAGGAAAGTTAGTTAAACGGCCGCTCAAAAATGTTCGGTGCGGCTGCATGGAAACTGGAGGGAAACACCTTAATGCTGACCTGGTAGTTGGTTTACATGTACTTGCATGCACGTTCATGTTTTTGACACTTTTTCAAAGGATAAATTAACTGACCATACTGTAGCTGTTATTTTTAATTTCAAATGATGTCAGAATGACATCAAAAGGTCATACATTTTTGCTTATTTATATTCTTAAAATGTTTATCCAAAACAATGGTAAAAAACTTACAAGTCATTACATATGCCATTTTTAAAACACACCTTGTTTTCTCTGATATACTGCTTAGCTTTCACCACTGATTCATAGCCGCCATGATACTTCCAAAGGTGAACTGTAAATCAAAATAAAAATGGTAAAAAATAACTGTTAATTAAAAGACAAGAAATGTAAGCATAGGGATATTAAATGACTGGTGCTGTTGTTAATTTGCTTCTTAGACCAAAGGATAAGGTAAGGTGTGCAATCTTCTGAATAGAAGTAAGTGCTTGTGTGTATCACATACAGTCATACAGTGGAATAAAGGCTTGGTGTTGATTTTTAAAAAAAAATGAGCAAATTTAATGTGTGAACCCTTAAAGCACCTTTTATCCACTTTTGATTTTGTGTAATTTTGGAGAGAAAATCGCCTGGAGAGTGCTGAAAATAGCATTTCAGAGCATCTGAATTTAAAAATTTTCTTGGGGGGAGGGGGGGGGCATGCCTCCAGATCCCCCTAGAGGCTCGTGCCTTTGGCGCTCAATTATCTAGATGGTTACTTTTCAAATTTAGCTGCCTACCTTAAAACTTTTTGACAACCCTGTATACTCCAATGATTTAATGAGTGATATGATAGAAAACAAACATTAAAATGACTGCCAAAATTAACTACATGTAAAAGGCAAGTTTTGGCCATTTCAACATAATAGCACAATGGAGCCTTTTAACTGAGGTTATATCCATGCCCTTCATAAAACGGACACCATTTACTCTATCCCTTTGATGTCCCTACATGTAGGGGTTCAACTGTAATTCAAGAATCCAGTGCAGGGTGCGACTCAACAGTTACATATACCGGTAAATACAATTCTGGACACTTACTTGCTTGATCAAGTCTTCCAAACATGGTTGTCCAGGCTCCGCACAGCTCTCCTGGAAACTGTTTGTCTTCACTGAGTTTGGGCAAAGTGTCTCCTCTGGGGAAAAAATGTGATACATGTAATTATCAAAGCACGAAAAGATCTTTAAAATCAATAAAAAGGAGTTAAAAGTTCTAGTATTTGTTCAAGGACGCAGGGAATAAGCAAGGAATTGGCATGATTTTACTGAGGCAGTCTTCAAACTGATTTAGACAGCACAACTTTTGCCTACAACTATCACATGCAACCTGCTCATGCCATAAATACAACACAAATTGCATTGTCTTAATCAGCCTGCAACATGCTCACAACTGTTGCAAGCAACATGAAAAAAGTTGTAGGATTTTGAAACATGTTTTAAAACCTGCGACAATCGTAGCCGCATACATGTGATGTTGTACACAAATTGGCCTAAAAAGTCACATAGGCTGGATATGCTCTCGGCCCTTCAATTGTAATTCACAAAGGTTTCCCATACACATGAATTGGTCATCTTTCAATAGTTCCATACACAAGCAAAAACATGTGGCTGTGATAGAGAGGAGTGATTTCAGGTACTCAATTCATTAACATTACATAAATACCTGCAACATATACATTGCAACAAACCAACACAAATAAGTTAATATATATACTTACACCAAAGAAACATATTCTTCGATGCATTCTGGCTTTACATCATTGACTAGACAGAAAAGAGAGAGCCGCAGGATCATTTTTTTCCTTCTATATAAGCTATGCATCGATACAGTTAAAATAAAATTAAAGATGATGATCTAAGATTTTTAAAGGCCGAGTAAATATTAATAATTAATATTGATATTAAGCTTATATTATCTAAACTATTTCTGACATAAACATCAAGTCACACTACTTTTGGTGTAAACTTCGGACCCAGATATAAATTACAACAAATAAAAACATTTTTGTTATAGAAAATTTAACAAAATTTTTAAGGTACTTTAAAGTTTAACGTAATTTAAACTTACATTCAAACTCATAGAGTGTTTCCCTTTCAGTCAAAACTTTGGAGTGAGCAGCTGTTGCCTTTTCTACGGGTCCAAAACCAAGGATTTTTGAGAATAAGCCTTGTGAGTCCTCACTGCTTTTGCAGCTGGACACTGAAAGAGCTCTAGCCGACACAAAACTCTCCCCAACATTGAAAAGAGATCGCCGAACCAGCGAGAATACTCGTCTTGACATTGATAGGGTCGCCATGTTGGTTTTCACTTCCACCGTTATGTAAGTCAACTTGAAATGTCTTGAGGGGTGGAACCCAACCGCTGACCACGAGTCCTTGGCGCTGCTTATGGCGGCCAGCGCGGAGTCGTGTCGGCTCTTGAGTCGGGGGTGGGGGGGAGTTGGGAGTTTGTGCGTTGTGCGAAAGAACTAAGGAAACAGGCTAGAAATTAATAAGGTACAGGAACTATTACCCCCCTCCAAATGTACCTTATTTACCATAGGAAATTAACGCTTCATGGAATTAACGCGAATCGTTAAAATTCGCGTTAATTTAAGTCGCGTTAATTTTGTTGAGCGTTAATTTCCGCGACGTTAATTAAGAGCAGCGTTAATTTCCGCGCTCTTAATTTCCAATATTTTAACCCATAGTTAGTACTAACTATGTTTAACCCCAATTTTGGAACCTGTCTAGACATTCTTAACACCTTTATTTTAATCTTTCACAAAAGCTAAAGTAAAGCTTTACAAAATTTAAGTTCATCTTCATCGTTGTCACTGTCAGAAGAGTAATGTTTTCAATGTCTAGTCTCCTTTGATTTCTGCCAAGATAGATTTTGAATCGTCAACATAGTCTTTCTCGACAGAATACGAGACTTTCTCTGTCCTCTCTTTCAAAATCGCCAGACTTCTCGCTTGTGTTGAAATAAATTTGTTCCAGTTGTCACCACCAACTGTATCTTAATCGCGTTAATTTCCTTTATTGTGCAATTCTACCTCCTCTTTCGCGTTAATTTTCTTTATTCGAAGATCGTTTCCATTAAATTCGCGTTAATTTAAGTCGCGTTAATTTCCAATACCT
Organism: Cladopsammia gracilis; assembly: GCA_022457155.1. Taxonomy (NCBI): domain Eukaryota; kingdom Metazoa; phylum Cnidaria; class Anthozoa; order Scleractinia; family Dendrophylliidae; genus Cladopsammia; species Cladopsammia gracilis. Next base: position 944,808 of record JAJGOT010000029.1, on the reverse strand, counting down.
TTCCGATCCGAAGGGCAGCCAAAATGACGCACAGAAAATCAGAGCACAATTGAAAGGACAACTGAACCCATGAACGACTGAGTAACAAGGTGACCGACAACCGAACGCAAAAACCAGCAAGCGAAAGAGAGAAGGACTGAACGAATCTTTTATGTTAGATTAAAAGGAATTGTAGTAAAGAAAGAAACCTTAAAATGTGGCATATGCTTACACAGTTTAATAAATATTTCTCGTGGACATTTTTAGTTTGTTAATAGAGTAGTGTTTGAGTGCTTCAGTCAGTTAGTTTATTAAAATCAAAGATCTCCATCGGGGGATGAAAACACAAAAGTAAAAATTGTACCCCCCCTTTCTTTGCCATCATATAAAAATGAGTCAAAAATGTACCCCCCGTAGCTATAATTAACGAACAGTCCCTTAGCCCCTAACAGATTCTAAAATCTCGTTTTGTGTCGGTGTTGCCCTAATTCATGATGATTGAAGTAAGTTTTTCATTGAGGAAAGACAGCTTATTTTAAACTATGACCCCCTCCCCCCCCCCCCCTCCCCCAGCCAAACGGCCACGGCAGAAAATACCACGTGATCATGATTTTCCCGCCATTTTCACGAACACTGTGAAACGGCCAACGACTTGGTGAGGAATCAGGCAAGGAAGGCTGTTTTCACGTTCGTAAACAATGTGAGTATTTATTTGATATTTTGAATCGTTCTTCTGAATAACAACCCCATTTTTAGGCCCAAAGCACTTATATTTGATGTTGTATATATAGAATAACTAAAATCTCAATTTCACGCAAATAGAGCGAGAACCTGGAGAAAGAAGTGACGGATAGTGATTGTAACCAACGTCACACATTCCCGAAACATGTAAGTTGTAATGTTTCGGTAACATTAATACTCTCAAGTCGTTTACTTGAATTTATCTTCTCTAGTTTGAGTTTACGTGAAGTTAGCGCAAAGGGCAAGCTCGGCACGGCATTCGCCGTTTGCCGAGGAACGAGATGCTAAAAGTCTTGCGGGCATGTCGTATTGATATGAACTTGACTGCAGACAAAGGTGAAACGTCGCAGTGTTCTTTCATTCTCCCAACAATTTATAACTAACGAATCTCACCTACTCTCGATCGGGTCAATGGCAATGTGACAAATGTGGCAAAGATCTGAGATTCAGACGAGCACGCCCGTCATTTTAAAATGAGAGTCCGCCCCAGGCCTTTCTCTAGATCCGTCACTGGAGGGGTAGAGTATGGAGTATGCACCTTCAAGTTTCTTAGGATTCTCCCCAAAACAACACCAGGTTTTGTAAAGCGGCCATGAGTGGCCTCCAAGTTCACTGTAACATGATTTTGGGTGTTGTTACAGCTCTGAAAAAAATGGTACAGAGTAAATAAGTGAAAGTAAATAACAGAGTAAATAGTACAGAGTTGGTCGAGATTCTAAAAACGCTTTGAGAGGGTACCAAAGACAGGATGTGAAATGAACAGAACTTAGCTTGGTTACACTTCCTAACCATTATATCTGAAAGAACTCATGTCGATGTAACATTGACGCTGCAACACTCAACGTGTCAGCCTCCTACACAGACGTTGTTAGGGATCGTCACGCAATCTTTCCTCCCCCATTGTGTGACGAGACCTAACAGACGTCTGCGTAGGAGGCTGCCATGCAATACAACATGAGAAGCGTGTCGCAGCATTCGCGATAAAACGCTGGTGGATGATTTTTACAAATAGGCTACTGAACTGACAGAAAAATACTTGACTTTCTTGACTGCTAACCAGACCAAATTAATTTGAGATGGGAGGGATGAGTGAGTAAAGAGACATTAGGTTCACTCAAGCTCAAACTTCAAGTTTGTAAAGCTGTTCTTGCAAGCTTTAAATGAACAAAACAAAGCACAACAAAGTTCAACACTGTATTCATATTTTTAGAGTTTTTATTTAATTTTAATCTGTTTAAGAGATTTCTGGTCTTCCTTTCTAGGTTTTTTCAATGTGAATGAAAACCTCAAGTGTGATATTCAAACAAAGTCTATCAGAGTAAAGTGTTTGCCTCACGGTGTTTCTCCAGCCTAGTTTCTTCACAGATTAAAAATATTATTGAGAAAGTTGGATCTGAATGATTATTAATCATTAACCTTCAGTTGACCACTTAACTTTAATTATTTGATGGTCAATGCATGGGTTCAACACATTAACAGCAGGTTCTCATTCACATATTCATAAATATCCGGCTAAGTTCAGTATTATTTTGTCTTATCTTAGTTGTCAAATGTGTGGGTTGATTTTCTTGACAGATACCGGGGTATTATATTTATTTATAGACAGGGACAAGATAGCTTCTAACATACAAAAGTGGTGCAATCTTTCAGCTGTCATGAGATGCCGATAACTTGTTTTCTTCCAGAACACCATTAAGTACTGTATGCGTACACTTTTGTTGCTTCCCTTGCTTCCGCCTAATGAGATGCTAAAAAAAATTATGTGTATATATATACTTATAACATGAGCCTATCACAATAGTCTTGGGCACGTAAACACGTTTAAAAACTAGTGGCGATGCCCTTTCCTCTTCTCCTTGATTTTCAACGTCTAGCCAGCTGACAATAAAACTGACAATAACAGTGTTTTTTTCTTAAAGGATAACGGCTTCCCGATATTCAGGAGCCTAATGGTATATATAAACCTTTAAAAGCAAGTAATTTACAAAAATTAAGCAAAAGGGTGACTGGCTTTCTGTTATACAGGAACATTTGGTTTACCATACATGAAGCTAGTTTAAAGAGAGAGAGTAGTATCCATGGCTTTTATGTCTGAGCTGAAATTGAAAATTTAAAAAAACTGATAGGTGGTTTATTTACAGTGTATCTGTCTGGCAAAGTCCTTTGCCAAATTTTCAAGGTCGAATTTGCCAAAATGACTTTATTGATTAAGTGAATTTTATATGACATTGTTTCAGTCTGGGCGGAAAAAACTGCTCGCTATAACTGAAGGTGTATTGGCTGAATTGTGTGGAGACCGAAAAAACTGAACATTAATGAATGAGACCAAATTGTTACACTCCAGGGTGGGGGGGGGGGGGGGGGAAGGGGGTGGCTGTACTCGGCTATAATAGTGAATGAGACCAAATTGTTAGACCCCCTAAAAAAATCCTGAAACAAAAACATAACAAGAAAGGTAAACATTGTCTTCATACTTTTGAACGTTTTTATTTCATTTTAATCTATTTAAAAAGCCCTAAATATCGCATTTAGAAAGGGTTGAATTTGCAACCAACGCAGCCATTTAAGAGCACAGTCCACTACAAAAACAGAGAACGGTAAGCTTTCTGTCTATTTTTTTTTTCAAGCTGTGAATGAAATTCTCAAGTGTGATATTCAGATAAAAGCTATAGAAATTATTCGATTATCAATCTTGAACTTGGCTACTCACTTTAATTATTTGATGGTGAATGGGTTCGACACATTAACAGCAGGTTCTCATTCGCATATTCGTATATATCCGGCTTAATTCATTTGTGTTGTCTGAGTTCTCAAATACGTGGGTCGATTTTCTTGACAAATATTATAAACAGGAACAAGCGGAAAGTTTCCTAACGTACAAAAGTGGTGCAATATTTCAAACTTTGAAGCTAGTTACTGTAGCAGCTGGCACGAGATGTTGATGACTTGTTTTTCAGTTCAGGAACTGAAGCCGTTAAGTAAGCGTGCACTTTATGTCGCAACCTTTACTGGCTTTACTTCCTACTTCCTGCCATGAATATCTCGTAAAAATAATTGAAAATTAGATGCTCAAAAAAAGAGTTATGTATATGACTTTTATAAGCAAGTAATCTACAAAAATTCAACAAAAAGGCGGCGGAAACAAACTTATTTCTTCATTTTTTTTATTCATCTTAAAACCCGAAATTTGTTTGCTTTTTTTTTTACAATACGTAGCTGTACTTACCGTAAGCGTTAACGCTGATGTTTGTTTTGCAATATTAAAATTCCCCAATACAACAATTTCCCCACAAAAACACCCGCAGCTGCACAATACTTCATGAAAACCACGCGTGGCCTGCTATCAGCCTACTCGGTAAAAATCAGATAGAAAAATAATAACAGGCGTATATTGGTTTGGGTGGGCGTAAAAGATTTACTTATCTAACAATTATCGGTCAGTTAAATGATATCGCACACATCCAATTTTCTTTAAAACAAACCAGAAAATAATTGTCAGTTGGAATATTGAAATTGTCAGTAGGAGTTGGTGCTAATGAATCATTTTCACCTTCGTTGCCTTGGAACAACATTTGTATAGAACCAGAACAAAGCATTACAGTGATGTTTTGTCTACCTTTGTTTGCTGCTCTTTGAACTTTTCGATTCATTCCTACAAAATGAAAGAACTACAAGCTCGGGAAGGGAAACGGAGGTGATGGGGTGGGGGGATGGAGGGAGGGGGAGTGAGAGGGGTACTCGCCTGAACGACATAAGCCATTTCAGGCCCCGAGGGATATTTTTTTTAATAGTCATTCTGGTCTTAGAACTGAATTGGTTTAAAGTTGGACAATTTTGGTTTGAAAACAGATATGTTTTGCCTGTTAGTTCGAAAATAACGTATAGAGTTGCCATGTTGTTATGATAAAGGGGAACATCCTAAACTGGCAAGGACTGAAAATGGGTAAAGGAAGTCCTATATTGGGGTCTGAAACAGTGTAAGGGTTTGAAACGCCCAACACCCCCCCCCCCCCCCCCCCCCCTTACGAGAATAAGAGCCATGCATGTGGCGTGTTTCTCAGTAATGAGTCATGTTATTTAAATATTCTGTGGGAAGATCCCCAATGTGTGAACATTAAAATTAAAAGTATTGATATAAGAATCAGCACTTTGCCGTAGTAATTTTGTTTTTTTAGTATTTCAAAGCAATTTTTTTTTGTCTTTCGGTTTTCACAAAAACGGCGTCTGATAATGCTTCTTCGGGTAAAACATTGAAAAATTAAGAGAAGTTTTTCTGAATTAGAAATGGAGTAATATCGTAATGAGCTCTGTTGACTCATTTAATTTTGGTTCAGACTTAATTTTTATTTTCAGCTGTTCCGCTGTGATCAGCATATCAATCTTCGCCGACTCGTTTTAGAGTTATTTTCTTAAAATAAAAAAGAATTGAAACACCAACATACCCATAGCTGAGGCGATAGATTTCCTAAAGCGAAGTTCATGCAGAGAAAACGAAATGGATTCGTCATTATTTATGCTACTGACCGAGAATCAATTATAAACCAAAAGACACCACCTTAATTAATTACCGCAAGGATTGGCAAATTGATTTTCATGGAAATTTAGTCACAAAACTGGCCACAGATCCAAATGCTGATCTCAAGATTGTTTTTAAGATCAAACTGACCAACATATCACCAGAATTAAGACTGCATGGATTCTTCGTTTTTTTTATGTTGTAATAACCACCCTACATTTTTCCGGAAGTAAGCGAAAAAAGTTTGTTGTTTTTTTTTTCGCCGGCCATTCAACGTAACTGTCTTCCGATATTAAGTAATCTATATTCACAATTCGAAGTTAACATTGTCTAAATGACGAGGTGAAGTGAATGTACTTTCCAGTTAATAGCCGAGATCCAAAGATATAAATGTGTCGGTCCTCCTTGAACTTTCACTCGTGTGTGATTTAAAGGAACTGCTAAACTGTGAGTTATTTCATCGAAGATTCAGTTTCTTCTTGTATTCTTCTCAAAGGGATTTTCAATACGAAACAATCATTTCTTTACAAGATGTCGTGCATTAAAAACACTATAAATCAGACAACATCATCTCAAGGTACAAACAACACGAACAGTTCATTTGCGTTCGCTCCAGAACCTGAGGTATTAAGAATTACTCGCACAGTCTTGTTCAGCCTTATAGCAGCGCTCGCTCTGATTGGAAACTATGTGGTGTGTCGAGCAGTTTGGAGACACCCTGGAGTTAAACCGATCGCACATTACTTAGTCAGCAACTTGGCTTTTGCTGAAATCATCAGCATGGTTTGTTTGATGTTCACGTTCCATGCCTACGAGCCGCCATGGTCTTGGAAGCTTGGTAATGTTATGTGCAAGGTTCTGCCTCCTTTACAGATAGCAAGCCAGCTGGTCATAACAACAACCTTGGCCATTCTTGCCGTGTATCGTTGTGTTCTACTTATCAAGCCGTTGATAGACAAACCAACATACAAACAAACGCGTCGTTTCTTACTTGTTTCTTGGGTGGGGTCTGTTGGGCTGGCAATTCCTGCAGGACATTTTCGTGTCGTGACAGTGGACGGTGACAACTGCGATATTTATAGATGCAAAGAGGTGTTTCCCAAAGGCTTCAAGCACTACCAAGATATTTACTCAGTCGTTCTTTTCGTTATCAACTATGCCCTGCCACTTGTAATAATGGCGATATCTTACTCGTTGGTCAGAAAGAAAATCAGAGAACACATCTTTGTAATTCAAAGGCTTCGGGACGAGCAGAGCAAGGCGCTTTCATCCGTTGCTCGGCCTTCAACTTGTACGACAGAAGAGATACAAGGAACGGGAGAGATAAACCAAGTGGAGCATGAAAATCAGATGACGCTTGAACTCGTGAGCATGAAATGTGAACCTAAAATAGAAATGGCCGTCAGAAAGCCGCAAAGAAAGGTTACATTCGGGAAAGGAAAAATTAGCGAGAGTATATCATACGGCCAAAACTTCTTGACAAAAAACAACAAAGAAACTTTTGAACTGGAGAATGATCTCCTTAAAATGGTGTATGCATTGGTGTTAATATTTATAGTTTGTTATATCCCTTTCCAGGTCAACTTTCTTTTGATGGAATTTAAATTTGAAGCGTATATGTACTGGCCTCATCGTCACATGTTTAGGAGGCTCGCGTTTACCCTGACCTGTTTACCAAGTGCCTTGCATCCTGTCTGCTATGGTTTAATGAGCAGGTTTTATCGTAGGGCGTTTATCAGAATGATTGCTTGTAGAGCTTCCGTGAAGTAATTCGCAACAACTTGTTTTCTTTAGTTTAAGTTGTCACATGGGCATAGTCATTGTCCTTCAATTTACGTATTTCCTGGTGTAACCAGGCTGTTTTGCTGTGTGTCTGCCTGCCTTATTTTCAGGTGTGACCAGACTGTAATGCGGTGAATCCGCCTTGTTTCCTAGTAGTTCCTGGTGTAACCAGGCTGTTTTGCTGTGTACCTGCCTGCCTTGTTTCCTGGTGTGACCAGACCGTAATGCGGTGAATCCGCCTTGTTTTCTAGTAGTTCCTGGTGTAACTAGGCTGTTTTGCTGTGTACCTGCCTGCCTTGTTTCCCGTGGTGTGACCAGACCGTAATGCGGTGAATCCGCCTTGTTTACTAGTAGTTCCTAGTGTAACCAGGCTGTTTTGTTTTGTGACTTTCCTGGTGTGTTCACCCTGCAGTCTATTTTGCAGGATAATCCACCTTTTTCGACGACGTTTAAAATGATTCTCCCAGTACTACTCTGTGCATCTCCGGGTTTCCAACATCCAGATTATTGTGGAACGATGTGATTCTATTGTTTCATTGTTTTCGGCAAAGAACCATGTGAGCGTCAAAGGAAAATTGGGTACACTTGAATCTTGTGCAAAGCAGCATACAATGTAAACCAAATAAATGAAGGTTCTTTACGCTTCTCACAAAGGAAAAAATGAGTTCGAACCTAACTATAGTAGAAAGATAAATATAAAACAGAACAGCATAATGGTAAAGCTAAAAATTATCAAGTATTCGGTTAAATTACACTCTTTGGTCTTACCTTGTTTCAGAGCCCTATCATATAGCTGTCGTAAAGCGCTCATAATATGTTTACTGTTAGATCTTGGGGCTAGAAAAATAGCCGTACAGCTCAGATTATATAAAAGTTATTAAGATACTTGCTCGACTGTCTGGAGGCCTCTGCTCGCAGGCTACCGTCAAACGGTTGGCATTTTACATGCGACAAGATTAAAGGTAATGGGGCCCATGCGCATCCCCTTCAAGACCTCCCTCCCCTTCAGAGAACACGCTCTTTGCAAAATCGAGGTCACAACTACACCCTGCCACGAGTCAGGACAGAGCGGTTTAAACGCTGCTTGGTAAATCGATGTATATTTCATTTCATCTAGCTATCCTTGTAAATGGATGCTTCTTACATTTTTAGACTAGTATTATTAGTATGATATTGTTACTGTTATTGATTTGTTAACTCACACGTTTGTCTGTGGGTTGGAAGTTGTTAATAATAAAGATCTTTGATTGATTGATTGATTGATTGATTGATTAATTGAATTTTTAACTCGTCAATACGAGAAGCGTTAAACGAGTTACAGCATTTAGGTGGAAATTTTACTCCATCGATCGTTTGATCGGCTGCAGACATTGTGCTCGCATATACAGTGGTCACCTACCTTACCCATGGTAAGCTTGCGCATGTGCAACCCATCAACGTGTCCCCTTAATCGTCAAATATCCGGTAGATAGAAAGTTATCCCTAAACGACAAAATGTTCCTTTTGTATCGTCAACCTTAGAAACTATAACCCTATTTTGACCATCGTATTTACGACTCCGACGAATGTTAATCTGTAAATTTTGCTTATATGAGATATGGTGATAAACTATTTACTTGTGATGTAGTTATATGTAATATTGAATACAGAATTTGAAAATTCTGATATAAAAATGTACAGGTTGTATGTGCGTTGTGAACATACATTCTGTATTTACGACTGTCATGAAGTACGGGCAAGGTAAACATGAGTAGGAAAAATCACATATTTTTCTCTGAATGGGTAACTTTTTCCAAAGCAATGCCGCACCTTACAAAACGTTTGAGGTGTATGTACTTTCATACCGAAAGAAAGGCTAACCATTCGGCTCAAGGTCTGAGTTCACACCATCAAAACATAAACTCACTTTTTACTGACTTTTCTAGCCGCTTACAAACCCAGGCTGTTTCTCGATCCTCGTCCCCCGTTACCAGTATCGTTTGTGTTTCACTGTTTCCTGTTCTCCATCACCTATATTTCGGTTTTCCTCTTTGCTTCAGTCAGCAACCTTTTGGATAGTACCATGGGTACCAGAGGTCCTCTAGCGGCACGCTTTCGTGAGATGTCGGGGCCGGTGTAATATGAGAGTGATGACAAAGTGAGAAAAGTCTCTGGCACTTAGGAAGGTGCGTAGAAAATTAGGCAAGAAAAACAAACTATCCGTACCAAAATATTGCCCCCTCAGACGAGGGCATGTTGTAAAATCTGGACTGGAGTGGAGTGGAATGGACTGGACTGGATTTGTAAAAGGTGGATTTGTAAAAGGTGGATTTGTAAAACGTGGATTTGTAAATCCAAATCCATCTTTTACAAATCCACCTTTTACAAATCCACCTTTTACAAATCTACCTTTTACAAATCCACCTTTTACAAATCTACCTTTTACAAATCCAGTCCATGTTTTACAAATCCAGTCCAGTCCATTCCACTCCACTCCAGTCCAGGTTTTACAACATGCCTCAGACGAGACATTTGCTCCGGGCGTGCGCGCTATTGTTTTGTTTTCTATTGTTTTGGCTTTTGTTTTAGTTTTAAGAACGGTATGCATAGCTAATGTATGGGGTTATACGGAAATATTTCCGATATCAATACTATCTTGTTTATTTAACCTTGAAGCGCGAGATTTCCTTGATAGCCGTGATTTCTGCTTTCTTTCTGATTTCCCTCGTTCTCACCGCAAGGCCATGCACTGACAGACGAGCAAGCGAACGTAAACACAGTGCCGACCAAAGGAAGCCATAATACACTCAGTCGAAGCATCGTGCGGCTGAAAAGTGCAAAACGAGGGAGGTTTTTTCGCTCGAACCAAAGCAAATTTCCCACCAAAATATTTACTAGACTCCAGTCTTTCCAAAACCGATTGTGGATGTTGACAGTGCCCCTGTTAAAAAGAGTTAGAACGCTTAAAGCGATGACCGCGCGGTCGAAATCTGTACAAGCCTTTGTACGAAATTGTTCACTTCAAGGTCAAAATGACGGCACTTTTTTTAAGTTATTAAAATATTTTAACGTTCCTAGATAGAATGATAACCACAGTACTGGAATCCGAGTGTGGATTTCAGAAAAGTAACTCAGAAATGCGTGAAATTTGAATTTCCTTTAAAAAAATGACCTTTTTGCTGTGATTTTAGGGTCAAATTGGGAGCCTGGTGACGAGTGAAAATACTATAGTTGCCATGAACAATCCTTTCCAAACAGGAGCCCCCCAAACGTCAAAATTCACCACTCACTCACACTCACTCAGCCGGCTGCAAGGCAGTCGGCCAAAATTCACCAGCTTCCATTATTTATCAAAAACATATTATTCACGCTCCAGGAAGCGGGAGAAAATACTCAGCAAAGTTTTTTTTTGCTGAGGTTGTGCGACCTGCTTCTTGAAACCTTATTCACTTTTCAGGCCAATGTATTTTCGCTGTCCACATTCAGACAAATGCCATTCTAATCCCCACCCATTTCCACAACAAAGGTGTCTCTCCATATGCATGCTCAAACCAAAACGGCTCAATCCCCTCCCCCCCCCCCCTCCCCCTCAAGCTTACGCCCGCGCAGAAAGCCGTCATCCTCATTTCAGTTCCTTTTTCCATTTCCCTTCTCATGCCCTCTTCAGTTCCAAGTTTTCATTCCTGATCATTCCTGTGTTAGCATTATATCGTATGGTTCTGTCAAGAGCTGTATTCGGGATTATACCGGGTCACTGCGCATTTGATCATGTTGATTTTAGAAATTTACAAAATGGTAATCTGACAAAAATAAATACGGACGCCATGTGATAAATCAGGCATCCTATTACGTGCGTCAGTGCAAGAATACTTTCACTTTCGAAAACACCTCAGTTCAGACGCAGTTTCGTTTCTTCGTGATAAACCGGGTTTTTACTATCAATTTGCTGGCCGCTGATTTACTTCGACACGGTGAGTATATGTATTATATGCATTAAACATGTCTACAGCTTATTCAGTAGTTGGTAGTGCATTGTCATTGCACTCGACCGTAAATAAATGTAAAAGTTTGGCGTCTTCCGCGTGATGGATCTGCGTGCTCGTGATGTCTTTAAATAGCGTGTTCTTTATCACTGTTTGCCCTGAACGTTTGTGGTGATACGAAAACTTGCGGTGGCGCGAACTGTTTCTCTCATAACGTCCCGAGTACTTGGTATTCTTTTGGGCGAAAACGTCGTTTAAGTATGAGATTAACAACTCTAGACAAAAAGTCACAGTAGCTGATTTAGTGCGAGCAGGCATCCTAACATACCCTGGCTACAGAGGCCTGTTCTCTCTCTCGTGATATTAACTCGATCCTTGTAAAAAAAGTGCTTAGTGCGCGGCGGTGATCGTCTACGATAATCGACGGAACGGAAACAAAGGTATGTTGGTGGCTGCATCATGGTTTCCACAACTGCTTTTATATGATTGCAGATGTTTTGGCGAGAGTTTGAGCGATCGATCGTTGGCGGTCACATGCCTTCAGGACATCAGTTAAGCTTTCATTTTGTCCGATTTAAAACCAAGAAAACAACGATACTAAAATATTGTTAAAAATAGCTGAAATAGCAATGGAATTTGACAAATATTTGAGCTCAGAATGTGAGGTTCTGTGCATAAACAAGGGCACAAATAAACGGGGAATAAATATCCGGTACCTTCAGCGTTAACTTTTCACCCCTCGGCCATTCGTCTTCTTACTTTCAAATTAGCATTGTTAGCGGAAATCAGATTCCATAAAGAATCTCGTAGCTCGACGAAAGAGAATGGCTTAAAATAATGTTCTTCGAAGTGTGTAGTTTTGTTTTAATTAAATTTTATATGATTAAATTTATAAAAATTGTATAATTTTTTAGCAATTTTAGATTCTGAAGTCTTATTAAGATAATTTTACTTTATTTTAATTAGGTTTGTTTTAGTGTCCTCAATTAGTACTGTGATGTACTAGAATTTTATGACAAATAAAACTTTTTAAAATCATCATCAAGGGGTGAAAAGGTTGCCTTGATTGAATTACAAATTCCGTGAGCAGTTCTGTTCAACACGCGTGTCACATCGCTCATCTCGTGTAAACGTGCGCACAAGTGGAATGGATGAAAATAGCCATAAAAATACGTTATGTGCTTTTTGCATATAGATGCAACCTGCCTATGATATTTATTTTATATTCTATAGGATATTTTTGAAGAGATCGTAAATTCTTACTAACATGAATGTGATTCGCGTGTGCAGATTAGTGTCACCTTGGTGATGTCACGCTTTCAAAGCCCAACCATCACTCAAAACTGAATCACATATTTACAGTTCCTCGTCCCCCCGCTTTTTTCGTTTACTTTCACCGTTCCCTGTTCTTCATCACCTATATTTCTGTTTTCCTCCTAGCTTTAGATCCAGCTTTGTAGATAGCGGCATTGCGTAGAAAATCTGGCAAAACAACAAACAAACAAAAAACATTTTTATACTCACGATACAGGAAGCCCGAGAAACACTTTACAAAGTTTTTGTTGAGGCTGCGTATAATTATCTCTGCCCATATTCACACGTTATCTTTAGATTAGATTAGATTACGGTCGATTGACCATATTCCGGAATAAAAATAAACAGAATAGTCTCTGAGAAATGTTTGTTCATCATACACACAGTGCAATATAAATCGGCCAAAACATGTTTGTAATACCTTAGGTGCGGTGAACCAAGTACAATGTGCGAATGGGGAAACTGGGTACTAGAACTGAATTTCAGAGCTTTGCTAAGCCTTGTAATAATTGCGAACATTTCTGCAAAAATAACCTCACCTTTGAAAAGTACAAATAAAATTCAAAATAAAGTGTTAACATATGTCATACAACCTAGTATCTAAATTCAGCAATAGATGTTTGGTTTTCCAGCAGCTTCCAAATCTCGAGAAACGTGATCTTTTGTGAACTTTCTGTATATTCTTATTCTGGATATACGTTCAATTGAAAGCACTGAACCTCCCCACCCCACCCCCTCTCCATTTTCCTTTTCCCCTCTAACTTTCCGCGTTCGAGCAAGTCATGATTGGTTTTGGTTTTACTTCTGATTGGTTAAGAAAGTGGCGCGTTTTTTTTGGCCAATCACAAAGCGTAGCAATGCAAAACCAAAGCAATCACGAAATTGCTTTCGACACTCAATTGAAAACCACTCTATGTAGCTGACGAGTGATCTGATAGCGATTAGCGTATGACCTTGAAAAACGGTTTTTTTGAATGTTCGCGATTTGTTTCATCCGCCAATAGTTTAAAGGATCAAAACAAGCTTTGCTCGTTTTCCCGCCAAAAGTATTCCTATTATGGAAAGAGGCTCGTCCAATTGACCTATTAGAATGCTGAGAATTACAGAGAATTATAGCTTCTTTTTTGTTCGCAAACCGTTCGCTTTGCTTTGCGTGTTTGCTAAATCAACCAAGAGTCGCGCCCTTTTTGCCTTCATTCGCTGAACCGATCGATATTGCCTCCTTACCGTTCGTTTGTTAACCCGTAATGAACGGTTATCGGTAACGGTGGCAAATTCACTCGCTCGCTCACTCCTTCCATCAGCTGTAAACTTTTCTTGGTAATTCCGCTGACCAGTACACAAGGCTTTCGTGGCAAATGCAAGAGAATATATAAAAAAGGGGACATTGTGAAAGTGCTGCTCCGATGTTTTGCATTTGGAGTTCTTTGATGGAACATTAAAAAAAATCTGCAGAATTAAAAAAAAAAATAAGCTACTGCAATATTGCGTTACGCATCAGCTTGCGGTAGAATACAAACTGCGGTTATAAACATGACAAAACAACGCATGTTGCAAAAAAACTTTGATTAATGACTTGACGTTTCGTATGCTTCAACATACATCTTCAGAAGTGACGGTTGGATATAATACAATAAAATTTAAATGCTATGGAGAATGACTGGAACCTAATTTAAAAGAAATGACAATAGTGAAAAAATGATAATATACAGACCTATCTTAAAGTCTGCTAGCTAGAAAATATAAACATATATGCGTTGTTTTGTCATGTTTATAACCGCAGTTTGTATTTTATTTCTGTTTAAGTTGAAATGGCCGAAGAATAAGAGTTTTTGCGGTAGAATGTTCAAATGACACGCTGGCAGTTATATCCAAATTCCGGCACTTAGATAATCCTAAGAATTTATTATTAATTAATCCGAATAATGTTTGCCACATCTTACTTTACCACTTAAACAAGGACACTGACTATAAAATGAATAGGTCCGCCCCCTCTTTGTCACACCATCACTACTTCAACGGCTAATCAAATATGGCTGACACTGCGAGCAACACGGAGGAAGACCGTTGCCCCAAGAAAAAGGGCTAATTCTGTCTTCACTAGCTCAATCTTGTATAGAATTTATCTTTCACGAAAATAAAACTAAAAACATTATTTGAATTTATACGCCTTTTAGCATGAATATAATATTTTAGCTTTCCAAATTTGAATTTCGCGCGGTAACGGTTCTCCATTGGTGAGCGAATGCACGTGATGTTGACAGTTCGGTGTCAAGTGTGAAATGACTGGCGGCTTGGCCAGGCCAAGGTTCCTTTTAAAGTCAGTGTCCTTGTTTAATTTGTAATATTGTTCCATCTTTAGCAACAGTTATGGCTCCAGCAAAGTAAGGATTCTTTCCCCAGAATTGACTCGATTAAATATTCAACTTACATTCGCGATCGGGTAACGCAAAATCCTTTGATACTCCTTTACGGAACTTATTTTCTATAATAAATACCGAAGTACTGCCCTCGGGTTGTACTTATAACCTCTGCACATTTGATGTAGAATCTTTCATTTAGACCCGGGTTTAGAGCGTTTTATATTCACGTGTTGGCTCATCGAGGAGCCTTTATTGTAAGTAAGGGTCGCTCAAACATGAACCAGCGATGTGTAGAGCATTTCTTATTCACGGGTTGGCTCACAGGAGCCTTTGATTGTTTTTGTTGTGTTCACGCGTAATGATTTTAAGGTTATACGAAAATCACTCTATAAATTGCGTGCTACACGAAAAATTTTAAATATATTATATGGGTGGCTTCGCGAGTGGGCAAGTTTAAATTAAAGACTGAGTCCGAAGCGAAAAATATCGGCCTATTTCACCCGAACTGGATCGCGCGCGATTTACCTGCAAGATAATTATTATTTTTATCCCACCTTTATGACCCTTTTCGTCCTAAGATACATCCTTTGTTGAACATGGTTGCCCAGTTAAGATTATTGGACTTGGTCTCGTTCTCTTTTTGCGTGGTTACGGTCGTCTAATTCACCTCGATCTATAAACATGCAAACAACTGCAACAACTTGGCCAGTATCCGACCGTCTTAACCTCACTTGTTGTCAATAACCAGTAGCAGGCGAGTGTCCATTGATTTCTACGCTTTGCGATTAGGTAAAGAATCTCGCGTCACTTTCTTAACCAATCACAAGTAAAACCCAAACAAATCCTATGACCTGCTAGAATGCGTTTTCCCGCGCTTGGTGCCCGCTGCATTATGTATTTGCTTCTGGTTATCATTGGATTGTCTTTGTCTGGTGTGGTTGCTGTGGTTTCGTACTGAATTGTTTTGTGTGTTATTACTTTGGCTTTGGTGTTACGATGCTTAATTGAAAACCGCTCCATTCGACCTTCCTGAAATCATGACAATAAAAACCAGCCCTCACCTTGGAAGTAAGTATGAGGCCTCCCAATCAAAAGATCTACCCCTCAAATTTTGATGTCTTGCCTGAGCTCTGTTTCCTAGGTAACAGTACGTAACACACACTAAAGTTAAAATAATATGGCTATGATCCTTTCCTCGTAGCTGCTATTATTAACGTGACAGAGATTACCCGATTGCAATAGTAAGTTATTCAAAACCGATAACATGTGTCCGAGTAAAGGTTTGGGCCGCTAAAACGACACAATAGCAGGCTAATCAAATACATCCTACAAAACAAC
Organism: Cladopsammia gracilis; assembly: GCA_022457155.1. Classification (NCBI taxonomy): domain Eukaryota; kingdom Metazoa; phylum Cnidaria; class Anthozoa; order Scleractinia; family Dendrophylliidae; genus Cladopsammia; species Cladopsammia gracilis. Next base: position 928,813 of record JAJGOT010000029.1, on the reverse strand, counting down.
AACAAATAATAATATTACTAATACTGCTAGATCACCAAGCAGCAAATCCTTTGCAAAGCCAACTCTGTCAAAATTTTGACTTCCAAACATTCCGGGGGGGGGGGGGTGGGGCGCTCGAGCCTCCCCTGCACCTCCCCCTGCTACGTGCCTGCCTGCTCTTAGGAGGAATGCTTACTATTAACATAGTAAGCATTAAACTAGTGCGATGACGTCATTATGACGTGGACATGGACATTGGATTACACCCGAGAAACACTGGGAAAAAGGTCACTTATCAGCTTTCGTGATCACTTGCATTTATTCGGTTACTTTATCAGTGATATGAATAAATGTTATATTTTCTTAGGTCAACGTGTTAATCCGTTTTCTTTTTAATATTTATTTTTCATGTTTGCTGTTTGATTCTTTACTTTTTGATTGCTGGCTTCAAAAGCTTAACAGAGCCCCAGACCCAAATTGGAAAACGTCGTCATCAATTCTGCACACACTATACGATCGATGACTTCTCCCCCTCCTCTCAGACCCGGTTGTGGTCGTTGTCGTCAAATTTCCCGCAGATGTTATTTCGCTCGACAAATCAGCTATTTTATCCTGGTTGGCCTTTTGACACAGAAGCGTTTTAAGATATTCTGCTCAGTGGGGTTGCCCACTGTAAAGAAAATCAAGTGGACGTTTCGAGCGTCAGCCGTTCGAGAGAATTATCGTTGGCAAAGGGCTAACGTTCAAAATATCAGCTTCTAATTTGAAGTTACTCTAACTGTCTTAAAGGCTGCCAATTTGCTAACAAAAGATATGTTTTTACAAAAGGTTGCAAGCGTCATTTAAAAGAGTGCAAACGTATGGCTGCCTCAACGGAGTACAGCAGAGAACAGTTGAACTATTTTAGGATTTGTTATGCGACCACAGACGTACTTACCGAGGGTCTACGTTTTCTATTCAAACGAGAATGGGATAACCGTTACATGACTACACATGGAGAATGGAAGGATGAGCCTTGCAATGGTGGAGACTTCTATAACGGAGAGTCCCCGCCAAACCAAAGGCGAAACGCTCATCTCCTGGCGATCATGAAAAACGGTGATAGAGCCGAATGGGATTGTACCATGCTGTTTTACGCCATCCTTTACTCTGATTCTATCGGGCACGGTCTCAACGCAGCAATCAAGACTAATGTAGACGATCTAAGAAAATTCAGGAACGAAGAATTTGCTCACATAAGACGAGGCTATCTTACAGATCCAGACTTTCAAAATGCTATCAGTAAAGTCGATGGTGCATTTCAAGCTCTCGGTCTCTCCACTGTACGAATTCAAGATGTCAAGAATCAGACAAGTTTTCCCACAGAGGAGTTAAGCATCGTTCTAAAGAAGGTTGATGATCTTAAACAGCAACTCCAGGTCCTTGAAGATCAGCTTGAAAAAGATGTCTCCTCGTTTTGTATTCTCCCTCCTAAACCTTCACATAAAGTCTCAGGTCGTGATCGTGAGGTAGCTGAAATAACACAACAACTTAAAGAGCTAAAAGAAGATAACGAAAACTGCCTAAGTTACCTGTACATTTCCGGGAATCCTGGAAGTGGCAAATCACAGTTGGCTGGCCACGTAGCCAAGAGGTTCTTGGACGCAGCAAAAGAAGTTCCATGCGCTACTCCATTTGTGATGACATTAAATGCCGCAAGTTCTGATTCCCTTTTGGAGTCGTATGGTCTCTTCGCTCGACGACTAAGATGTCCGGAATATGCAATAACAAACACCCTCATCTCCGAGGATTTCAAGACAGAAGAGAAGATCGCCAATTTGAAAACGCTAATTGCCACAAAAATCGAATTTTACACCACGTGGCTGCTGGTAGTTGACAATGTCACCAGCATGTCTGATGTGCATGATCATCTGCCAAAACGTGGAAATGAACAGTGGTCAAAGGGCCAGCTGTTGATCACAACACAGGACGCCACGTCCATCCCGTTAACAAACTCCTTTGTTAATCACGTCTCGATAAGCAAAGGTATGAAGACCGATGATGCCTGTTCTTTATTATCCATGATTTCTGGTATCGACAGCGAGATGGGGAAAGAAATTGCACAGGCATTGGACTATCAGCCTCTTGCCTTAGCAAGCGCCGCCACCTATGTCAAAGAGGTTCGTCAGGATAAAGCAACTTCAAAATTCGACTGGGTGGACTACCTTGAGAAGCTACGAAAAGGATACCGAAGCAACACTGAAACTATTCTTTCCGAAACCAACCCAAGTTACCATAAATCCATGACCGCAGTGATAACACTTGCCGTTGAAAATGCAATGATATCGGACAAAGTTATAGATCACACATTCACTTTTCTTTCTCTTTGTGCACCACAACCATTAAGACTAAATATCGTGGTCAATTACATTCTCAACTTCAATGAAGAACTTAAGGATAAAGAGTTAATTAGAGCGAGAATCAAAAGATGTTCACTGCTGTTATGTGAAGAAGACGAGAGTGACATCTTTGTTCGTGTACATCAGGTTGTGCATAATGCCATCAAAACTGTAATGAATGACCACCCAGAGAGACAACACCTGATTGAAGCCATCAATGCGGCTATGATATCATTCATCCAGTTTAATGACGCCATTCCAGCAGACAATTGGTACCTGGATACCTTACACATTGTCCCACATTTAAAAACCTTAATTTTAAGTACTGAATGTCTGTTTTCGAACGAAAGCATCCCTCAAGTTGTCGACCAAAGTATGTCAGAATACTTTTATGCAGATACATTTGGCAAGCTGGGCGACATTTGTATTGAACACTGTGAGTTTTATGTGGCAAAAAAGTACCATGAAAATTCACTAGCCATTGAATTGAAAAATTGTGGGCCAAAAGATGTTAAAGTTGCAGCGTGTTTTGGCAACTTGAGTTTTATTCATCAGGGGTTAGGAGACTTGGAACGTGCCAAGGAGTATCAAGATCGTGCTCTCGCCATTAATCTAGAGATGCTCGGCCCCAATCATATTGATGTTGCAACGTCCTATGGAAACTTGGGTTCTATTCACCAGGACTTAGGAGACCTTGAGCGTGCCAAGGAGTATCAAGATCGTGGTCTCGCCATTGAACTAGAGAAATTCGGCCCCAATCATATGAATGTTGCAACGTCCTATCGAAATTTGGGTTCTATTCACCAGGCCTTAGGAGACTTTGAGCGTGCCAAGGAGTATACAGATCGTGCTCTCGCCATTGAACTAGAGAAGCTCGGTCCTAATCATATTAAAGTTGCAACGTCCTATGGAAATTTGGGTTCTATTCACCAGGACTTAGGAGACCTTGAGCGTGCCAAGGAGTATACAGATCGTGCTCTCGCCATTGAACTAGAGAAATTCGGCCCCAATCATATGAATGTTGCAACGTCCTATCGAAATTTGGGTTCTATTCACCAGGCCTTAGGAGACTTTGAGCGTGCCAAGGAGTATACAGATCGTGCTCTCGCCATTGAACTAGAGAAATTCGGCCCCAATCATATGAATGTTGCAACGTCCTATGGAAATTTGGGTTCTATTCACCAGGCCTTAGGAGACTTTGAGCTTGCCAAGGAGTATACAGATCGTGCTCTCGCCATTGAACTAGAGAAATTCGGCCCCAATCATATAAATGATGCAACGTCCTATCGAAATTTGGGTTCTATTCACCAGGACTTAGGAGACTTTGAGCGTGCCAAGGAGTATATTGATCGTGCTCTCGCCATCCAACTAGAGAAGCTCGGTCCTAATCATATTAAAGTTGCAACGTCCTATGGAAATTTGGGTTCTATTCACCAGGACTTAGGAGACCTTGAGCGTGCCAAGGAGTATACAGATCGTGCTCTCGCCATCCAACTAGAGAAACTCGGCCGCAATCATACGTATGTTGCAACGTCTTATGGAAATTTGGGTTCTATTCACCAGGACTTAGGAGACCTTGAGCGTGCCAAGGAGTATACAGATCGTGCTCTCGCCATTGAACTAGAGAAACTCGGCCCCAATCATATTAATGTTGCAACGTCCTATGGAAATTTGGGTTCTATTAACAAGGTCTTAGGAGACCTTGAGCCTGCCAAGGAGTATACAGATCGTGCTCTCGCCATTGAACTAGAGAAACTCGGTCCTAATCATATGAATGTTGCAACGTCCTACGGAAACTTAGGTTCTATTCACCAGGCCCTAGGAGACCTTGAGCTTGCCAAAGAGTATACAGATCGTGCTCTCGCCATTGAACTAGAGAAACTCGGCCCCAATCATATGAATGTTGCAACGTCTAATGAAAATTTGGGTTCTATTCACCAGGACTTAGGAGACCTTGAGCGTGCCAAGGAGTATACAGATCGTGCTCTCGCCATTAAACTAGAGAAGCTCGGCCCCAATCATATGAATGTTGCAACGTCCTATGGAAATTTGGGCTCTATTCACCAGGACTTAGGAGACCTTAAGCGTGCCAAGGAGTATACAGATCGTGCTCTCGCCATTAAACTAGAGAAACTCGGCCCCAATCATATTAATGTTGCAACGTCCTATGGAAATTTGGGTTCTATTCACAAGGCCTTAGGAGACCTTGAGCCTGCCAAGGAGTATACAGATCGTGCTCTTGCCATTCAACTAGAGAAGCTCGGTCCTAATCATATGAATGTTGCAACGTCCTACGGAAACTTAGGTTCTATTCACCAGGCCCTAGGAGACCTTGAGCTTGCCAAAGAGTATACAGATCGTGCTCTCGCCATTAGAGTAAAGAAGCTGGGTCCTAGACATATTAATGTTGCAGCGTCCTATAGAAGCTTGGGTTCTATCCACCAGGACTTAGGAGACCCTGAGCGTGCCAAGGAGTATCAAGATCGTGGTCCCGCCATTAAACGAAAGAAGCTCGGACCCTAATCATATTAATGTTCTGAACGTCTTATGTAAACTTGGGTTCTATTTATCAGGACTAATGTTGCAACATGTTGTAGCAACTTGGGTTATATTCACAAACTACAGCAAGAAACGAGCACTTCTCTCACATCACTACCTCTAGGACCAATAACCACAAGCACGGGCTCCGTAACTTCTCCTCACCCCACAGTCTCTTTTGAAACCTATGCATCTACCAAACTACAAACCACGTGGAGATGCTGACGTCTTCGCCCCTAAGAGTTCTCCGACTACTCTACCATGAAATAAAACCAAGTCGGTTAGTCGAAAGTCAAAATCGCGCTCCACCAAATCCAGACAATCAGGTCTTTCAATTTTCTGAGGCTTTGGCTAAAGTAACGCAACTGCAACGCCTCCCACAAGCCAAGTCAGAGGTTTTCACTGGCGACGAGGCAGGCACAAAATTCTTTATCTGGGAAACAGCTTTCGACGCTCTGATCGACTCCGCATTGAACAGCGCTCAACAGAAACTGTATCTCCTTTATCAGCACTTGGAAGGGAACGCGAAAAAACGTCGTTGAGCAACTGCAATATATGGTCGGAGCTAACCCGGAAATAGCGTACAACGAGGCAAGAAAGAAACTGAAGTCGCGCTTCGGTCGCTCCGCGATTATAGCTACCGACTTTGAGAACACACTTGCTAGCTGGCCTAAAATCGGCAATAATGACGCCAAATAAAGGTCTGAAAGAATTTAGCGACTTTCTACAGCAAGTCAAAATAGCAAAAAAAAAACACCTAGATAGCCTTAAGATATTTGAATATTTTTCCAAGTTACAAACTTTGGTCCAAAAGCTCCCAAGTTGGTTCCTGACGAAAAGGTCCACAAAGGTGCAAACCCTACAACAAGTGAAAGGTTGCAATGCATTCCCGTAACCTTCCAGGACGATCGCATGAACATTCCACAGATTTTCCGCCAGGCAACCAAACATCCAACGCGGAATTCACTTGGCACATTTTCACCACTTCTTCCTCTACCACGTAAAAGGTTACCTGGTTCTACGACCATGGCCTCTAAAACAGGTGGCGAAAGCGAAGTCTCATCCCCCGAATCAATTCTACAGGTAAAAACTCCAAATCGGTTAATAAACTTTGTCTCTTCCACAAAACAAAGTCTCACACGCTAGTGTAAGAAATTTCGAGAACTCACCTTAGAGGAAAAGAGAAACTTTTTTAAGAAAAACAAACTTTGCTTTAAGTGTATGGCTATCAAACACCTCCAGTCTGGGACATTTGCCGCAAGAGACAGCACTTCATACCGAGACCACGCCCGATAGCAAGGATAAATCCAATACCGCCGAAACCAAAAATTCATCTACAGCTTGCACGCAAGTCTGCGGGGAGGAGGAAACCGGTAGGTCGTGCGCTAGAATCGTGCTGGTACAAGCAACTCATCAGTCGAACCCAGCTAAGAAATGCAGTCCCAGACGACCAATCCACTGATGTGTTCATCTTCGACACCTTACTAGAACAAATGAAAGTAGACACACCAGAGGTAGGCCCACAAGTTAACACGATTGTCGGTTCAAACACTATTAGAACCAAGAAAGTAACTGGATTGTCCATTCAAGTCTTCGAAAATGAGTATGCACCAATCAAAGTCCCGTTCACGTACTAACGAGAGGACATCCCTGCTTCACATGAGGATATTGTCACACCCCAAGTAGCCAGTCAATGGAAACATTTATCTCACATCGCGGATAAGATACAGCACCGCCCCGATGTTGATATAGGCCTGCTGATCGGTCGAAATGTTCCAGCTGCCTTCCAACCAATTAAGGTCATTTTTGGAAATGACGAAGAGCCCTGGGCAGAGCAGTACAAGTTTGGCTGGACCATAATCGGTCGTGTCTGTAAAGATAAGCACCCAACGCCCAAGGCATCTTCAGTCAATCGAGTAACAGTAGAAAGAGAAACGCTCCTAGACCGCTGCGAGGAAACGTCCAGAGCACCCTCATCTAAGAACCTAATGAATTCTAAGGACCTAACAAGCCCAAAACAAGTACGTGAAATGATGGAGCTCGATTACAGCGAGATTCACCGTGGAACTGAGCAAGCCGAGTCTATAGAGGATAAACGCTTTGGAGAGATACTTGCCACGGGCCTGCACAAGAACGTAAACGGAAACTGGGAAACACCGCTACCCTTCAAGTTTGATGACCTCTCACTACCCGACAATAAAGGGCACTGTTTAAGAAGGCTTCTATCCCTTAAAAAGAGGCTTTAAAACGACAAAAAACTGAAAGACAATCAATAACTACCACTATGGGAGAAATAGCGAACAGAGCTTCCACTTTTGGAGAAACTAACGTTTTCCCGCTGTTTTAAGCCACCGAATTTCGGCGACCCAGTCCGCACAGATATCCACAGCTTTTCGGACGCAAGCGACACTGGCATCGGTCAGATCTCGTATCTGCGCATGATAAATCAGAGAGACGAAGTTCACGTTAGCTTCCTTATGGCAAAGTCTAGAGTCGCTCCGCTCAAGCCAATATCAATACCTTGCTTAAAGTTGACAGCAGCTGTTATCTCCGTCAATGTAGCCGCAATGCTCAAGAGCGAACTTGATACTGATAACATCCAGTGCTATTACTACACCGACTCTGAGATCGTAATAGGATACATCAACCATGACCTACGTCGTTTCCATGTGTATGTTGGCAACCGCTTACAGCATATCAGAGACCGCAGCTCCCCAGGGGCTATTGGCTCAAGACATCATTCTAGTGTTCGTAGATCACGGTGCAGTATATACGGTATGTACTTGGTGTATCCCTTATTATTTTGTATTTAAACACTTAGTTTTTATTTCAGTAGAAAAAGAAGATAAAAACAGCAGAATAGGGAATCGAACCCGGGCCGTACGATCTGTTCCATGCACACTATCCACTACACCACCGAGGACTAGCTGCCGGAAACTCTAATTTTTAAAGGATATAAGATAATATGGTGCTAGCTCAGACCATATATAAGAACTAACTAGAAATACTGGAATCAGTGCTTAAACCTAAATACTAAAATCAGTGCTTCAACCCTAGATACTGTAATCCGACCCTAAATTACACTGCAATATATCTAAATACATTACAATAAGGGATACATGAAGTACCATACATTATGATCAGGGATACACCAAGTACCTAGGGTATATACTTTGAACAGTCCGCTGATCGTAGGCGCCATGTGTCTTTTGTGTCGTGATGCAGGGTGGGGTGATATACTCTGATCATTCTGAAGCTATAGTTTAGACTATGGCTATTATATACCGGATAGCTCTTGTACCAGTATGAAAAACATATCGGATACTGGAGGCATTTGTGCACATATAAAACGCTAATTTGGCACGATTTTTGTGCCGGAGCGATGCTTCGCTTCTCCGAAGTGTATCGTCATGTATCGCACACGTTTTCGTGCCCAGTGTAAAGAGGGAGTCTAACCGAAGAGACGTCAATAACTAAAGGTCTGGATTGTAACTTACAAAAAAGACGAAATTAACAGCAATGTTCTGAATTTACATACTTTTAGGAGCATTTTTCGTGTCGGCACGATAAGCTATCCGGTATATTGTAGACATAACAACCTGCTCCAGTAGCAGGTACAATTTAAGATTAGAAACTGGCACGCTGTGTAAGCCTCTTGACCGGTTTCGTTTTCGTGTCGGCTGCGTCACAGGCTGCAGTGCTGGCGTATGTTTGGGGGACAAACGAGTGATCTGATAGTGTGCTTTTAATCTGTTGCTAAACAATGAATTGGACCTTTTAAAATGAAAGATTTATGAAATCATAAAAGCCACACCCTCATTTATTGTAGCTTTGTTTTTAATGGCGATTAACAAGAATTAGGGAATCCATAAGCTGACTAATATCAAGTTGTTACTTCAAGCAGACGACAATGGTTCTTGTCTGTCTAACGGAAGTTCCGTCAACAGAACTAGACTTCTTTGGTGCAATATTTGCCTAATCATTGTGTTTTTTGGTGTAGACCATGCACATTGGCCGGCTGGTTTTAGAGTACTTTTCGAACTGAATGTAAACATACACGATACGAAATGTTGAAAATAAGTTCTGCCCATAAATAATGCTTTTATGTCAACCGTGAGCAATGAGTTGAACTCATGCCTCCAGTGAAACAACTCCATATATAGTGGTCAGGATTACCTAACCATTGTCAGTGGCTAATCCAGGGGATGGGCCCGAATTGTTACACTCCAGGGGGAGGGGGGAAGGGAGGGCGGTACTCAGCTATAAAAGTGAATGAGGCCAAATTTTTACACTCCGGGGGGGGGGGGGGGGGAGGGGAGGGGGCGGGATACTCGGCTATAATGTGAATGAGACCAAATTGTAAGACCACCAAAAAGATCCTGAAACAAAAACATAACAAGAGAGGTAAACATTGTCTTTATACTTTTGAACGTTTTTATTTCATTTTAATCTATTTAAAAAGCCCTAAATATCGCATTTAGAAAGGGTTGAATTTGCAACCGACGCAGCCATTTAAGAGCACAGTCCACTACAAAAACAGAGAACGGTAAGCTTTCTGTCTAGTTCTTTTTTCAAGCTGTGAATGAAATTCTCAAGTGTGATATTCAGATAAAAGCTATAGAAATTACTCGATTATCAATCATTGAACTTGGCTACTCACTTTAATTATTTGATGGTGAATGGGTTCGACACATTAACAGCAGCAGCAGGTTCTCATTCGCATATTCGAATATATCCGGCTAAATTCATTTGTGTTGTCTGAGTTCTCAAATACGTGGGTCGATTTTCTTGACAAATATTATAAACAGGAACAAGCGGAAAGTTTCCTAACGTACAAAAGTGGTGCAATATTTCAAACTTTGAAGCTAGTTACTGTAGCAGCTGTTACGAGATGTTGATGACTTGTTTTCAGTTCAGGAAGCCGTTAAGTAAGCGTGCACTTTATATCGCGACCTTACTGACTTTACTTCCTGCCATGAATATCTCGTAAAAATAATTGAAAATAAGATGCTCAAAAAAGAGTTGTGTATATGACTTTAAAAAGAAAAAGGCGGCGGAAACAAACTTATTTCTTCATTTTTTATTCATCTTAAAACCCGAAACTAGTTCGGTTTTATTTCACAATACGCAGCTGTACTTACCGTAAGCATTAACGCTGATGTTTTTTTGCAATATTAAAATTCCCCAATACAACAGCTTCTCCACAAAAACACCCGCAACTGCACAATACATCATGGAAAACAAACCAAACAGAACATGGCCTGCTATCAGCCTACTCGGAAAAATCAGATAGAAAAATAATAACAGGCGTATATTGGTTTTGGTGGGCGTAAAAGATCTACTTATCTAACAATTATCGGTCAACAAAATGATATCGCACACAACCAATTTTCTTTAAAACAAACCAGAAAATAATTGTCAGTTGGAATATTGAAATTGTCAGCAGGAGTTGGTGCTAATGAATCATTTTCACCTTCGTTGCTTTGGAACAACATTTGTATAGAACCAGAACAAAGCATTACAGTGATGTTTTGTCTATCTTTGTTTGCTGCTCTTTGAACTTTTCGATTCATTCCTACAAAATGAAAGAACTACAAGCTCGGGAAGGGAAACGGAGGTGATGGGGTGGGGGGAGTGAGAGGGGTACTCGCCTGAACGACATGCCATTTCAGGCCCCGAGGGGTATTTTTTTTATAGTCATTCTGGTCTTAGAACTGAATTGGTTTAAAGTTGGACAATTTTGGTTTGAAAACAGATATGTTTTGCCTGTTAGTTCGAAAATAACGTAAAGAGTTGCCATGTTGTTATGATAAAGGGGAACATCCTAAACTGGCAAGGACTGAAAATGGGTAAGGGAAGTCCTATATTGGGGTCTGAAACAGTGTAAGGGTTTTGAAACGCCCCACCCCCCCCCCCACCCCCCCCCCCTACGAGAATAAGAGCCATGCATGTGGCGTGTTTCTCAGTAATGAGTCATGTTATTAAAATATTCTGTGGGAAAATCCCCAATGTGTGAACATTAAAATTAAAAGTATTGATATAAGAATCAGCACTTTGCCGTAGTAATTTTGTTTTTTAGTATTTCAAAGCAATTGTTTTTTGTCTTTCGGTTTTCACAAAAACGGCGTCTGATAATGCTTCTTCGGGTAAAACATTGAAAAATTAAGAGAAGTTTTTCTGAATTAGAAATGGAGTAATATCGTAATGAGCTCTGTTGACTCATTTAATTTCGGTTCAGACTTAATTTTTATTTTCAGCTGTTCCGCTGTGATCAGCATATTAATCTTCGCCGACTCGTTTTAGAGTTATTTTCTTAAAATAAAAAAGAATTGAAACACCAACATACCCATAACTGAGGCGATAGATTTCCTAAAGCGAAGTTCATGCAGAGAAAACGAAATGGATTCGTCATAATTTATGCTACTGACCGAGAATCAATTACAAACCAAAAGACACCACCTTAATTAATTACCGCAAGGAGTGGCAAATTGATTTTCATGGAAATTTAGTCACAAAACTGGCCACGGATCCAAATGCTGATCTCAAGATTGTTTTTAAGATCAAACTGGCCAACATATCACCAGAATTAAGACTGTATGGATTCTTTGTTTTTTCTTTATGTTATAATAACCACCGGACACCTTTCCGGCAGTAAGCGAAAAAAGTTTGTTGTTTTTTTCGCCGGCCATTCAACGTAACTGTCTTCCGATATTAAGTAATCTATATTCACAATTCGAAGTTAACATTGTCTAAATGACGAGGTGAAGTGAATGTACTTTCCAGTTAATAGCCGAGATCCAAAGATATAAATGTGTCGGTCCTCCTTGAACTTTCACTCGTGTGTGATTTAAAGGAACTGCTAAACTGCGAGTTATTTCATCGAAGATTCAGTTTCTTCTTGTATTCTTCTCAAAGGGATTTTCAATACGAAACAATCATTTCTTTACAAGATGTCGTGCATTAAAAACACTATAAATCAGACAACATCATCTCAAGGTACAAACAACACGAACAGTTCATTTGCGTTCGCTCCAGAACCTGAGGTATTAAGAATTACTCGCACAGTCTTGTTCAGCCTTATAGCAGCGCTCGCTCTGATTGGAAACTATGTGGTGTGTCGAGCAGTTTGGAGACACCCTGGAGTTAAACCGATCGCGCATTATTTAGTCAGCAACTTGGCTTTTGCTGAAATCATCAGCATGGTTTGTTTGATGTTCACGTTCCATGCCTACGAGCCGCCATGGTCTTGGAAGCTTGGTAATGTTATGTGCAAGGTTCTGTCTCCTTTACAGATAGCAAGCCAGCTGGTCATAACAACAACCTTGGCCATTCTTGCCGTTTATCGCTGTGTTCTACTTATCAAGCCGTTGATAGACAAACCAACAGACAAACAAACGTGCCGTTTCTTACTTGTCTCTTGGGTGGGGTCTGTTGGGCTGGCAATTCCTGCAGGACATTTTCGTGTCGTGACAGTGGACGGTGGCAACTGCGATATTTATAGATGCAAAGAGGTGTTTCCCGAAGGCTTCGAACACTACCAAGATATTTACTCAGTCGTTCTTTTCGTTATCAACTATGCCCTGCCACTTGTAATAATGGCGATATCTTACTCGTTGGTCAGAAAGAAAATCAGAGAACACATCTTTGTAATTCAAAGGCTTCGGGACGAGCAGAGCAAGGCGCTTTCATCCGTTGCTCGACCTTCAACTTGTACGACGGAAGATATACAAGCAACGGGAGAGATAAACCAAGTGGAGCATGAAAATCAGATGACGCTTAAACTCGTGAGAATGAAATGTGAACCTCAAATAGAAATGGCCGTCAGAAAGCCACAAAGAAAGGTAAAATTCGGGAAAGGAAAAATTAGCGAGAGTATATCATACGGCCAAAACTTCTTGACAAAAAACAACAAAGAAACTTTTGAACTGGAGAATGATCTCCTTAAAATGGTGTATGCATTGGTGTTAATATTTATAGTTTGTTATATCCCTTTCCAGGTCAACTTTCTTTTGATGGAATTTAAATTTGAAGCGTATATGTACTGGCCTCATCGTCACATGTTTAGGAGGCTCGCGTTTACCCTGACCTGTTTACCAAGTGCCTTGCATCCTGTCTGCTATGGTTTAATGAGCAGATTTTATCGTAGGGCGTTTATCAGAATGATTGCTTGTAGAGCTTCCGTGAAGTAATTCGCAACAACTTGTTTTCTTTAGTTTAAGTTGTCACATGAGCATAGTCATTGTCCTTCAATTTACGTATTTCCTGGTGTAACCAGGCTGTTTTGCTGTGTATCTGCCTGCCTTGTTTCCAGGTGTGACCAGACCGTAATGCGGTGAATCCGCCTTGTTTCCTAGTAGTTCCTGGTGTAACCAGGCTGTTTTGCTGTGTACCTGCCTGCCTTGTTTCCTGGTGTGACCAGACCGTAATGCGGTGAATCCGCCTTGTTTCCTAGTAGTTCCTGGTGTAACCAGGCTGTTTTGCTGTGTACCTGCCTGCCTTGTTTCCCGTGGTGTGACCAGACCGTAATGCGGTGAATCCGCCTTGTTTACTAGTAGTTCCTAGTGTAATCAGGCTGTTTTGTTTTGTGACTTTCCTGGTGTGTTCACCCTGCAGTCTATTTTGCAGGATAATCCACCTTTTTCGACGACGTTTAAAATGATTCTCCCAGTACTACTTTGTGCATCTCCGGGTTTCCAACATCCAGATTATTGTGGAACGATGTGATTCTATTGTTTCATTGTTTTCGGCAAAGAACCATGTGAGCGTCAAAGGAAAATTGGGTACACTTGAATCTTGTGCAAAGCAGCATACAATGTAAACCAAATAAATGAAGGTTCTTTACGCTTCTCACAAAGGAAAAAATGAGTTCGAACCTAACTATAGTAGAAAGATAAATATAAAACAGAACTGCATAATGGTAAAGCTAAAAATTATCAAGTATTCGGTTAAATTACACTCTTTGGTCTTATCTTGTTTCAGAGCCCTATCATATAGCTGTCGTAAAGCGCTCATAATATGTTTACTGTTAGATCTTGGGGCTAGAAAAATAGCCGTACAGCTCAGATTATATAAAAGTTATTAAGATACTTGCTCGACTGTCTGGAGGCCTCTGCTCGCAGGCTACCGTCAAACGGTTGGCATTTTACATGCGACAAGATTAAAGGTAATGGGGCCCATGCGCATCCCCTTCAAGACCTCCCTCCCCTTCAGAGAACACGCTCTTTGCAAAATCGAGGTCACAACTACACCCTGCCACGAGTCAGGACAGAGCGGTTTAAACGCTGCTTGGTAAATCGATGTATATTTCATTTCATCTAGCTATCCTTGTAAATGGATGCTTCTTACATTTTTAGACTAGTATTATTAGTATGATATTGTTACTGTTATTGATTTGTTAACTCACACGTTTGTCTGTGGGTTGGAAGTTGTTAATAATAAAGATCTTTGATTGATTGATTGATTGATTGATTGATTAATTGAATTTTTAACTCGTCAATACGAGAAGCGTTAAACGAGTTACAGCATTTAGGTGGAAATTTTACTCCATCGATCGTTTGATCGGCTGCAGACATTGTGCTCGCATATACAGTGGTCACCTACCTTACCCATGGTAAGCTCGCGCATGTGCAACCCATCAACGTGTCCCCTTAATCGTCAAATATCCGGTAGATAGAAAGTTATCCCTAAACGACAAAATGTTCCTTTTGTATCGTCAACCTTAGAAACTATAACCCTATTTTGACCATCGTATTTACGACTCCGACGAATGTTAATCTGTAAATTTTGCTTATATGAGATATGGTGATAAACTATTTACTTGTGATGTAGTTATATGTAATATTGAATACAGAATTTGAAAATTCTGATATAAAAATGTACAGGTTGTATGTGCGTTGTGAACATACATTCTGTATTTACGACTGTCATGAAGTACGGGCAAGGTAAACATGAGTAGGAAAAATCACATATTTTTCTCTGAATGGGTAACTTTTTCCAAAGCAATGCCGCACCTTACAAAACGTTTGAGGTGTATGTACTTTCGTACCGAAAGAAAGGCTAACCATTCGGCTCAAGGTCTGAGTTCACACCATCATAACATAAACTCACTTTTTACTGACTTTTCTAGCCGCTTGCAAACCCAGGCTGTTTCTCGATCCTCGTCCCCCGTTACCAGTATCGTTTGTTTATTCACTGTATCCTGTTCTCCATCACCTATATTTCGGTTTTCCTCTTTGCTTCAGTCAGCAACCTTTTGGATCGTACCATGGGTACCAGAGGTCCTCTAGCAGCACGCTTTCGTGAGATGTCGGTGTAATATGAGAGTGATAAGAACGTGAGAAAAGCCTCTGGCACTTAGGAAGGTGCGTAGAAAATTAGGCAAGAAAAACAAACTATCCGTACCAAAATATTGTCCCCTCAGACGAGGGCATGTTGTAAAATCTGGACTGGAGTGGAGTGGAATGGACTGGACTGGATTTGTAAAACATGGACTGGATTTGTAAAAGGTGGATTTGTAAAACGTGGATTTGTAAATCCAAATCCATCTTTTACAAATCCACCTTTTACAAATCCACCTTTTACAAATCTACCTTTTACAAATCCAGTCCATGTTTTACAAATCCAGTCCAGTCCATTCCACTCCACTCCAGTCTAGGTTTTACAACATGCCTCAGACGAGACATTTGCTCCGGGCGTGCGCGCTATTGTTTTGTTTTCTATTGTTTTGGCTTTAGTTTTAGTTTTAAGAACGGTATGCATAGCTAATGTATGGGGTTATACGGAAATATTTCCGATATCGATACTATCTTGTTTATTTAACCTTGAAGCGCGAGATTTCCTTGATAGCCGTGATTTCTGCTTTCTTTCTGATTTCCCTCGTTCTCACCGCAAGGCCATGCACTGACAGAAGAGCAAGTGAACGTAAACACGGTGCCGACCAAAGAAAGCCATAATACACTCAGTCGAAGCATCGTGCGGCTGAAAAGTGCAAAACGAGGGAGGTTTTTTCGCTCGAACCAAAGCAAATTTCCCACCAAAATATTTACTAGACTCCAGTCTTTCCAAAACCGATTGTGGATGTTGACATTGCCCCTGTTAAAAAGAGTTAGAACGCTTAAAGCGATGACCGCGCGGTCGAACTCTATACAAGCCTTTGTACGAAATTGCTCACTTCAAGGTCGAAATGACGGAACTTTTTTTTTAAAGTTATTAAAATATTTTAACGTTCCTAGATAGAATGATAACCACAGTATTGGAATCCGAGTGTGGATTTCAGAAAAGTAACTCAGAAATGCGTGAAATTTGAATTTCCTTTAAAAAAAGACCTTTTTGCTGTGATTTTAGGGTCAAATTGGGAGCCTGGTGACGAGTGAAAATACCATATTTGCCATGAACAATCCTTTCCAAACAGGAGCCCACCAAACGTCAAAATTCACCACTCACTCACTCACTTAGCCGGCTGCAAGGCAGTCGGCCAAAATTCACCAGCTTCCATTATTTATCAAAAACATTTATCAAAAACATATTATTCACGCTCCAGAAAGCGGGAGAAAATACTCGGCAATTTTTTTTTTGCTGAGGTTGTGCGACCTGCTTCTTGAAACCTTATTCACTTTTCAGGCCAATGTATGCTATTTTCGCTGTCCATATTCAGACATTATTCCATCTACTAATGCCATTCTAATCCCGACCCATTTCCACAACAAAGGTGTCTCTCCGTATGTATTTTCAAACCAAAACGGCTCAATCCCCGTTCCCCCCCCCCTCCCCTCAAGCTTACGCCCGCGCAGAAAGCCGTCATCTTCATTTCAGTTCCTTTTTCCATTTCCCTTCTCATGTTCTCTTCAGTTCCAAGTTTTCATTCCTGATCATTCCTGTGTTAGCATTAGGGACTGACCATTGATTTTTATGGACGGGGTGGGTATGAGAAATTTTCCTCTGCAAACATTTTTTTTTATCCATGCGCCTCTGCAATCATTTTTTTTTAAAACAAACCTTCCTGCAAACAATTTTTTTCATTGTGATCTTGTAAGGTTCCAAAAAAATATTAAGGTACTTTTTCTAAAAGTCACTAACAGTGCTATATACTGGTCATGTAACGCTTTCGAGTGGTATATCACCAGAAGGTGTTGCATAACTATTTTATACCATGCCGTAGAAAATACAGTAGGAAGCACCATCAATGCGACATACGCGCAGCGCACGATGGGAAGGTTGGGTGTAATATGGTCGAACAACGTCTTTCCTGTATTCTGATTGGTTGTATTTTCTATGGCATGATATAAATGCATTTAAATTGCCTATTTTTCTAAATAGTTTCTGTAAATAAATTTATGCAGTAGTCACTTATATTTGTTGTGGTTTCTTTATACATCACTTACCATTCTATTTTAGATAGAAGTAGGCTGTACTAATGTGGAGATGTATATATTTTGAGGCTCGGGAATAGTGGTAGTGAGCCGAAAGTCGTTTGTTCAATCCTGGTCTCTAGCGTCGTGTTGGTTCCTTTGATAAGCAACTTCACTCCACATTGTCTCTCCACCCAGGTGTATAAATGGGTTGTGTCCTTAATAGAGAAGACACTTTACTCCACATTGTCTCTCTCCACCCAGGTGTATACATGGGTTGTGTCCTTAGACAAGAAACTTTACTCCACATTGTCTTTCTCCACCAAGGTGTATAAATGGGTTGTGTCCTTAGACAAGATACTTCACTCCATATTGTCTCTCTCCACCCAGGTGTATAAATGGGTTTGACCTTTATAGACAGGAAACTTTACTCCACATTGTCTCTCTTCACTCAGGTGTATAAATGGGTACCAGTCACCGTTAGGTAAACTTCACAGAAATGCTGGTGGTAACCCTGTGATAGACTGGCATGCATCTATAGTCATTTCATGCTACAGAAACCGTAGCAAAGCGCGGACACCGATTAGCCACCTGGTTAGTTCATTTTTCTTGGGCATGGGCTTTTAATACCTTCACAGTACTGCTACAAAGCTACTGGCGCACATAGAGGGCATATGACAGGCAATATGCCAAGAGAGTTGTAGGCTTTTTCCCACAATACTTGAGGCCACTCCCTCGTTGTCGATGCTCCCATAGCCCATCGCACTCAAACCACCCGGTCTGTGGTACCATTGGTGATGGTAGGCACATTGCTGATTTGAAATGATTGCCATTGCCATACGTTACTCCAAACAACTTGCACGTAGTCAATGTCGCATTAGCTTTCATAATCATGTCGTCAGGAAGATGATCGACTACCAACACTCGCCCATTCCTTGACAGAATGTCAACATTACATGGTAAAACAGGCGGCATTCCTTGAATGAAGAACCGGTTGGACTCTGTTCTTGAGCCCAGGCACAGTGAGCTGCTGCGCTTCTTTTTCCGAAGGCAAGGAGAAGGGGTTGTCTTGTGGAGCCAATTGCAGACAGACATCTTAAAGCTATTTTCAGGTGTGTTCGCTTTGGCATCACTAAGGATTATTTCGGAAGACTTTGATGAAATTCAAGGCTTTGGACAAGTGCTCTCACTGCAAACGGTGTCTCGAAACGTAGGGAGCTATTTAGTTTCTGGCGTATTAACTATTTAAACTTAACAACTGCAGTATATGTTTATATGTGCTACACCGTTTAGTCACATTTTTTTGAAATTACCTAATGATGAGTGTAACTTAGTTTATCAAATTTCTTGAATCAACTTTTGACAGAAATTTGATAAGTTAGAAAAGTAAAAAAATGTTGATATTTTATTCCTTTGATTTACCAAATAACCCAGCTGAGTATATTCTTGTACTTTCAATCTGGAGGTCTCACGTTAAGATTTTAAATTTAAGTTTTTGAACTAACTCTTTTTCATGAATAGTTGTTAACTTCGTTTGTGTGGCTCTTTTGCAAACTTTTTTTTTAATACATATTGTGTTTGCAAAGATTTTATTTTGTCTTTTCAGGCTCTGCAAACAATTTTTTTTCAATATTTCTCATATCCCCCTCCAGAAAATAATGGTCCGTCCCTTATATCGTATGGTTCTGTCAAGAGCTGTATTAGGGATTATACCGGGTCACTGCAGGCGGTGTGCGTCACGACTTGCAATGCCCGATGGGTTAATAGCGCTTTGCACTATTACTAAAAATAGATAGACCCCCTACGTGACTCAGACAAAGTTTGCAGTCAGATCAAAGGCTTTGTATGAGCGTGATGTGTTTTGGATATGAAAAATCAGTGAAATCAGCGATAAACGTGATTTAAACGGTTTGGAAGCTTGAAATATAATAAATACAAGGCAATGTTACATTAGGGTGTGAAAAACTGATTCAAGAATTGTAGATTTTGGCTTAAAATTCGACAAATTGTGACGAGGCAGACGAGGCTGCATGATGAAATCCGATCATCGGACTTGCAATCTATTAGCCCTCATGTAATAAGAAAACATTTTACGTCTTGTGCCCAAAATTAAAGCAAAGAGAAAAGTAAATTTTTGTATTCTTCTTCATGACCAAGATGTGTGCATTGCTTGCTTGGAAAAAGATGCATAAATAAGTTCCAAATGATCCAGAATCAGTGTATTTGATACAAGACTGTACCGTTTATCGACCCGCGTTCATCATACAAGCAAAGCTGAAGGAAAGGTCGTGAAGATGACAACGCAAATTTGTTTTTAAGCAAAAATCATGTCTTTGTGTCTATATTCTAAGGGATACTGATTGTATGCTGTAAAGTTTGGAGAGTATATAGGCTGCAATAGTGGATAAATTAGAGAGCTGCTTACTCTCGAGTATTCGTCCAACGGGTATAAACTCTTCTATTTAAACTACCCGCGGTCGTATAAACAGCCGCAATGGACGGATTATCATTTCTTTTCACCATAATTGAAACCTGCCTTTTTTGCCATGGCCCTCTTTACCGCTTGGTTCTATATGCTTCGTTTTTTAAAAAGGCTCAGCTGTATATGCTGCAAACTGAGCCTCTCAAGAGTGAAATCTTTCTGACAATAATATTGCCGCTCTCTATCAATTCTCTGCATTTTCCCCCAAATTTGAGATGTTCCAAGAATGGTTTTTAGGTTTCCTATTCAACATTGACCCAGGTGTTCGATTTTCTTGCGAAAATATTGATAAAAGCCGCATCAAAGTCTTCGCCAACACCATTTTTATCTCGTTAATGCGCTTGCGCATTAAGCGAGATTTCGAAGTCGAGTACTAAAAAAGGGACAAAAGTTGTTAACAAAATTTTGTGGACTTTTGTCCGGGGGGGTTTCTTGTTCCTTCTTTATAGAAGCTATATTAGGGCATTGAGGATATGGTTGGTTAAAGCGGTTAGGATTTCAAGAAGGGCGTCACATACTGCCACTAAAATGTTTGGGGAGCACCCCCGGACCTATTGTTAATTTCCCTAGGGTATTGGGATGTCAGAACTTGTGATGAACTTGTCATATCTCACATTACGTTACCGCAAAGGCATTAAGTTCTTCTTATAAAGTTTCGATATCTCACGTTACCTATCAGCTTCAATCATTTATCGTAAAGCCAAAAATAGGTCAAATGCGTTTTTTGGCAAACGCAGTTTGAGAATTTCACGGTGTATTTTTACGAATGGCGACGTTTTAAGAAAGTTAAATGGGACGGGAAAGTTTGTGTTTTAATATGAGCGATATGGCAGAGCAAAATTTGCGTTTGTTCTAGTACGCGGGTGGCGGCTTAGAATTTTAAACATGAACGCTTATCAGCATAAGTGGAAAAGCGTTATTTCCTGAATTATTCTAGAGCTCTCACGCAATGCAAGTATTAACGTCCCAGTATGGGAATCCCGAAACGTCGAGTTGGATATCGAGTTCGAGTTCGAGTTCGAGTTGGACTTCGAGTTGGATTTCGAAATATGAAAAACTATAATCGATAAAAATCGACAGTCTCCTTACGGACACCTCTCTAATACGGATACCTCTCTATTACGGACAGTTTCCTGTGTCCCGACAAAATTCTCACATATTTTCTTTAAAAAAGACCTCTATAATACGGACCCTCTCTAATACGGACAACGGACACTAAATTCGGTCCCAGAGAGCAAATTAATATAAACTTAACCTCTTTATCACGGACACTCCGGTGATCAGGTGATGATAGTTTGAGTAAGTAATACAATTTCCTGTTTGCGGTTACAAACATGTATCGCAAGACGTTTTCAGAATAGACCTTATCACGGTTTTTCCAAAATTTTATATGGGCCTGATAGCAATAATCCATCGACACTGCTGGGAAAAGCGTCTCAAAATTAGTAAAATGGCCGAGTTTAAAAGCGATATCTTTTAAAATAATGGAGATATAGCTCCGCAAAGTCGGCAAATTTCACAGACGTTTGTACCGCGCGGCCAAATATCTTGCCTACCGGTAGGCAAGAAATTTGGCCGCGCGGATCTGGATCAGTAAAATCCTGTACAAGATAAACTAGTAGTTTCCATTGGAAAGTGAAGTGCTGCGAGTAAAGCTTATTGCAGAAGAAGACTTGTTTGGAGATATCTCGTTAATTGCATGTACTTTAGATAGTGAACAGATGAGCGACTTGATCTATTTTGCCATTGGATTAACTTTGCTAATATATATGCCGTTCGAACGGCAAAACCGCACGGCTACTGAACGGATGAACGCGAAGTATGAATAAAGCCGTTTCTGATGGCTCAAAACGGGAAAGTTTGCAGAGATTAGCGACCTTTAATTCTCTCTCAATGTAATGTGCGACTCTGATGAAGATAACGAATGGAAAGCAGAACTATCGACTATGGTCTAAGTAGAATTTCGAGGCGACTGGAGGCGTTGGAGCGATTTTACCGCCGATTTCCTTCGGTGGATCCGATCGGCTCGATGAGCGGAGTGCTGTCTCTTTCAGAGGGAGGACTGAAACAGTTGAAATAAAAATCGCTGGAATCGCGAATCGACCGCAAAACCACTCACTGAGACACAAGTAAACACACAAAGAAGTTCAGATGAACCAGTTTTATTCAAATATCGTTCCTAATTTTACGCTCAAGCTCGAAGTGAATTTTCCCAATACAAATCCTTATAATTTCGCTATTACGCCATTTACCACGACGTTTATCACTTGAGCTTAGGCTACCTGTGCTGCCAGATGGTACGTTGTGACAAAAGGCAGTATCCTCTCGTGACCTTTTTTCTTTTGTGTAAGTGCCGATTGTCTAGAGGCAAAGACACCTTGATGTTTTCTGGGTAACCCCGTGATTTGAGGCGTTGTTTGAATCTTAAAACGCTCTCTTCAAATGTTTTCTTTTTTATGAAGAGTTAGTTCTAAGCAATCTTATTGCTTTCGCCTTTAATGAATCCATATTTTACGCCTGGTGGGTCAGGCGTGAGACGATGTGTCTGTACTGAAAGGTCTCGGTCGGCTTGTAGTGAGTGTTGATATCCAAGATGGAATCTTTTGTGAATCTTTTCCCATTATTAAAACACTGTGGTGACAATCTAGTTAAATGCTGTTTTCTTTTGTTTTTTTTAATTTTTCTCGATTTTTTTTCCTACTAACTCGAAATCCAACTCGAAGTCCAACTCGAACTCCAACTCGAACTCCAACTCGAACTCGAACTCGAAGTCCAACTCGAGGTATCATTACTACTGAACCTACCTGCCATGATCTATCAAGAAACGAAACATAATTATTATCAATTCGCTGTTCTGACTCAAATGAGTTCAAATTTTATATTCAAGTTCCGATGAATTTCATTGCATTCTCAAATGCTTGTTCATTTGGCTCGGATGGCTTTATGCCGGTGGATTTTCAAGATCAGTTGCTTATACGCGCCACACTGTGAAAGAAATTTCCGAGAAAGTTTAAAATTTTACAAGATTTTGGTCTATTCTCTTGCCAAATAATGCCATTTCAATGTAATCGATTTTTGTAACAGTTAGCGTAAACTTCGAGTTCTACGAAGGGTTCGAGTTTAATCAATTTTTGCATAACCGGAATTCAATTGGATAAAAATGTACGACGATGAGGTTTTAACGCAATGAGAAGTTCGTAGACAATATAATAATTAAGGCCTTTAAAAATCAGTTGAAATCATTAATTCAAATGGATGGACCCAATACCTATTTAGTTTACTCTTAATTCAAAAGATAAATAGTACTGAAATATTTATGAAGAGGAATTTAACCGTTGCAACCCCTTAAAACTGTACTTATCTATCCTTACTTCCCGGGGGAGGGACTCCCATATGTGGTCAGGCGGGGGTGCTCGTCGGGAAAAAAAAAGTGGAACCCTAAAAGATACCAAAGTGGGCGTGGTCAACCAGAATTTTACCCCTAAAAGATACCATTTTCAGTTTTGGTGGAGTGGCCAGTGTGCAGCAAAGTGTAGAATCAGGAGACGCTCTGATTTTTAAACCCTTTTAATAACATTACAACATGTTTCGGCCTAGTTGGCCTCGTTAAAGATACCATTTTCTGGGAAAATAAGGTTTTTTCATCATATACCCTAAAAGATACCTAGATCCCAAATTTTAACCCCTAAAAGATACGACGAGCACCCCCGCCCGACCACATATGGGAGTCCACCCCCCGGGGGTTACTTTAAAGACCATGAGAATGACCAGAGTGAATGCGTTTTCGGAATTGGACTTAGAACAGCCGCTTTACGAAAATTATTCGACATTAGATTCTCATACAAAAACCATAATTTCTCACCTGTCAAGATAGCTTCCAAAACCGTAATAAGGATCGTCAGTATTAAAGATGTCTGTTTGATACAGGATCGTACACAGAGAGTATGGGAAGGAAAAAAATTCGAAACTCACTGATGCTTGTGTCCAATAAAATACGGTGTGTCCGCTTACTTTGGAGTCTGCTTAATACAGGTTTTAGTGTAATCAGAAATCTTACTCATTTAATCTAACACTGAAAAGGGCTCGTGTGGTCAAGCCCTGGGTCAACCCACGTTCGCGTGCTAGGACAAAATGACGAAACAAAATACACACCATACTACCATCACTTGTCGCACTTCCCATTAGAAAAGGTAGCTCCATTTCCAACTGAGCCTTTGTAACAGCTTTCCCGTCGATCTTCTCTAATCGGAACAACTTTAAATCAAACTCACCGAGTCCAAACTTTCCGCTTATTGTTTGATTATATGTCCATTGAATTGTGCTTTGTCATGTCAAACGGTATGCGACTTATGTGTCATCATCTCGATAAAAACTCAGAATAACTTTGACCACGCCACTCGACGCCATCACGGAGATCAAGGTCAACGCTCTACGACCCTGGTACCTTTCGCATATAATATCGGTTAATATGTCACCTGGTCACGCAGCGAGGCAGGTAAAAGTCACAAAATAGCTTTGCTGTTAGGAAAAAACTATGTTGCTTTTATTAACAACAACAATCGTTAATTTAGTATAATTAATAGAATGTCACTTCACTGTTATCGTATTTTCTCAATTAAACGCCGGGCCCCGAATAAACGCCGGGTATAATTAAGGAAGTTGTGAGTAAGCTCCTCAAACGTTTGTTTGTGGTATAATAAACTTAAGATTTAAGGGCAAGTTACAAGGCTGCCAAGAAAAACGAATAATAACCCTTTCTTAAAAAATGGCGGGCGAGAAAAAACTGCTGATACAAAGAAACGCCGGGTCCACAAGGCCAAGTTTGAAATAAACGCCGGGGGCATTTAATAGAGAAAATACGGTAACTTTTCATTTATCAGTAAACTACTACTATATTTTTGGGCAATTGTCAGTTAACTGTTAACCCCATCAGCACCCTCTTAAATGCACTGGTATTCTGAATTTCACTTTAGCCGGAACGCAATTGGCATGAAAACAAAACGGAAAAACTCGCGAGATAATAACGCCTTTTGTCACAACATTTCACCCACGACTGAAAAACCTTAAACAAATACTGATGAAAAATGGAGTTTCGTTCAAAACCAACCATTCCTGAAAACTATTTACAAAACGCCGCCTAACACATCATATAAGACGTAAATCACTTAACGACACGACTCATAACAGCCAAACTTTGAAAGCTAATATAAATGCATCGCAACCGCAAAACCACATAGCGGAGTCGGTGCAGGCCTGTCATGAACCTCATTTCGATCTAATGGAAACTAAAAAAGTGACCGCCAGGAGTGGTGCCCTGTTTATCCGCTCCAGACCCAATATTTTCTATACTAGTGTATCCAAAAGATAGTAACTGCTGCGGTATATTTGTTGTAATAATGCTGTTTTATCATCTCGCTGGTATTACGGAATTTTGTCTTTCGTTTTTTGAGGGGAAGCAAAGCAAATGTAACCGGGATGAATCGACGAAAATTCCAGCTGATAAGACTAATTTTGTTTTGTAATTCACGCATCAAGTTCCTGCAATGT
The DNA here is from genome assembly GCA_022457155.1 of Cladopsammia gracilis. NCBI lineage: Eukaryota > Metazoa > Cnidaria > Anthozoa > Scleractinia > Dendrophylliidae > Cladopsammia > Cladopsammia gracilis. The sequence continues at coordinate 903,542 of JAJGOT010000029.1, read as the reverse complement.
CTGTAGAATATTGTTGAGTGAAGGACGCGTTGACCACGAGGAAGGTGCGAAAATTTAGGTAATTACTGTGTTCGCGTCTCCCAAGCTCAGCTCAGGTTTCGCGTCCCCAAGCGCTCAGCTCAGTTCAGTCTCATCGACCGCTGTCGGAGTGATTTCAAAGTAAATTTGTCTTTTATTCCGTACAATCTTCGAAAATGTTTGCCATTCAACGGTCCTATCACCATGCCTCACAGTCCTCGCTCAACTCGTGGTAGTCTTCGACACTTCAGTTCCGATTTCGACTGGGACATGTTGGACCAAAATATTACAAATCTCGCAGCCAACAGCTTGAAGCAGCAAGCGAGGCTCTTGTTCGTAGCGCAGTGCATTCTGGCCCAAAATGTGTTCGTGGCGCAGTGAATTCTGGTAAAAAGCGATCAAATCGAGATTTTTCCTAGCTTATATTTTTTTTCTCATATATTTCTTTTAAATCCTGATTATGTTGCTGCTCACTCGCTACGCTCGTTCCGCAGCAATAAGTGCGTCCATAGCAGACGTGACCGAAAAATGACCACGTGATCACCATTTTTCCGCCATTTTTCACGTCAAAATATATAAAACAGCAGACTTGATACTTTAGCTAACTACAAAACTTTCCGTTTCATTATGCAAGAGTAGGAACAGCAAAATACCATAAATTTTGATTTTCGTTCTATTTTCGAATACTGCTGGAGAGTTGAAAAAGAAATGGCTGATGGCGCGATGTCTGCTAAACATAGCTCAAATTGTCCTGGCATGGGGAAAGGCAGCTCTAGAGAAATGACATGTTGTTACGGCCTCCTTCCATTAGATTCGGCAAATGTTAAGTTCAATGTTTGAATCGGGCCTTACTTTAAAGAATATTAAAGATTCAGTCACCATTTGTTGTGTCAATTGATATTTTGATAATTAATATTAATGTCTCATCTGATCAGATATAAAGTCATTGCACGTGACGTATTATCGATGTGGGCTTTTAATTGTTTTAAAATTGCGGCAATCTATTGTATTTGATTTAGAAAGTCTTTTCAATTGTCAAATATCCCAACAGAAAATAGACAATGAATAACTGAAAATGCACTGTGTAAATTGAACCAACAACACATTTTCATCGTCAATTAGCTAGCAAGGCGGGAAAAGTCTTTCACTTTCACTTCCCTAACATCAAAATTATTTACATTCACACTCGTGATTCTTTGTTACTCATAACTTTTTTTGACTTGCACCAACACGAATTTTCAAACCAAGTTCTCTCAATCTTCTCTATCCTGCCAATAACCATATCCAGTTGACTACTGCGCCTCGCATTTTCTACATAATGTCTGATTCTACAACGCCATCTTTACCATATTTATTTTATATTTATTTTAGATTCTTCTTTTTTTAACCTCATGTTTCAACGCATTAACGAGATGGCTTTAAGAGCCCTTTGATCCCATACAAAACTCTTGTGCAGATAACACATAGAGGAGTTTGTTTGTCTGAGTCACAACGGGGGCCAAAAGTACGTGACGTCATTAGTGCAAAGCGCTATTTGTGTAGCGGCTCATTTTCCCTTAGTCTCCACGGAGTGAGCATCTCCTACGTTTGCGTTATTTAGCCTGAATTTAAATCCAGCGCCTTTTCTTTGGTAAAGTAATCAAATATACAAGTTTACAAACGCAAAACTACTTCGTAAAGGCCGGTTTTTCTTTTTCTCTGACACACTATTCTGATTTGAATCGAAACATACAATCCGTTAATAAACAAGACAACCGGAAAGATCAAATTTATGCACGGGTCAACGCCACGAGACCTAAATCACGCAAAGACCGCTCCACGTATTATACAGAACAAGCACTGCAAACGCCGACAAAAGAAGTCACTTTGAACATCAAAACCTATGAAAGTTTGAATATTTTCTTCCTTCAACTATAATTGAGGGAAAATAGGCCGAAAAAAGACCAAACAAGAAGATGATAAAGGACGCGCGTGACCGCCGCGTGGGCGCAGAAAATTATTATTACTCACCAGGAGATCTAGGCGAGTTGGTGAACTTATCAATTTTGAACGGCTTCAACCAAGAAAACTAAAAGGGGTAGACCCGGGTAGACCCCGAAATTCTCAAAGAAGAAAGGCTAAATTAACTGTATGTCCCAAATTATTTACGAAAAACAAACGTGTAAAGGAATGAGAAGTCTAAGAGAAGGTGTGAAAGTTCAGTTTACGATAATGTGGCAATTGAGCCGAGTAGGTTTACTTTGAGGTCAGCTAAGGCAGTCATTGTGCTCGAATGTAAGATTTAATTGTAGCCATAACGAAGAAGGGATATTTCTCTTTAATTCTGCCTGAAAACATTTTCAATTAACATCGCTGAAATCCTTGAAAGGAACAATTTTTTCAACCCCACGCGCTGAAATAGCTTCTTGTTTGCCGCGAGGACTATTGTTTAAACAACGGCTTGCTATTGGTCAAATCTCGTGACGCACACCGCCTGGGGTCACTGCGCATTTGATCATGTTGATTTTAGAAATTTACAAAATGGTAATCTGACAAAAATAAATACGGACGTCATGTGATAAATCAGGCATCCTATTACGTGCGTCAGTGCAAGATTACTTTCACTTTCGAAAACACCTCAGTACAGAGGCAGTTTCGTTTCTTCGTAATAAACCGGGTTTTTACTATCAATTTGCTGGCCGCTGATTTACTTCGACACGGTGAGTATATGTATATTATATGCATTAAACATGCCTACAGCTTATTCAGTAGTTGCTAGTGCATTGTCATTGCACTCGACCGTAAATAAATGTAAAAGTTTCGCGTCTTCCGCGTGATGGATCTGCGTGCCCGTGATGTCTTTAAATAGCGTGTTCTTTATCACTGCTTGTCCTGAACGTTTGTAGTGATACGAAAACTTGCGGCGGCGCGAACTGTTCTGTCATTATGTCCTAGTACTTGCTTCTTTTGGGTGAAAACGTCGTTAAGTATCAGATTAGCAACTCCAGACAAAAAGTCACAGTAGTTGATTCAGAGTGTGAGCACGCATCCTAACATAACATGGCTATAGAGGCCTGTTCTCGATCTCTCTATCGCGATATTAACTCGATCCTTGAAAAAGGTACTCAATGCGCGGCGATTAGTGATCGTCTACGATAATCGACTACGATTTAGAGTTTGGAAGGGGAACAGAGGTATGTTGATGGCTGCACCATGGCTTCATTGTGATTGTAGAGGTTTTGGCGAGAGTTTGAAAGATCGATCGTTTGCGGTCATATGGAAGCATGCCTTTAGGACACTGAGTTTGCATTTGGTCGGATCAAAAACTAAGGAAACAACTATAGTAAAATATAGTTCAAAATAGCTGAAATAGCAATGGAATTTGACAAATATGTGAGATTAGAATGTGAGCTTATTGTTTCTGTGCGTAATGCAAAGGAACGAATAAACGGGTGAAAAAACCCGGTTTCTTCAGCATTAACTTCTCACTCCTCGGCCGTTCATATTCTTACTACCAAATTAGCAGTGTTAACGGAAATTAAGATTCCATAAAAAACCTCCTTAGCACGACGAAAGAAAATGGTTTAAAATTATGTTCTTCGAAGTGTTCAGAGTGTGTTTTGAAAGGGGTGAAAAGGTTGCCTTTGTGGGTTTTAAATTCATAATTGAATTTCGTGAGCAAAGCCATGTATTGTTCAACACGGGAGTGTCATCTATGGGCGGCCATCACCGCCAAAAATACAAGAAGTGCAAACGATATAGAATAAACAGAAATGGTTTAATTGTCCTTTGTAAATTGGTTTAGACAATTACGAAATGATGCAGATAGCATGCAGTTGGACAAGTTGCCTTTGATGGAATGATGCAGACAAACAATAAGTGGTTTAGACAGTTGCAAAACTGTCCAGTCACCGATGTTAAAATGGTACAACAAAGACACAAATGAGCTAGTCTACACGCGAATGGTCCAGCTTCCGTTTGTAATACAGCACAGACAAAACATAATTGGACAAAGTAAATCAAAAGTGGTGAAGAAGTCAATGTCAAATCAACAAAGTTAATGCTCGAATGGTTCAGCGTAATGTGAAATGGTTCAGTGCAATTGCGAATAGTCTAGCTTTCGATGAAATGGTTTAATGACTTAAGTGCAAACGATATAGAATAAACAGAAATGGTTCGATTGTCTTTTGTAAGTTGGTTTAGACAATTAAGAAACGATGCAGATAGAGTGCAGTAGGACAAGTTGTCTTTGATAGAATGATGAAGCCAAACAATAAATGGTTTAGACAGTTGCAAAACTGCCCAGTCACCGATGTTAAAACGGTACAACAAAGACACAACTGATCTAGACTGAATGTGAATAATTCAGCTTCCGTTTGTAATGCAACACAAGCTAAATAGAATCGGTCAAAGTAAATGAAAAGTGGTGAAGTAGTCAATGTTAAATTGGCAAAGTCAATTCTCAAACGGTTTAGCGTAATCTGAAATGATTTAGTGCAACGCCAAACAGTATAGCTTTCTGTGAAATGGTCTGTGACTTACCGTCAAACGGTTTAGCGTGACACAAAATGGTTTAGCGTGTCGCGAAATGGTCTAGTGTTACATCAAATGATTAGCGCCGGAACCGCCAAAAATACAAACATGAAATGGAACAGCTTGTTGTTAAATGGTCTAGTCCATGTGGGGCATGACGTCATTTTTGGCGCGAAAAAAGCTCACGTACTCTGTGCTGCCTGTGTCATTCGTACAAGACCGTACAAGCTCTCGTCGCTTTCTTTAAGAAAAATAATCAGGTAAGTTCGCTTTGACTTGTTTTTATTCGCCGTTGGCAACTACTTTTCGTGTAGATTCGGCGTTGTAGAACTTTTTTATTTCCTGTGAATTCTACAACATGTTTTGTTTATCTGGTTTATCGACAGTCTCGCTGTCTGGAATCTGTTTCTTTATTCTGTGGAACTGCACTCCACATTCCATGTTTGCCGATAGATTTTTTATACCATGTGGCTAGGCGCCGAATTTCCATGTTTTTCCTGTAAGGCAACTGGAAGCGAAAATGTAATCTTTTGATTTTTTTACATTCATGCATCGCATGTGTGCAAGCCAGGGTCAAGTCTGCATTTATTATATAAAGCATCGGATGGGGCCGGGGGAGGGAAGCGTATTTTTTAATCAACATATTTGTTTCATATCCTCCCAGTTGGGACCATTATGTTTTTACCTTCCCCTCTTGCCTCAAAGAAAAACCCATAGCTAACCTTGGCACATTATTAAGTTAGAAACCATTGCTGATGCTTTAATATTTTATTCAAGATTAAAGGAAAAAATAGCACCCCCCCCCCCCCACACACCTTACTGTAAGGAAAAATGTTGACATCCCCCATTATTCGTCATCAAAAAACATTTAGACACCCCTCAAAATCATCTTCAACCCCCCCCACCCCCCCCCCCCCCCCCCGATTACTCATTGATTATTGCCAATATTTTATATCATTGATTAGTTATGCCTGGTAATATGTAGGGGAAGGTAAAAACATAATGGTCCCAACTGGGAGGATATGAAACAAATATGTTGATTAAAAAATACGCTTCCCTCCCCCGGCCCCATCCGATGCTTTATATAATAAATGCAGACTTGACCCTGGCTTGCACACATGCGATGCATGAATGTAAAAAAATCAAAAGATTACATTTTCGCTTCCAGTTGCCTTACAGGAAAAATATGGAAATTCGGCGCCTAGCCACATGGTATAAAAAATCTATCGGCAAACATGGAATGTGGAGTGCAGTTCCACAGAATAAAGAAACAGATTCCAGACAGCGAGACTGTCGATAAACCAGATAAACAAAACATGTTGTAGAATTCACAGGAAATAAAAAAGTTCTACAACGCCGAATCTACACGAAAAGTAGTTGCCAACGGCGAATAAAAACAAGTCAAAGCGAACTTACCTGATTATTTTTCTTAAAGAAAGCGACGAGAGCTTGTACGGTCTTGTACGAATGACACAGGCAGCACAGAGTACGTGAGCTTTTTTCGCGCCAAAAATGACGTCATGCCCCACATGGACTAGACCATTTAACAACAAGCTGTTCCATTTCATGTTTGTATTTTTGGCGGTTCCGGCGCTAATCATTTGATGTAACACTAGACCATTTCGCGACACGCTAAACCATTTTGTGTCACGCTAAACCGTTTGACGGTAAGTCACAGACCATTTCACAGAAAGCTATACTGTTTGGCGTTGCACTAAATCATTTCAGATTACGCTAAACCGTTTGAGAATTGACTTTGCCAATTTAACATTGACTACTTCACCACTTTTCATTTACTTTGACCGATTCTATTTAGCTTGTGTTGCATTACAAACGGAAGCTGAATTATTCACATTCAGTCTAGATCAGTTGTGTCTTTGTTGTACCGTTTTAACATCGGTGACTGGGCAGTTTTGCAACTGTCTAAACCATTTATTGTTTGGCTTCATCATTCTATCAAAGACAACTTGTCCTACTGCACTCTATCTGCATCGTTTCTTAATTGTCTAAACCAACTTACAAAAGACAATCGAGCCATTTCTGTTTATTCTATATCGTTTGCACTTAAGTCATTAAACCATTTCATCGAAAGCTAGACTATTCGCAATTGCACTGAACCATTTCACATTACGCTGAACCATTCGAGCATTAACTTTGTTGATTTGACATTGACTTCTTCACCACTTTTGATTTACTTTGTCCAATTATGTTTTGTCTGTGCTGTATTACAAACGGAAGCTGGACCATTCGCGTGTAGACTAGCTCATTTGTGTCTTTGTTGTACCATTTTAACATCGGTGACTGGACAGTTTTGCAACTGTCTAAACCACTTATTGTTTGTCTGCATCATTCCATCAAAGGCAACTTGTCCAACTGCATACTATCTGCATCATTTCGTAATTGTCTAAACCAATTTACAAAGGACAATTAAACCATTTCTGTTTATTCTATATCGTTTGCACTTCTTGTATTTTTGGCGGTGATGGCCGCCCATAGTCATCGCTCGTCTCGTGTAACGCGCGCACGAGTGAAAATGGATGAAAATAGCCATAAAAATACGTTATGTGCTTTTTGCATATAGACGCAACCTGCTTTTAATATTTATTTTATATCCTATAGATAGTAAACTCTTACTGACATGAATGCGATTAGTGTCACCCTTGTAACCTTACGCTTTTAAAGACTGACTGTCAATTCATATTATTTACTCACTTTCGTAGCTCAGATTTCTCTTCATATTTCTCTTCCCCCGTTGTTTTCGTTCACTTTCACCGTTTTCTGTTCTCCAGCACCTACATTTCTGTTATCCTCCTTTGTAGGCAGCGGCATTGCGTAGAAAATCTGGCAAAACAAAAAAAAAAAAAAAGAAAACAGATATGCATATTTCCGGAACGATACAGGATTAAAACTAAGGTTTTATCTCTTTGCTTTATCTCTTTTGCTTTGCTTAAACTAAGGTTTTATCTCTTTGCTGATGATACAAACATTCGTTTTGCTGATAAAAATTTAAAGTCTTTGGAACTAACTGTAAATACCGAATTGCAAAATCTTAACGATTGGTTGATATCCAACAAGTTAACTTTAAACGTTGCCAAAACTAACTTCGTTATATTTCATCCTTAGTTACCAAAAAAGAATTACTTACCAGCCGAAATTGTACATTTTTGATAACGAGTAGGGAAGAAATGTTGCTCTTGAATCTAAAAACTATATTAAATATCGTGGTGTATTGGTTGCCAATAATCTTTCTGGAAATACCATATTGACGCTATCACGACAAAAATTAGTAATTAAAACTGTAGGACTTTATCCAAGTTACAACATTTCTTATCTCGTTTTGTTTTATATTTATCGAACATTCATATTTATCGAACATTAATTCATATTTATCGAACATTAATTCATATTTATCGAACATTAATTCAACCTTTTATAAGCTATGGTCTTGCTGTCTGGGGTCAGGCATGCAAGACTCATCTAAATAAAATTTTAATCCTCCAAAAGAAAGTTCTACGCATGATATATTTTGTGGATACTCGTGAGCATGCGAACCCGCTATTTATTGACGCTGACATCTAACCTGTATCGTTCATGTATTACAAGTCTATAGCTAGTATAATACATGACATAAATAACAACATTTCACCACAAAATATATTAAACCTATTTATTTCAAAAAACTTCTAGTGTTCATTCATACAATACGCGGTAATCGACCTCTGGTAAATTTTATGCGAAAAGCAATAGGATGGATAAACTCAAAAATTCACTCTCTCGATTTGGCGTTAAACTTTGGAATGAGGTACCTCACTACATTAGAGATCTCCCTTGGAAAAAAATTTTAAAAACACTACATAATCTGCTACTTAATATTTAAGAAAACGAAAATGACTATATCGAAACGCCTTTGATAATAAAAAAAAACCCGATTTCTAGTTAAATTCAACAACAATTATTTTTTTTAACTATTTATTCATTTTCTCTTAATTCTGAACTTTCTAATTGCAAAAAGTTATAATTTTCTCCGTGTACTTTTCTTTAATCTGCCCGCCAAGAATAGCCTTTGCTAAACGCGGGCAGCTAAAATGTAACTGTTTTTTTTTTTGAAAATAAAGACTTTTTGTTTTGTTGTTTGTTGTTAATCCCGAGAAACACTTCACAAAGTTGTTGTTGGGGTCGTGTACTGCAGTGTGTATAATTATCGCTGCCCATATTCAGACGTAACCTTTCGGGCGCGTTCGATTGACCGTGTACCGAAATAGGAATATACAGAATAGTCTCCGATAATTGTTTGTACATGCCCACTTGCAGTATAAATCCGCCAAAACATGTTTATATAAGTACAGCAATAGGAGATGTTTAATTTTCCAGAAGCTTCCAAATCCCGAAAAACGCGATCTTTCGTGCCATTCTGTGTACATGTGTTCATATTCCGGAATACTTCAATCGAAAATTCCCCTTCAGTTCATTGTTTTCATTCCCGTTTCAACTTTCAAATATATAGCTTATCATTTCTATGTGATTTAATCGTCTGGTTTTCTCATGTGTCAAAAGCTGTTTTATACAACCGGCCGGATCACTGCGCATTTGATATTTGATCTTCGATGATCGTGAAAATACAATAATAATCTGATAAACACGGACGTCATGTGATAAACACCCTGCGTAACGTCTGCGTACGTGGGAAATTTCTTTCACTTTCGAACACACCTCAGCACGGATGCAAATTTGTTACTTCGGGTTTCGTTAACTTTTCATCTAGCGCTGATTTACTCATCGGCTATTGAGAGTGCTCAACTGGATAAACCAGAGCAATATATATAGATCGAACGCGTAAAGGTCAAATTTGGCTCCTCTGCTCCCTGTGCCTGAGCAGAGCCATGTATAGTTCAACACGCGCGTGTCATCGCTCATCTCGTGCAACGCGCGCACAAGTGGAATGGATGAAAATAGCCAAAAAAAATACGTTATGTGCTTTTTGCATAAAGACGCAGCCTGCCTATAATATTTTATATTCGTTAGGGTTATTGACCAGGAGCGAGGGGATATGTGATATATTCCCCTCGTGGCGTACCCAAGGGCGAAGCCCAAGGGAACGCCACGAGGGGAATATATCACATCCCCGAGGGACACGTCAATAACATGCTTGTTTTTCACCTTGTGAGGTTTTCTAAAACAAAGAAACTATTCATTTTTCAAATGCAAAAAAGCATGATTCCGCAAGGCCGCATCGGGATCATGGCATGGCGAAGCGAGACGGTAAACATGTTTTGCTTTTGCCAAATTTGCATTGAGCACGTTGCTTCGTTATGAGTAGAAGGAGGGAGAGAGAGAAGAAAATGTATGAACAGTACTTGTGGTCTCGCTATGGCCCAACTGCCCGCCTTCATCTTTCGAAGATTAATGGAGTGGTTGCGGTGTGTTTTCCAAGGGAAACCGGCGGAAACATATTCAGGCTCAAGCGTAAAACGAGGCGTCATACATTATTGAAGACTCGAAACCTGAATCGAGGTACGATACCATCGAATAATGTTATACATTTCGCTTCTGGTCGCGACCGGCAAGTTAATTACGTAGGAATAAGATTGATGAATTTGTCTTTTTATGTAAACAAAAAATATTGACCGATGCTAGAGTGTTTTACTTGTTATGCCCTATTTTTGTCTTCCCGTTTGTGTTATTCTTTTATGAGGGAAATACGTCGAAGGGACTAAGGCGAGGGGAATATGTTGGGGGGAATATGTCGAGGGGAATGTATAATCCTTTGTTTTGCTATTGTTATCAGCTATTGTTTTCAGCCCCGTCTCTCCCCTGATACAATGAAAGCCGCACCCAGCTTTTCAGACACTGTAATAAACGGGGTTATGTGATATATTCCCCTGAAAAGAACAAAGAAAACTGAGCTAGGTGAAAAATAATTAGGATATTTTTGAAGAGATCGTAAATTCTTACTAACATGAATGTGATTCGCGTGACGTCACGCTTTCAAAGCCCAAACTTCACTCAAAACTGAATTCATATTTACTCCCTTTCTTAACTCAGACAATTCGTTTCTTGTCCCCCGTTTTTTTCGTTCACTTTTACCGTTCCCAGTTCTTCATCACCTACATACCTATATTAGCTTCAGATACAGCTTTGTAGATAGCGGCATTGCGTAGAAAATCTGGCAAAACAACAAACAAACAAAAAAAAACCATTTATACTCACGATACAGGAAGCCAGAAAAATATACCACAAAGCTTTCGTTGAGGCTGTGTACAATTATCCCTGCTCATATTCAGACGTAATCTTTATTAGATTACGGTCGAATGACCGTATAAAAATAAACAGAATAGTCTCTGAGAACTGTTTGTTCATGCACACTTGCAATATAAATCTGCCAAAACATGTTTATCTCAGGTGAACCAAGTACAATGTGCGAGTAGGGAAACGTGGTACTAGAATTGAATTTTAGAGCTTTGTTAAGCTTTGTAATATTTGCGAAAATTTCTGCAAAAATAACCTCCCTGAAAAGTACAAATAAAGTTCAAAATAAAGTGTTAACATGCAACCTTGTGTCTAATCGAGCAATAGGAAATGTTTGGTTTTCCAGTAGCTTCTAAATCTCGAGAAACGCGATCTTTTGTGACCTTTCAGTATAGACCATCAGTAGTATATAAGGAGTCAGTCAAATTACGTTTTTTCTGAAGACCCAAAATAAGCCGCCAAACGCCTGAGTTAACACCCCACAGGGCTCATTGTATTCGCCTTGTGGGGTGTTAACTCAGGCGTTTGGCGGCTTATTTTGGGTCTTCAGAAAAAACGTGAATTTGACTGACTCCTTATATACTACTCCGGCCCGGGGGTTCTCTTATATTTTTAAGCTGTTACAGCCCCTAATAAACCGTTATTTGAACACAGCAAGCTAGACATAACCAATCGGAGAAACCCCTCTCCTAGGTACCTAAGCGACGATGGGGAGAGGAAGAAAGAGCGTTCTGACACAATCAAGTAAACGAACGGCCTTTAATTACTCAAGACATGGAAGTCTTCTTTGCTATGGATGCAGAAAAGGAAAAAAAGGCGAACTCTGTAAATGTGTTGAAGAAACTCGAGGGCAAACATCTCCTCCATCCATTGTACCGAAATATATTCTTGAAGCCGCACAAAGACTGACTCCACAACAACTTGTCGCCGTTATCACCAATTGAATAAACGCTTACCCCTTGTATACACGATGCCTATGCTACTTTTTGCTGCTCAACTGAAGGCAAGTAATTCAAAACTCCCCTGCCCCGTCTGTCAGCGAATGGTTTGCGTGTCAACGTTTTATAATCATATGAATAAGGGTTGCCCACCTTTTAGAAGAAACCTTCTAGTTCTTCACGAACATGAGGCGGTTTTACCACCACCGCCATCATCGGTGGTTATTCGAGATGTCCTTGCAAACTCAAACATCAGCCAGCATGAGCTGAATGCATGGCTTGATGAGCAAGAACAAAAAACTTTTATAAGCCTGAATGATCTTGACCCTTTACACAGGATCCGTAATGCAAGATTTGTTGCGGATTTCATCGAAGGCAAGACATCACTCGCAGCGTTTCGAACAGAGATGCTCGGTTTTTATCAATTGAAAAAACACTTTCCCTTTGTATATCAATGATGACGACAACACAAGGGTTCTTGAACTTTCTCAAATCTAGGAACACTGGTCTAAAACAAAAGAGCGCCGACTGGGTGAGTTATCGACAAAATACTCTTGGGGCATCCGAAATTGCAGCCTTGACCGGAGTTTCGCCATTTGAAACACCAAAGAACTTGCTTTTAAAGAAATTACAGCCATCAGACATGCATAGCAATACGGCCTGTACCTGGGGCAATCTGTTCGAACCGCTTGCCCGTAAATATTTTGAGCAGAAGCACTCTGCTAGAGTTTTTGCCCATTCTATATCCCTCAATCTGGCAACAGATCACCCATTGTTTCGAAAGATTATATGCAGTCCTGACGGCTATTATCTTGACAAAGATAATAATTTAATTCTTTTGGAGTTCAAATGTCCTTTCAAGCGGAAAATAGCTATGACTCGAGTGCCTAGTTATTATACACCCCAGATACAAACTGGCCTTTGTTTTAGCGGATCTATGGTCAACAAAGGCCTTTTTGTCGATTCTTACTTCGGAATGTGTTCTCTAAACCAGATAGAGCCAAGTTCGAATCATAATAATCTTTTAAACGGCGGAAGTATTTACAAAACAAAATGTCACACAGCGCTTGCCTGGGGCATATGTTATCTGTTTTCAAAACAAAAGTTTACACGCAATCAAACTAAACTTATTGACATTGGTGCTCTTAAACAAACTCAGACATTTGAGCAAATAATGGCTTCAATAGCCGAGAAAGACCTATGGTGTTCTTACGGTGCGGTCAGAATGTCGTTCAGCAAAGAATACGTAGATGAAGAGTTTTTGCGTTACATCAGAATGAAAAAGGCTCTCCTTGCTCCAGATGAGGGGCCGAAGCCGGTTGCTTTGTTTTCATGGAAATTGTTGAATGTCACAGAGCTTCAAATTGTCAAGCACGAGGGATTTTTGAACAGTATTCAACCGAAGGTCGAACGATTTCACGAGAACTTGGCAAGGCTTCGCAGAAAAATACATGAAAATTTATCAAATCAAAAACACCTTGAGAAAACCATACCTGGTGAAACTTTTGAAGACAACATCGGCGATGACAGTGCCATGTTAGAAGCCTTTCTTATTGAGAAAGCGGCAACTTTTACTCAAGATCTTTGAAAGCATTGTTCCATAAATGGTCGTTTTTAATTATCATATTGTTTGACATCTGTTGCCTCAGGTAATTTACAATCGCTCGTTGCGGGTCTTCAAGCGGCGTTGTAATGTCCAGGATTTTGTAGATCACAAACGTATAAGAGATTCTCGGAAGCCGAGCTTGTATATGTTTGAAAATACGTTTCACCTCATTTATTTGGTCGATAGTCAATCCAATCTTTTTGTTAATTCGTGTCAAAGCGTACCCAAATGCATAACACCGCGCCGACTGTCTTTGCCTTGGCTTGTACAAAATGTTTTGATCCGTATATGCCGGAGCATAATCCTCTAGCACTTCCACACGACCGCATTTTTTGCAATAAAGTTCACAAGAATCGCTTGATTGCAAAAATGAGCCGCCGCAAGAATAACAAGACAGAAATCTTCGGGCCCAACGTTCACGCTGCAAGTCGTTATAATGTTCTTGTAGATATTGTTTCCCCATCTCTGCCAACCCCATATCTTCGTAGATATGGCAAAGTTTTTCCGGCAGGCGCAAGCGGTGTATTTCTTTCCTATAATCGCTGCCGTATAGCGAGCGAAGGATGGCGAATTTGTGATCTTTGTCAAGTTCATTGAGCCGTGCGGTGAAGTCAGTCATGTTTATACAATACAATACAATTGTTTTTTTCAATTGGGGGTTCCCCGTGATTTCCGGGTACATTGCGTAATGGCCGTATTTAGAAAATTACAACTTTTCGAAGCTTCTCGAACATACTGAAGCGCCCCAAAAATACCGAAGTGCCCCCAAAACACTTTTTTCACTAAAACTGGGGCGCTTAGGAATGTATTTTTGATAAATCTTTTGAAAACATAAAAATGGTGCGCTTAGGAATTTTTTTTGAGGCGCTTAGGACATGTCGCGTGACATGTGGCTCCCGTTGGTGTTACGCTTTGTTACGCTAAGTGAGAATCCTGTATTCAGTTGTTTCTCAAATCTGAACTCGACTGAGCGGCTAGAGAAGTAATCTTTTTTTGAATCTTTTCTCGTTCTTCCTTGCGGATTTCTTTTCTGAGTTTTTCAAGATCTGGCGTTTGAGTTTGCTTGTTTACTTTGTTGGCAGCCTTTGCTTCACCAGAGCGTATTTCGTTCTTAAGTTCATAATAGCTCTCAACTTCACGGAGGATTATTTTGAACTCTGAATCGCTGATACGCTTGTCAGTTAGAGCCTTTGAAACCAGCTCAAAGACAGAGTTTCGTTTAGCAAGGGCGAGTGTGTATATTTTCTCGTGTTTAGTAATTTTTCTCTGAAGCCGCCTACTAAACAAAGTGATGCCGGCCGCTGAAAAAACCTGTCATAGCTGCCACGCCGGCAATAACCGGGCTGGCTATGAGCCCAACTCCGCTCAGAGCTGTGGCGATTGTGGCTGAAGACAAGCCTGTAGAAATGAAACCAAAACTTACTGCGGTTCCGTGAACAATGGTGTGTGTTCGCTTGTATTTCTTAGCAACTTGCCTGTAATGATTAGCCTCCGACTCAAGCTCCTTTTGCAAGTCAGAAATTTTCTTGAGTCTGAAGTCTTCACCGTTGGATAAGTCTGGGTAAAGCGATGGAGTTTCGCTGTATTCAGGAGCCGATGGTAACACATTAGCCGAGCTCATCGTTTGTATATATATAATTTTTAATTGATCTCAAGTTCAAATTCAAGCGGCATGTTATTGAAGTCGAAAAGGTCATTGTTCTCATCCCTCGCAGACAGTGTTATGCTGTTTACATCAGTAATCGCCAGACGAGACGTCACGCAAGATGTTTTGCTGTGTTGATTCATAGAAAATTTTCTCATATGGCTCACCTCGAAGATCAAATTTAGCCAAGACAGTCGAAGGCTTACCGTTGAACAGGTTCTGTTCTTTATCAACCAGATCACAGTGGATAAAGTAAGTGCTTGGTGAGGCGAATTTTTTACTGGTTATATGTGGAGGCGTTTGTGGGTCCTTGCCAAATAATAATCTGATATTATTGGAAAGACCTATTACATATTCACCCCCTGGGTTCAAAATCGCCATAGCACCAAGAGGTGTATACGATTCAGTTTTAAGGTCTATAACCCGTTCTTCGTATTTGTCAACTATCGTTTTTGCCAAACTACTAGGAGTGTAAAAACTAGGCTCAATTGTGATTATAGTTGGTTGAGCCTCCGAGCCTGATATTTTGACAGATATTTGTCCTCTTTGTTTCAAATTATGCCACGAATTGAAAATTGAACAAGAGACAAGTCTTATGTAACTCGGTTTCTGAAGCGGGTGATCGAAGTAGATGGTGTGAGGGTTCGAAGGTGCGACGATTGTTAACACAACCATTGTGTATATATTTAAATTATATTTATATTTATATTTATATAATCATGTTTGGCAGACGCCCTGGTGGTTTTAATCCTGGTTCAAATCTCGGTCTAGACATTGGCGGTCACGATTACGGGCCCCCACCCCCGTTTTTTCCATGTCCCCAAAATCCCCTCTATCCCCAACAGAGCAGGTATATTAGCAAAAAACAACCCGCAGTAAATCCGCAACTTGCTTGGATGAGTTCTCCGGAGGCTGAAAAGCTCTCTACAGCTGCTAAGGCTAAGGCTATCTCAGACTTCAAAAGGCGTTTCCAGCACGCTGATATGTCAAGATTTACAACAGAAGTTTCTTTCGACGAAAATCACAAAGCCACAGGAGAAGTGCTTTTCATAAAGGGCCCAGGCTCCTGGGCTATGCCCTCAGACATACCGCACAAGGATTGGTCACAAGCCCTGAAAGACGCGCTTGGTTTAGAGTATATTGGTGCTTTCCCCTATCAGTTGACGTTAAACCGAAACACAAAAACCAATCCCGGCTGTTGATTTCGCCACCTCAATCGATAAAGACATGATGATTGGCTCTGTCTTGAACGATGAAGCGCAAAAGATCTATGTCACACCAACTGATTATTTCACAACGAAATACAGAAACATTTTCAGAGACACACAGATTACGTTCACAACTGCAAAATATGGGAGAAAGTGGCTCGGCAGCCCGCATATGAGTTTCTGGCCACAACAACTAAACTTCGCCTTGTGGTGTGCAACAACTGGCTGCAGGATCTCGCGTGACCTTCTGTTTGATAAGAACTCGACTCTCTCCCTAACCCCACAGCTACGGTCATTTTACAGGTTTCACGTATATTTCACAACAAGGCGAATCCTCTACAAGCTGGGTGGGGAACAGAGCGTGAGTGCTTTGCCAGATGACCCCACATTCAACCAGAAAGACAACAAGTTCAACATCGACGCTTATAAGAGGGTTTGCCAAGAGTTTGGTGTCGACCCCAATTCTGACTTCCGTTTCACATACGGCAAAAACCACGGTCTTGGCAATGTGTACATTTGGGTTACTGGTGAGGGCCCCTACTCTACTGATTACGACTATCCTGATCCCGATCTAGCCCTGTTTGATGACGAGCGCGTCACAGACAGAAAAGACCCAAACTATCGAGCAAACGGCATATACTTCGTTCGTAACGACCAGGGCGCTGTTAGTCAGTTCGAGCACTTTGTGCCTAATTATGCACAAGGGCTAACACAGCCAGGGCTCGCGCGTATGAATCAGTCAATCGAGGCCTTTGTGTACTGCATTCTGGGTGCACAAGCAAACACTCGCAGCAGCATTCTTGGGAGTGGAGGCCGAGCATTCGAAACGCAGAGAGTATTCCTCACACTCTTAGAGGACGCTATAAGACTGAACGACATATCTCTAAGCATACAGCATTATCAGCAGGCCATCCAAGCAACGAAAGTGTGGCTAAACTTTGTAGTGGCCCCTGGGAGCTGGCTGATGCCGTCACGCATGGTTATCAACACAGAGAGCGTGGTGGGGTACAACAACAATCTTATGCAGGCAACGCAAGGGATGAAGCTGGGTGTTAACAATGATGTCAATCTTACCACAAAAAAAGCCTCCCTTCGCCCCATGGACGGAGGGCCGACAAAGATTAATCCACCAAACAGCCACCGATCGAACCCGATTCACAAACAGGCGACACAGGCACAGGGTATAGCTCTAAAAGACCCAAAACCAGCCACCACCGCGCCAGCCCCAACACCACAACTAGCCTCCACACCAACACCAGCCCCAACACAAGAGACTAAGATCGAGCCGCATCACGTAAACAAGGCGCTCATTGGTGTGGGTGCGCTTGCTTTAGCAGGCTTGTTTATCTGGATGAGATAATTATCTCCTGCGCTTAATGATCCTTTCAATCATAAAGCCCACAACGGCAAGGATCAGCAGCCAGGCGTGCTCGCCAAGGAAGGAGATAACCTGGCCGGCCGTTTTGAAGATAAAGTTCACGATCGAGCCGATCAAGCCTGGCAGAATGGAGGCAACCTTATTTCCTAGGGCTTTGAGCCCATTGCCAATAGCCTTGGTGCCGGCCTTTAAGCCATTCATTGCAGCAATCGTCACAGCGCCTATGACTAGACCTGCAGCCAGAACAACTGCTTGAAGGGTCCAGCCATATTTCTTGAAGATATTTTTGACCCGCTCTCGAAGAGGCAAGGCTTCTTCTCTTTCCTGAACCTGTGTTCTTAGTCTTGCCCGTTCTTCTTCTCGCTCAGCAAAACGGGCTTCCGCGGCTTCTCTGTCAGAGGGAGAAGTGTTCTCATCCTCTATCACGCGTTTGTCTTCCTCGTTTTGTCGTACAAGCTCGGCCTCTTGTTCGTTTAACTCATCCAGCGGCTTGGTGGAGTTCAGTCTTGCTTCGAGGGTATTTCTTTCTTTCTTTTTGCTAGAGAGTGCTGCCTTTATTTTATCAACCTTTGCCTGCAGTTTGTCTTCATCTTGTTTTTGTTTTTGAAGTGCTTTTATTGTTTTATTCTCATTTTCTATATCACGTTGATATTTTTTTTCCAGGCGTTTCATCTCATCTATTCTGTTTTGAGCTTCAAGATTAGAGCCTTGTTCTTTTTCTAAATTTTCCCTTCTCTCTCTAGTTTCTTCGATGCTTAGAGATAGGGTTTGTAGATTGTCTGTTCTTTTTTTCAGTTCAGCATTAATTCTTTCCGCCTCCTTCAGTTGTTTTTCTTCCTCTCTTAGACTTTGTTCTTCTTCCCTTATTGATGTTCTGTCTTCAACGATGATATCTTCAGCGCTTGGGCCAAGAGCCCCTTTGTATGTGTCTGTAAATGCTTTAAGAATCCCTGAACCATCCTGCTTGAAAACGGGAGTTTCACCGCCTCTTGGCCCAAAGGAGACTATTTTGCTTTCGTTTCCTGGTTTTCTGCCAAACCCAATAGGGCCTATTCGGCTGAGATTTATTTTCGGAAAGTGGCTTTTAAGCCAGTCCATAGCTTGATCGATTCTAGATGCTTTTTCCGTTGCATCTAAGAAGTCGCCTTCAAGCAGAGGGATGCCTTCAGGATCAAAACCGCTCTGTTCGCGAGGCAGTGTATGCATTTCATGCTCTTCACCGCCATGATATGGGGTGGATGCAGCTCCCGGTGTAAACTCGGTTGTTCTGTCAACTTCTTCTTCTTCTTCTTCGTCGTCATCATCGTGGTCAATCCCCCAGTCTTCCCAAGGATTCTCGTTCTCGCCAGGTATATCATATCCACCTTCTGCCATGATGTATATAAATATAAATTTATATATATACTCTGGCTATGGCCGTGCAACCCAACCTCCTCCCAACGAACGCAGAGAAGATTCTTGGTGCTATGAAAGCAGAGCGCACCGTAAAGCGCATCACCTTTGAACGCACTTCAGCCAATCCCGGCGAGACCCTGTACGTTACGGTGCCCAAGCTCAACGAATATGAGGTTATCGTGTCGGGCTCGCTTGCCTTGCTCTTTAACATCGACCTTGCCGGCGGCCACGCAAACAACTATCTTGTACAAAATGTCTCCAGAGCACTAGTTGACAGACTCGTTGTCAAGTTTGCCGCCACCACTGTCCAGGACACCGTTGGGTATGATATTTACAAAATCTTTGAGGACCTTTTCCTTTCTGTTGATAAGCGAGACAACATGATTTCCGAGGGCATCCAGAGTGTAGACTTGAGCAAGATTCGCTCTAGTGCCGGCGACAAGAAGACCTCTGGCGTGGATGTGGAAAACAAGCTGGAGACCATTTACAAAAACAAATACCGCATCAATCTTGACCACCAGATTATAACAGACCATGGTGTCATGTACCCACAAGCACTCTACAACGATTTGACATTCGAGATAACGCTCGCCCCTGCTTCTCAAGTTGTCAGGGGTTCGGATACAAGCAAGCTTGTCTACAAGTTGACAAATATCCAGCTTGAGTACGAGACAATCCGAAGTAAGCAACTGGCTGACGATGCAAGAAGTGTATACTCTAGCGGAAAGGAGTTTGCCTACGACCATATCATGCGAGAGGAAGTGGTTCCCTTCTCGAAGGGTTCAGACGCTCGGCTGAATCTCAGGGTGAACCCGCAGCGCAGGTCACTGAAAGCCATCCTTCTGCTATTCATCGAACCCTACACGGCAGGAGCCAGGGACTCAGAAAAATACTTCAACCCAGACATAACCAAAGTTAATGTCACCATAAACGGCTCCCCCAACAGGATTTACAACGAAGGCATCAACGGGACCGACATGTGGAGGGAAGTCAGTCGCCTCTTCAAAAAGAGGGGTGATGGCAGGCCAAACATGAATCTGACTAAATATCTCACGGGCAACAAGTTCGGCCTCCTTATCGACCTTAGATCAATGGCTGATACAACCCTACATGGCAACGGTCAACGCCTTGTCAACACAAAGGACGGCGTACATCTTGAGCTCGAAAGGACAACCTCCGGCTCGGGAAACGTGCACTGCCACATCTACACCATCAGCGACTCACAGATGAACATCATGGACAGACAGCTGCAGGCGGTTCAGTACTAAATACATATATATACACATAAAAATATAGAGAATGGACCCAACAAAGCTGCCATTCAATGCCCTAATTATCGGGCCGACTAACTCTGGCAAAACACAATATCTTCTGAATCAGCTGCGTGGCCCCTTCAGGGGCAAGTTTGACTATATTGTTCTCTTCTGCCCAACATTTGTCCACAACAAGACCTACGACGGTTTCGTGGACAAGGAGCCACGCATTTTCGTGATAGACTGTCAGCAGCATGAGATTGAAGCATGGTTAACTTTAGCCAGTTATTTCTTCGACGGGACAAACACGCTCTTTGTGCTGGATGACTGTGCTGCTTCGAAGGATGTGAAAGGTCGCACGAGTCAACTTGTGAAACTAGGGTTCAGTGCTCACCACAGCGGCTTGTCAGTGTGGGTGCTAACCCAACAGTTAACCAGCATTGCGAAACCCTTTAGGGAAAACGTTGCAGCGATTGTGCTTTTTTACACCCCATCAAGCAAAACAACGAAGGCCATCTTCGACGACTATGCCGGTGAGCTCTCACACGAGGAGTACAAAAGAGTTGATTGCAAAATTAAAGGGGCACAAGTTTTCTCACCTAGTCTTCTCTCTGCGACATCCCTATGGGGTTGAAGTGAAAATGTGAAAACATATATACGCTGAACCATGAACACCTCAACCAGTATCCACAAGCTCACGGTCTTTTCACAGCTTCTGGGTGAATTACAGAGTCATGCGGAGGAGATGCAAATACAGATAATCAAAACCGCTGGCGAGGACGATCTGCGCCTCATGCTTATTAGTCGATATCCTTTGAAAGTCACTGTGTGCCCAGCCACCATGACGGGGCTTATACGTGAGGTTGAAAGTCTTTTGCCTGACATCAAGAGAATAATTGGAAAATAAATACATAATATATACGCAATGGCAACAAACCTCCAAGAAGACGATGAAATCATGCAGCTGCTAGAGGCAACCCCTGATAGTTCCTTACCATCAGCGATTCCTGAAGTCTTAACAGGTCCAGACACTCCGGCTCAACGCGAGAAATTGGCAGTCCTTGTTTCAACCGGCAAATCAAAAGAGGCCATCGGTGCCCAGCTCACACACGAGCAGGTGAAACGCCTGACGGATAAACAGGTTGAAAAGTACTACAAAAGGTATGAAGCCTATGTCGGTAACAAGATGACCGAGTCTCTGATTGACAGCGTTATAATGTTCGCAACCAAAGGCGCCGGCATGGTTGTTAAGATTGACGATGTGGAGGCACTGCAGAAAGAACTCAAAAATGACTACATGATTAACCATGAACTTTCATCTCTTGCTGGAAACCTTGCACTGCATTGTGGGCGCTTCTTGGCCTTGGCCAATGCTGTTTTGATCACTACAAAACACATCGACTTCAAAAAGGAGCCAGAAGAGTTGCCCCATCAACCTTCTCCACCTGTACACACAAGCAGAGATGGGGAAGGTTACCCACTCGAGGGTTTTGATGAAGTTGACACATAATCTGGCAGGAACCTGGCAGGAACCTGGCAGGAACCTGGCAGAAACCTGGCAGAAACCACGAAGGTTTGAAATAAAAAAAAAAAATACATATATACACATGATGGCTCAACCACTCGAGACGGTGCCTGAAGAAACAGTCGCGCCAGCAGCACCCACAAACAACACGCACGTTACCTCTGATACCCCAAAGACTGCTCCAGCCAAAAACCCTGGTCGTGTTGCTTCTGGCAAAAGGCTTGCTGAGCGCAACCGCCTGGCAAGAGAGGCAAAAAAACAAGCACAAGCTGCTAAAGCAACAAATGAGCCTGCCCCAAACTCGGCACCCCAAAACTCGACAAATGAAGAAGCTAGCAGCAACACATTGTTTCTCATTCTTGGTGTTGCCGGGGTAATTATATCCGCTTGGGGCCTATATTACCAACGCGAGGCCATTATGAATACACTTAGACGCAAAGCCCCGACCCCTGCGCCGGCAGTGGTGAATGAAGTTCAAACTCCCCCACCACCGAGACGAAGAATTCGCGAGATGGAGTAAAAATCTTATATATACACAATGGCAAATCTCTTTCAAGGCTTTGTAAACGGGGCTGCAATCGGAGGTATTCTTTTTGTTATGCTTAAATTCAACATTGCCGCCCTAAAAACAGTTTGGCAATTAGCAACACAACAGATCAACGAGACAACGCATAATGAAGAGTCGATTGAAATTTAAAATCTTATATATACACCATGTCTGACAACAAGCTCGTGAAAGCTGTTCTTGATGCGGCCACAATAACTGGCCTTGTCGCAACTATTGGCTGGGTTGGCTAAAAGGTCGTCAAGGAAAATCTCACGGCCGACCCCAGCTTGAGTCTCATGAACTACGTGAAGTTCACTGCCGTCATGGCTGGGAGCATAGCTCTCAAGAAATATCTCGAGGACCAGAAGATCCTCCCTGCCTCAATGTAAATCATATATATATATAGCAATGGCCTCAATCGCTTTTATGGTTGGTGGGGCAATTTTGAATGCCGCTGCTTTCACTGGAGGCAACTATCTCACAAAATATCTTTCCGGCAACAGTGGGAAAGCCGCTCTGGATGAGAAGATCAGACACGACAAGGCGTTAGAGGCCTATCAAGAGGCCTATGCTAAATATCAGAAAGACCGCACAAAGCTCCTCGACTGGGTTGCAACCAACGATCGGATCAAAGATCAAGCGAAACACAACTTTCAAGACACTGACCAAGCTCTAGTGCTCTACAACCAAACACATCGAGAGCAGCAAATAACACACCCCAAAGAGCCCGAGTTCTCTGACTTTTATAAACCAGGCCCACAGCAGAAACAAGGCGAACTCTTGTTTATCGGCACTGGCGCGCTCGCCCTTGGCTATGCGGCGTTTCGCTTTCTGTAAACACATATGTATATGTGACCCTATTTTGGAAAAGGTGATCAAAGGTGAATTGCCGTAATGGTGTTTAAACGCGTTTAAACGAAGGGTAATTAACGCATTTAAACACTTTATAATTATACGCGTTTAAACACTATTTTAACGCATTTAAACACTTTTGCAACGCGTTTAAACGCTTGTTCAAAAATGTTCTGCGTTTATTTCGCCAATAACTTATCATCCCAGCTCGTTTCCACATTATTATTCGTAATAAATTTGCTCATAAATTAGAGTCATGGTCTGGTGATGACAACCGAGCTCCCTCCACGGGAGCGATGTTTTCCTCGTTTATGCTAGTGTTAGAAATTAAACTACCCGTGAAAGTGCTAAAACAAACTTAATTTGCATGATAAAGATTGGTCTCGGTAATATTAGTCATAGATATAATTTTTATATTTCAAGCTAACCCTCGGTCATTCTCGTTGTTAAGACAAGAATCTTCAAAGCAACATCCACCTCAAGGTCTTAAAATAAAGGATTCCATAGCAAAACATACCAATGGCGATTTTCCTTTTCATTTTGAATAAATACGAAAGAAAGATGTCTACAGCAAACATTTTCTCTAACGGGTAGATTCCATTCTTCGCCACGTTCACCGCTCAGCTCAAGACACGATAGATCACATCACATCATCAATCAGGAATCAAATTTCTGCTTCAGGTCCTTCAGCAACTGTGCATGGTTCTGATAAACACGCAATTTTATTACAGTACAATAATCCAGATTACAACAGCAGCGATTGAAACAAGTGAAGACAAAGTAGGAAATACGTTACAAAGCGAAAAAACATTTAGTATAAATGTGGCTTTGTAGACTCGACTGCACGTACCGGACTATCATCCTGATTTCAGCAGACAAAGACAGCTTCCTAATGCGTGTTTTCACTGACTGTAGATCACCATGTGTTGTTGGATAAACAGTGCTTTTAAAACTTAAGCTAAAATTGCAAGTGACAAAGAAAAAGAAGTATTTTTGAAGCTGTCGACCCAGTAAAAATAGAATGCTTGCCAAAATTATTGCCGCTCTTACAAGAACTGAATAATCATTTTTGTAACACGAGCGGTGGGAAAATGAAACATTGTGACAGCTAGCCAATTACATTTGAGCAGATAACTCTGTTTGGTCCCGAGGGACCTGAGGTCACATTCCTGAGCACGTCTGCACACAAGCTTCAGTCACGTTTATGAAAGAACCAAAGTTCTGCTCACAAAAAACACTAGAAATCGTAACAGTTCAGGTGAAAACATTTGTTTTAAGGAATGCAATTAGACTTGGAAATTTATTTGCTAAGACATTTTTCAAATGGCACGCCATTTACTTTGATGCCACTTGCAAAGTCCCGACTGGTGCTTGATCTAAACCATTCAATTCAACAGCCGAAAATATTTGCACTCTTGTAACAATTTTATCTTCTTACTCAAAGGAAATTTTACTTTTGTGAATTAAATCGTTTGAAACATCATTAAAAAAAGATAAATTGACTGTAAGTGCTGTGGAGTGTGACAAGTTTTTCTCGAACTGGAGTTCATACAATACAGCGATTTCTCCAATGTGCATGGTTTGTGTGGTTCATGTTTTTTTGCGCTCAAAACCGAACCAAATATAATGTGAAAAGTGAGATGGCCCAAGATGAGACTTGTGCTACAAATGCAGTCTGGCATGAGGTAGAGAGTTGGTAAGCTTTAATTTTCAACTTTAATTTATTTATTTCGATCGCCCCAAGCTCTTACAGCGATTATTTAGACAGTAGATCCCGGCAAGTTTTGTATTAGTAGATTTGTCACTGGAATCGACTTTACTTCACACTCAAGTGACTCAAGAGAGGTATGTCGTTTACACATTAAATACTGATGAAAATATATAAATACATAGATCTTCCTTAGTCGCTTTTAATAATATTATAACTTGTTTTAGTATTTTTCAGCAGCTATCAAATAACGCCATTTTATACGCCTTTATTTCAAAACCCGCGGGAATAATGTTACTGGTCTGACATAATTTAAATAATTATTGCGTTTAAACGCTCGATTAGATGAAACATCCACCCTACCAAAAACGTGTTTAAACGTTTCTTTAACGCGTTTAAACGTTATTTAAACTCGTTTAAACATTTTCTTAACGCGTTTAAACGGTGTTTAAACACAAATAAACGCGTTTTCGTTTAAAACGCGTTAAAACGCCTTTCACCTTTAACCACCTTTTCCAAAATAGGGTCACATATGGAGGCTAAACTCTCAAAGGTCTATTACGGCCCCAAAGGCTATTGGAAAGGACTTGCCGCTGTCAAAAAGCTAGCTGCAGCAGCCAAGGTATCTGAAGAGGTGGCAAAGAAATGGCTCGTCAAACAAGCCCTTTGGCAAGTATATCTCCCTGCACCACGCCATATCCCTCGGCCCAAGTTTGATGTCCAGACTCCTAATGTAGTGCATCAAGCAGATCTACTGTTTTTGCCGCACGACAAACTGCCCCACGGGCGAAAGATTTACAAATATACTTTGACAGTTGTTGATGTGGCTAGCCGTTACAAAGCCGCAGAGCCCTTGACTTCGAAAGAGTCTGATGAAGTTTCGAAGGCGCTTACACGTATTTACAGGCACGGGCCTTTGAAATGGCCACAGCTGTTGCAAGTCGACCCGGGGACAGAGTTTATGGGAGCTGTGACTAAAGAGACTGGGGCCCATAAAACAACCATTCGTCGTGGGCGTGTTGATATCCACAGAGACCAAGGGATTGTTGAAAGATTCAACAGAACCCTGGCTGAACGATTGTTTGGTTACCAGTACGCAGTTGAGATGAATCTGCCCTCTGGCCGTTCGACTGCTTGGGTTAAAAGATTGCCAGATGTTATCTCGGCCTTAAATAATGAAGTAACAAGATTAACTGGCAAGAAGCCTGCACAAGCAATCAAAGAGAAAGCAACCTCAGCCAAACCTGCAACCCCATATGCTAGACCTGTGGGCTTCTCCGAAAAGAAGCTCCCTCATGGAGTCCACGTGAGATATTTGTATCAGCCTGGCGAACTTGAGGGCGGTAGTCGACGGGCAACTGATCCGATCTGGTCTTTGAAAGTCTACAACATCGAGAAGGCTGTCACCAAGCCAGATGCACCTGTCGTGTATTATCTGTACGACGGACCCAAGCGCGGGTTTGTGCGGGAAGAGTTGATGGTTGTGCCGCTGGGTACTCAGTTGCCACCCGCTGGGTTGTGAAACTCGATTGGCTCTGTGTGAATGCCGTCGGGCAACACCCAGCGCTTGTCGTAGTAGGCACTTAGGCCCAGCTTGCGCTGTTCGTACGTGTACATGGCCCCGTTGTGCATTCGAAAGCCTCTGTTTGTTGCCATGTCCTTGTAGCCTTCAAGGGCCCGCTCGTATCTTTCCCACCGAAGCTCGTTCTGATTCTTGTTGACGCCCTTGGAGGACATCTTGGCTTCGCCGCTTTCCTCGTCTTCTACGTAATAGCACTTGCTGCATAGAGCGATGGCTCGAGTGCCTTCCTTTTCAAGCTTGAACAAACCGGGTTCTCTGCTGCTCCACTGGTCCCAGGAGAGCCAGTTCTTTTTCTCCCTTTCGAACTGGGTGCGAAGTTCTGGTCGAACTGCTTCTTCGAGAGTGTCGTATGAAAGGGCGAAGTACATGCTGTCCGTATCCATCTGGATAAGCTCGAAGTCACGCCTGTCGAGATAGTGATCGAGGAACTCGTAGTAGAACTGCAGCATGCGCAACTTAGCAAGTTGATAGACAACGATGCCGACTTGAAATGGCCTGTTTATGGTGACCTTGTTTTTGCGCAACTCGATCTTGTATGAGCCCCCGATGTCTTCGAGATCTTCAAACCAGGCTGAGCGCAGGTGTTTGTCGACAGTGACTTCGTCGTTGGTGTACACAACTCTTGTCTGTCGCTCAACAGCTTCGATGAGCTTGCCGTAAGCGCTGTTGCCCAAAAGCTTGAACACTTCTGCAAGCAAGGCTTTTTAATTGTCAGTGTCGCCTTTCCTTCGGTTGTTTGCAACCTCATGGACGAACCAGTCGAAGATCTTGATGGGTGTGTAGTCGATCGTGCGGTAAACAGCGGTTATGTGGAGTCCGTGTAAAGCCACTCTAGCACTGGGGCGTAAAGCAGAATCTTTTTTGCTTGAAGCACGCCTAGCAGCTTCTTTTGCCCGGGCAAGTGGGTTCTGTTGCTTTTAGCGAGGTAATCCTTCATATGCTGAGGGACGTCCTCTTCACCCACGCTGCGATTTACAAAGAGCGGAGGAAACTCTTCGAAGTGCTCCCACAAGGCCTGAGGGACTTCGATGTCGACCTCGGCAAAGCCGAACCACTGCTTCGTAATCAACTTGATCCAGAAGTCCCTTGCGGCCTCTACTGGATCTTCGTACTGCACGACTTTCTCTTTACCACAAGGCATTTCCTGCATCATGGTGCTAGGGTAAAGAGAGTTCGCATCGAAGCCTAGAATACGCTTGACGATGCGAGCTAAGTCGTATTTGTGTGAGCGGATGCGGGTTTCGCCACGCACGTGTTTACGTGTGAACACCAAGCTAGGTCCACCAACCACAGCCTCTTTCAGCATTGCATAGGCTTCGGCACTTGGGGCGAATAGTTGGGGTCGGTTACGCCCTCTCAGGGTTCCTCTCAGGATGCATTGCATCGAAACCCCAGGCAACGAAACAGCGTCTTTGAAAATGTCAACCCCGAGCTTGGTGTAAAACGCTTTCATTTTCTCGAGGGTTTCAAGAAAGGGAGTAACATCTAGGTTGTTGTAATACTCCAGCCAGTCTCCGAAGGTCTTCATGCCGCGCTCTTTGAAAACCTGCTCGCATTGTTTGTACTCCTCTGGAGAAAGAACAAAGGAGTTTCGGAGTTGTGAGTACCAGCACCAGTATGGCGGAAGCCCCTTGTAGTCAAGTTTGTCAGCGCTGTCAAACCATTCGTATGGGAGCCAGGACTTTGTCTGTTGCGCCCCATACGTCTTTACCCATTTATCGAAATTGATGCCTGGGGACAGATAGTTTGTGACGTCGAGGAACTTGAAGGAGGGCGTGTTGATGAACATGATTTGTCTCTGTTTCTCCCCTGCAAAGACGCCGTGTTCTTGCCCGAGATAAGAAACAAAGTGTTTTCTGATAAGGTGCAGATCGTATCGGCCTGAATTGAAGCCGACCACTGGGACCTGTTCACACCATTGCTTGATGAGTTTTTGCTGGTCTTCCGTTAACCCCTCAAGATCCGACGGCATGTATTTTTGAGCTATATCATCTCGGATCGCGTTGCCCCGGCGCTCCAGAGATTGATAAAATAGTCGGATAAGCTCTTGGGGATCTTTAGAGCAAATGTACTCTGGCTCAGGCTCCAACGTGTCTGCAATGGAGACTGAGATAGGCACGTGCTCGCTTTCGTAAGAGAGATCCCTGGTCGGTTGACTTGCCTTGGTCTTGTCTTGATAGGCTTCAAAGTCGTAGACGATAGCGTGTGGATATGTTTCGTTTCTTTTAGGAGGGATTCGATCGTGCCACCAGGGTCGGGGCATCTAGTGCTCCCACCTTTCAACCAAGTTGTAGCCAAGTGTCGTGAAGATCTGATTGATATGCACAGTTCTTACGAAGGCTTGCTCCCTTGTGATTGTGTTGCCTTGACGGTCAGTTGTGATCACTTCGTTTCTTTGTTCTGGTGCAGGAAAGCACTCTCGACAATGTGCCAGTGGCAGCCGTGATACTGAAACACGGTTTTGCTTTCTGGGTGATAGCCATCAACTTTGTAGCGCCAAATGGCGCGCTCGCCTCCATGGCCACATCTGTGGTGGTGGATGTGGATGCCCCGATGTCGGGCCTCATACTCTAGCCAGCAAGTGGCTTTAATGCCGAAACTGCCTTCTGGATAAAACGCCCTTTCAAAAGCTGACTCAGGAGCAAGGATCTGATTTCCCGGACCGGCAATATTAGTTTGCCCGCGAGTGCACGTCTTGGCGTGGCGCGCTAGGTTACAGGCTTTTGTGAACCTTGCCAAACAATCGCCACAAGTGTAGTTGTTTGTGACTTTGTTTATGTCAGTGATCAAGAAGGCATGTGTATTGTAGATACCGATAGTCATCGTAGGGGTGCCGACTTTGTCGTAGCGCGAAGGTGTGTAACTCAAATTAAAGTTGCCGTCATCTGTAACAGTGTAAGCGGCAATCCCTTGTCTAAAGTGCCTTTCAAGCAAGTGAAACTTTTGTAAAGTAACAACATTGCAATTAGGGCGACCTCTACGGTGAAGGACAAAGAAGCTTTGCGCTAAGGCTCTGGCTTTGCGAGTACACCGATTTATATAGGCACCTTGATGAACAGCCAAACACCGAAAGAGGCAAAGATCGTCGTTGTAGATGTCAAGAGAGATGACTTCTCTTTTGTTACGAAGCCAGT
The DNA here is from genome assembly GCA_022457155.1 of Cladopsammia gracilis. Lineage (NCBI taxonomy): Eukaryota > Metazoa > Cnidaria > Anthozoa > Scleractinia > Dendrophylliidae > Cladopsammia > Cladopsammia gracilis. The sequence continues at coordinate 873,995 of JAJGOT010000029.1, read as the reverse complement.
CGGGCAACTTGCCAAGACCGATTTGCAAAGGTTGTCGATCTAAAATCGCTTTGGCCTCAACAAAAACAGTGCTTTCGAAAACCCATTTCGTATCAGGCCTGTTGATTTTTTCACCTTGAAGACGAAGCTCTTCTTGTTGTTGCAGCCATCGTTTCGTTTGCGATAGTTTAGAAAACCAAGGGCTGCTGATGTTTGTATAGTAAACGATGGGTTCACTGGTTTCGATGTTTCGCAGCTTGTAGGCCCAGGTAAGTTTGACTTTATGCCTTCTGCGAACAGCTTGTTTGATTCTGTTCATCATTTGGGGTACAAGAGGCCTTGTTAGACCCTGAGTAAAGCGCCAGTTTATGGTTCTCTGTCTTCGTCCAGGTCTGCCTTGTTCACCCTGTTCACCGCGATCATATAGTTCAACAATCCGACTAGGCATCAAAAAGTCACCCATACGCTCTCGATCTAAAGGGTCAAACCCTGCGAGGTTCTCGTTGCGAGGAACCTTCAAAAGGGGTTTTCTTTCTTGAGCGTCGAGCCAAGCGATAAGCTCGCGCTGAGAGATATTATCGAAAACGTCACGCTCGTTGTTCATGGGTCTCGCCATATATATATGGGTTTAGATACACAGGGGACCCCTTTGTTCAATTGGTAATAACGTGGCACCAGTTGTTCAAATAACGGTTTATTAGGGGCTGTAACAGCTTAAAAATATAAGAGAACCCCCGGGCCGGAGTAGTATATAAGGAGTCAGTCAAATTCACATTTTTTCTGAAGACCCAAAATAAGCCGCCAAACGCCTGAGTTAACACCCCACAGGGCGAATGCAATGAGCCCTGTGGGGTGTTAACTCAGGCGTTTGGCGGCTTATTTTGGGTCTTCAGAAAAAACGTAATTTGACTGACTCCTTATATACTACTCCATCAGTATAGTCTTATTCTGGAATACGTTCAATCGAAAGCACTGAACCCGCCCCCCTCGGTATCTTCAGGGTTAACTTCTCACTCCTGAGTCGTTCGTCTTCTTACGACCAAGTTAGCAATTTTAGTGAAAATGAGTGAAAATAGCCATAAAAGCCTATAATGTAAGAGATAACCTCTTACTACACGCAACATGAACGTGATTCGCGTGTGCAGATAAGTGTGACCCTCGCGACGTCACGCTTTCAATAAGTCACACTAAATGTGTCTGTGGGTGAAACTGAGCAATCCTATTGTTATTTCGTGATGTTTTATGTTTTAGCGCGGTTTTCAAATGAGTGTCCAAAACCAAAGTAATTACTCTGACCAATCACAACAGACGCAGACAATTCAATGAACCAATCAAAACTCTAAGCAAATACATGTAGCCGACGCCAAGCGCGGGAAAACGCTTTCGAGCAAGTCATGATTGGTTTTGGTTTTACTTCTGATTGGTTGAGAAAGTGGCGCGAGATTTTTTAGCCAATCACAAAGCGTAGCAATGCAAAACCAAAGCAATCGCGAAATTACTTTTGATACTCAATTGAAAACCGCTCTATGTAGCTGACGAGTGATCTGATAGCGATTAGCGTATGACCTTGAAAAACGGTTTTTTTGAATGTTCGCGATTTGTTTCATCCGCCAATAGTTGAAAGGATCAAAACAAGCTTTGCTCGTTTTCCCGCTAAAAGTATTCCTAATATGGAAAGAGGCTCGTCCTATCAACCTATTACAATGCTGAGAATTATAGAGAATTATAGCTTCTTTTTTGTTCGCAAACCGTTCGCTTTGCTTTGCGTGTTTGCTAAATCAACCAAAAGCCGCGCCCTTTTGCCTGCATTCGCTGAACCAATCGATATTTCCTCCTTACCGTTCGTTTGTTAACCCGTAATGAACGGTTATCGGTAACGGTGGCAAATTCACTCGCTCGCTCACTCCTTCCATCAGCTGTAAACTTTTCTTGGTAATTCCGCTGACCAGTACACAAGGCTTTCGTGGCAAATGTAAAGGAATATAAATAAAAGAGGACATTGTGAAAGTGCTGCTCCGATGTTTTGCATTTGGAGTTCTTTGATGGAACATTAACAAAATCTGCAGAATTAAAAAAAAAAATAAGCTACTGCAATATTGCGTTACGCAACAGCTTGTGGTAGAATACAAACTGCGGTTATAAACATGACAAAACAACGCATGTTGTAAAAAACTTTGATTAATGACTTGACGTTTCGTATGCTTCAACATACATCTTCAGAAGTGACGGTTGGATATAATACAATAAAATTTAAATGCTATGGAGAAAGACTGGAACCTAATTTAAAAGAAATGACAGTGAAAAAATGATAATATACAGACCTATCTTAAAGTCTGCTAGCTAGAAAATATAAACATATCTGCGTTGTTTTGTCATGTTTATAACCGCAGTTTGTATTTTATTTCTGTTAAAGTTGAAATGGCCGAAGAATAAGAGTTTTGGCGGGAGAATGTTCAAATGACACGCTGGCAGTTATATCCAAATTCCGGCACTTAGATAAGCCTGGGAATGTATTATTAATTAATCTGAATAATGTTTGCCTTCTCCAACTCGTCGCGCAACAAAAATTCTTGTTGCAGGTTGAAAAAAGTTGTTACGAGTAGAGGCCGAGTCTACTTTCTGCAACAAAATTCGTATTTGCTGCGCGTTTTACACCTCGCATCAAACTTGTCTCGCAACAAATGTCACAAATGTAGAAAAACAACGCTTCTGATTGGTTCGTGAAAATGACGTAAAATACCCCGCGAAAAGGAAAACAAATATGGCGGATAGCACAATTTCGCCGGCAAAGTCCGACAAAGTTGAAGAAGAGCTCGTTGAAATGTCATTAGACAAAAAAACTCCCTGACGAAAAGGAATTGGAGTTGATTAGTGATCTAAAGAATTTTCCTTGCCTTTGGGAAACTACAAACATTGCCTACAAAAACTGCCACGATAAGACTTCAGTGTGCGAGTTTCTCAGCAGTAAACACAATATCAACGTCAGCACGTTTTGTATTTCTTCAAGTTCTTTGTAGGAGTAAGTGTAGAAAAACAAGAGCTGCAGCGCACTTCCGATGTGCAGCAGCGGCCGCCATCTTGTAACCGTAACTAGCCAATCAGCGTGCAGAATTCTCTGTTAAAGTCCAAACCTGCAACAAATGTTTTGTTGCGTGACAAGTTTGACAAGCAGGGTGTAAATCGAGCAACATCGTTTGCAAACGTGTTTCGCAACAATGTTGCGAGACTAGTTTGGTAAATTTGTTGCTCGTATTTCGCCGGATTTACTTTACCACTTAAACAAGGACACTGACTATAAAAGGAATAGCTCCGCCCCCTCTTTGTCACACCGTCACTGCTTCAACGGCTAATCAAAGATGACCGACATTGCGAGCAACACGGAGGAAGAACGTTGCCCCAAGAAATAGGTCTAATTCTACCTTCACTAGCTCAATCTTGTATAGGATTTATCTTTCACGATAATAAAACTAAAAACATTATTTGAATTTATGCGCCTTTTAGCATGAATATAATATTTTAGCTTTCCAAATTTGAATTTCGCGCCGGTAACGGTTCTCCATTGGCGAAAGGATGCACGTGATGTTGACAGTTCGGTGTCAAGTGTGAAATGACTGGCGGCTTGGTCAGGCCAAGGTTCCTTTTATAGCGCGGGTCCGTGTTTAATTTGTAATATTGTTCCATCTTTAGCAACAGTTATGACTCCAGCAAAGTAAGGATTCTTTCCCCAGACTTGACTCGATGAAATATTCAACTTGCATTCGCGATCGGGTAACGCAAAATCCTTTGATACTCCTTTACGGAACTTATTTTCTATAATAAATACCGAAGAACTGCCCTCGGATTGTACTTATAACCTCTGCACATTTGATGTAGAATCTTTCATTTAGACCCGGGTTTAGAGCGTTTTATATTCACGAGTTGGCTCATCGAGGAGCCTTTATGTAAGTAAGGGTCGCTCAAACATGAACCAGCGATGTGTAGAGCATTTCTTATTCACGGGTTGGCTCAGAGGAGCCTTTGATTGTTTTGGTTGTTTTCACGCGTAATGATTTCAAGGTTATACGAAAATCACTCTATAAATTGCGAGCTACACGAAAAATTATAAATTAATATATTATATGGGTGGCTTCGCGAGTGGGCAAGTTCAAATTAAAGACTGAGTTGTGGCTGTCTAATCCGAAGCGAAAAATATCGGCCTATTTCGCCCGAACTGGATCGCGCGCGATTTACCTGCAAGATCATTATTATTATTATCCCACCTTTATGACCCTTTTCGTCCTAAGATACATCCTTTGTTGAACATGGTTGCCCAGTTAAGATTACTGGACTTGGTCTCGTTCTGTTTTTGCGTGGTAACGGTCGTCTAATTCAAGAAACAAGAAACATTTTAGATCATAATGCTTTTTGCCGTAGCGCTAAGAAACAGTTGATTGCTAAATATCAGTCTTGAGTGTCATATAATAATTTTGTATATTTTAATATTTTAATATTTCACGATAAGTTACATTGATTAATCTTTGTTGTTGTTATTATACTTTTTTTAATTTACTGCATGTACATATATATATATATATATATATATATATATATATATATATATATATTTAGATTAGATTAGATTAGTATTTCTACAGAAGAAGAGCCTCTTAATTGTTGGAATCTGTAATAAATCATTATCATTATCATAATTCACCTCGATCTATAAACATGCAAACAACTGCAACAACTTGGCCAGTATCCGACCGTCTTAACCTCACTTGTTGTCAATAACCAGTAGCAGGCGAGTGTCCATTGATTTCTCCGCTTTGCGATTAGGTAAAGAATCTCGCGTCACTTTCTTAACCAATCACAAGTAAAACCCAAACAAATCCTATGACCTGTTAGAATGCAGAATGCACCTTCCCCTGCTACGTGCCTGTCTGCTCAGAGGAAAAGAATGCTTACTATTAACATACTAAGCATTACACTAGCGCGATGATGTCATTATGACGTGGACATGGACATTGGATTACACCCGAGAAACACTGGGAAAAAGGTCACTTATCAGCTTTCGTGATCACTTGCATTTATTCGGTTACTTTATCAGTGATATCAATAAATGTTGTATTTTCTTAGGTCAACGTTTTCTTTTTAATATTTATTTTTCATGTTTGCTGTTTGATTCTTTACTTTTTGATTCCTGGCTTAACAGAGCCCCAGACCCAAATTGGAAAACGTCGTCATCAATTCTGCACACACTATACGATCGATGACTTCTCCCCCACCTCTCAGACCCAGTTGTGGTCGTGGTCGTCAAATTTCCCGCAGATTTTATTTCGCTCGACAAATCAGCCGTGTTTTATACTGGTTGGCCTTTTGACACAGAAGCGTTTTAAGATAATCTGCTCAGTGGGGTTGCCCACTGTAAAGAAAATCAAGCGGACGTTTCGGGCGTCAGCTATTAGTTCGAGAGAATTCGCGTTGGCAAAGGGCTAACGTTCAAAATATCAGCTTTTAATTTGAAGGTACTCTAACTGTCTTTAAGGCTGCCAATTTGCTAACAAAAAATATGTTTTTACAAAAGGTTGCAAGCCCCATTTAAAAGAGTGCAAACGTATGGCTGCCTCAACGGAATACAGCAGAGAACAGTTGAACTATTTTAGGATTTGTTATGCGACCACAGACGTACTTACCGAGGGTCTACGTTTTCTATTCAAACGAGAATGGGATAACCGTTACATGACTACACATGGAGAATGGAAGGATGAGCCTTGCAATGGTGGAGACTTCTATAACGGAGAGTCCCCGCGAAACCAAAGTCGAAACGCTCATCTCCTGGCAATCATGAAAAACGGTGATAGAGCCGAATGGGATTGTACCATGCTGTTTTACGCCATCCTTTACTCTGATTCTGTCGGGCACGGTCTCAACGCAGCAATCAAGACTAATGTAGACGATCTAAGAAAATTCAGGAACGAAGAATTTGCTCACATGCCACGAGGCTATCTTACAGATCCAGACTTTCAAAATGCCATCAGTAAAGTCGATGGTGCATTTCAAGTTCTCGGTCTCTCCACTGTACGAATTCAAGATGTCAAGAATCAGACAAGTTTTCCCACAGAGGAGTTAAGTGTCGTTCTAAAGAAGGTTGATCATCTTAAACAGCAACTCCATGTCCTTGAAGATCAGCTTGAAAAAGATGTCTCCTCGTTTTGTATTCTCCCTCCTAAACCTTCACATGATGTCTCAGGTCGTGATCGTGAAGTAGCTAAAATAACACAACAGCTTAAAGAGCTAAAAGAAGGTAATGAAAACGGCCTAAGTTACCTGTACATTTCCGGGAATCCTGGAAGTGGCAAGTCACAGTTGGCTGGCCACGTAGCCAAGCGGTTCTTCGACGCAGCAAAAGAAGTTCCATGCGCTACTCCATTTGTGATGACATTAAATGCCGCAAGTTCTGATTTCCTTTTGGAGTCGTATGTTCTCTTCGCTCGACGACTTAGATGTCCGGAATATGCAATAACAAACACCCTCATCTCCAAGGATTTCAAGACAGAAGAGAAGATCGCCAATTTGAAAACGCTAATTGCCACAAAAATCGAATTTTACACCACGTGGCTGCTGGTAGTTGACAATGTCACTGGCATGTCTGATGTGCATGATCATCTGCCAAAACGTGGAAATGAACAGTGGTCAAAGGGCCAGCTGTTGATCACAACACAGGACGCCACGTCCATCCCGTTAACAAACTCCTTTATTAATCACGTCTCGATAAGCAAAGGTATGAAGACCGATGATGCCTGTTCTTTATTATCCATGATTTCTGGTATCGACAGCGAGATGGGGAACGAAATTGCACAGACATTAGACTATCAGCCTCTTGCCTTAGCAAGCGCCGCCAGCTATGTCAAAGAGGTTCGGCAGAATAAAGCGACTTCAAACTTCGACTGGGTCGACTACCTAGATAAGCTACAAAAAGGACACCGAAGCATCACTGAAACCATTCTTTCCAAAACCAACCCAAGTTACCCTAACTCCATGACCGCAGCAATAACACTTGCCGTTGAAAATGTGATGATATCGGACAGAGTTATAGATCACACATTTACTTTTCTTTCTCTCTGTGCACCACAACCATTAAGACTGGATATCGTGGTCAATTACATCCTCAACTTCAGTGAAGAACTTAAGGATAAAGTGTTAATTAGCGCGAGAATCAAAAGATGTTCACTGCTGTTATGTGAGGAAGACGAGAGTGACATCTTTGTCCGTGTACATCAGGTTGTGCATAATGCCATTAAAACTGTAATGAATGACCACCCAGAGAGACAACACCTGATTGAAGTCATCAATGCGGCTATGATGTCATTCACCCAGTTTAATGACACCATTCCAGCAGACAATTGGTACCTGGATACCTTACACATTGTCCCACATTTGAAAACCTTAATTTTAAGCGCTGAATGTCTTTTTTCGAACGAAAGCATCCCTCAAGTTGTCGACCAAAGTATGCCGTCAGAATACGTTTATGCAGATACATTTGGCAAGCTTGGCGACATTTGTATTGAATACTGTGAGTTTTATTTGGCAAAAAAGTACCATGAAAATTCACTAGCCATTGAATTGAAAAATTGTGGGCCAGAAGATGTTAAAGTTGCAGCGTGCTATAATAACTTGAGTTTTATTCATCAGGGGTTAGGAGACTTTGAGCGTGCCAAGGAGTATCAAGATCGTGCTCTTGCCATTAATCTAGAGATGCTCGGCCCCAATCATATGAATGTTGCAACGTCCTATGGAAATTTGGGTTCTATTCACAAGGCCTTAGGAGACCTTGAGCGTGCCAAGGAGTATACAGATCGTGCTCTCGCCATCCAACTAGAGAAGCTCGGTCCTAATCATATTAATGTTGCAACTTCCTATGGAAATTTGGGTTCTATTCACCAGGACTTAGGAGACCTTGAGCGTGCCAAGGAGTATACAGATCGTGCTCTCGCCATTAAACTAGAGAAACTCGGCCCCAATCATATTAATGTTGCAACGTCCTATGGAAATTTGGGTTCTATTCACAAGGCCTTAGGAGATCTTGAGCGTGCCAAGGAGTATACAGATCGTGCTCTCGCCATCCAACTAGAGAAGCTCGGTCCTAATCATATTAATGTTGCAACTTCCTATGGAAATTTGGGTTCTATTCACCAGGACTTAGGAGACCTTGAGCGTGCCAAGGAGTATACAGATCGTGCTCTCGCCATTGAACTAGAGAAACTCGGCCCCAATCATATTAATGTTGCAACGTCCTATGGAAATTTGGGTTCTATTCACAAGGCCTTAGGAGACCTTGAGCGTGCCAAGGAGTATACAGATCGTGCTCTCGCCATTAAACTAGAGAAACTCGGCCCCAATCATATTAATGTTGCAACGACCTTTGGAAAGTTGGGTTCTATTCACGAGGACTTAGGAGACCTTGAGCGTGCCAAGGAGTATACAGATCGTGCTCTCGCCATTAAACTAGAGAAACTCGGCCCCAATCATATTAATGTTGCAACGTCCTATGGAAATTTGGGTTCTATTCACAAGGCCTTAGGAGACCTTGAGCGTGCCAAGGAGTATACAGATCGTGCTCTCGCCATTAAACTAGAGAAACTCGGCCCCAATCATATTAATGTTGCAACGTCCTATGGAAATTTGGGTTCTATTCACAAGGCCTTAGGAGACTTTGAGCGTGCCAAGGAGTATACAGATCGTGCTCTCGCCATCCAACTAGAGAAGCTCGGTCCTAATCATATTAATGTTGCAACTTCCTATGGAAATTTGGGTTCTATTCACCATGACTTAGGAGACCTTGAGCGTGCCAAGGAGTATACAGATCGTGCTCTCGCCATTGAACTAGAGAAACTCGGCCCCAATCATATTAATGTTGCAACGTCCTATGGAAATTTGGGTTTTATTCACAAGGCCTTAGGAGACCTTGAGCGTGCCAAGGAGTATACAGATCGTGCTCTCGCCATTAAACTAGAGAAACTCGGCCCCAATCATATGAATGTTGCAACGTCCTATGGAAATTTGGGTTCTATTCACCAGGACTTAGGAGACCTTGAGCGTGCCAAGGAGTATACAGATCGTGCTCTCGCCATTGAACTAGAGAAACTCGGCCCCAATCATATTAATGTTGCAACGACCTTTGGAAAGTTGGGTTCTATTCACCAGGACTTAGGAGACCTTGAGCGTGCCAAGGAGTATACAGATCGTGCTCTCGCCATTAAACTAGAGAAACTCGGCCCCAATCATATTAATGTTGCAACGTCCTATGGAAATTTGGGTTCTATTCACAAGGCCTTAGGAGACTTTGAGCGTGCCAAGGAGTATACAGATCGTGCTCTCGCCATCCAACTAGAGAAGCTCGGTCCTAATCATATTTATGTTGCAACTTCCTATGGAAATTTGGGTTCTATTCACCAGGACTTAGGAGACCTTGAGCGTGCCAAGGAGTATACAGATCGTGCTCTCGCCATTGAACTAGAGAAACTCGGCCCCAATCATATTAATGTTGCAACGTCCTATGGAAATTTGGGTTCTATTCACAAGTCCTTAGGAGACCTTGAGCGTGCCAAGGAGTATACAGATCGTGCTCTCGCCATTGAACTAGAGAAACTCGGGCTCTTACTTCGTGTAGAGGACAGAAATGACGTAAAACAAAAGGAAACAATGCTTCATCAAAATTCTTTTAACCCAAAAACAATGTCCGAAAACAATGTTTCCTATTGTTTTACGTCATCTGTGCGGTACACGAAGTAAGACCCGAAACTCGGCCCCAATCATATTAATGTTGCAACTTCCTATGGAAATTTGGGTCCTATTCACAAGGCCTTAGGAGACCTTGAGCGTGCCAAGAGTATACTGATCGTGCTCTTGCCATTCAACTAGCCAGGCATAACTAATCAATGATCAATGACATCAATGAGTAATCAATGGGTAATCAATTGATTAATCATTGAGTATTGCCAATACGCAATGAGTAATCAATGATTAATCGAACCCAGAAAATTTTGTGGGTCATTGATTACTCATTGATGTCATTGATTACTCATTTTACACCAACAGAGACCTTCCAGTACACCCATTGCTCTTCCTGTCACCCACCAGGGGTCAGAAAAGGGCTCAGGAAAGGTGGAGCCCTGAGACTTTTAAGAACAAATTCCTCAGGGAAATCATTCAGTGAGAATATCGACAACTTCAAAGCACACCTCCGTGCTAGAGGCTACACTCACAATTTCATTGAGAAAATAATTTCCGAGGTAAAATTCAATGAACGGAAGTCATCTTTGCAGCAAAAAAAAAACGTGCGAAAAAGAATACTGCCTTTCGTAACAACGTACCACCTGGCGTTGCCTAATCTTAAAAACATCTTAATGAACAAATGGCATTTAATTCAGAACCAACCATTCCTAAGAGAAATGTACAAAGAGTCTCCCCTTATCTCATACAAAAAAGGAAAATCCTTGGGGGATATACTTGTTACAGCATGCAAAACTCTAAAGGTCACATTCCACATTATCACGAGCTTATGAGTCGTGTCTGGCCTGTCAACACCTCTTTTCATGCAAATTAATGACTAATCAATGACATCAAGGACTAATCAATGACTAATCAATGACCAAAAATTTTGTGGGTCAATGATTAGTCATTGAGTACTCATTGAGTATTGGCAATACTCAATGAGTAATCAATTGATTACTCATTGATTACCCATTGATTACTCATTGATTACATTGATATCATTGATGTCATTGATTAGTTAAGCCTGGAACTAGAGAAGCTCGGTCCTAATCATATGAATGTTGCAACGTCCTACGGAAACTTAGGTTCTATTCACCAGGTCCTAGGAGACCTTGAGCTTGCCAAAGAGTATACAGATCGTGCTCTCGCCATTAGAGTAAAGAAGTTGGGTCCTAGACATATTAATGTTGCAGCGTCCTATAGAAGCTTGGGTTCTATCCACCAGGACTTAGGAGATCTTGAGCGTGCCAAGGAGTATCAAGATCGTGGTCCCGCCATTAAACGAAAGAAGCTCGGACCCTAATCATATTAATGTTCGGAACTTCTTATGTAAACTTGGGTTCTATTTATCAGGACTAATGTTGCAACATGTTGTGGCAACTTGGGTTATATTCACAAACTACAGCAAGAAACGAGCACTTCTCTCGCATCACTACCTCTAGGACCAATAACCACAAGCACGGGCTCCGTAACTTCTCCTCACCCCACAGTCTCTTTTGAAACCTATGCATCTACCAAACTACAAACTACGTGGAGATGCTGACGTCTTCACCCCTAAGAGTTCTCCGACTACTCTACCATGAAATAAAACCAAGTCGGTTTGTCAAAAGTCAAAATCGCGCTCCACCAAATCCAGACAATCAGGTCTTTCAATTTTCTGAGGCTTTGGCTAAAGTAACGCAACTGCAACGCCTCCCACAAGCCAAGTCAGACGTTTTCACTGGCGACGAGGCAGGCACAAAATTCTTTATCTGGGAAACAGCTTTCGACGCTCTGATCGACTCTGCATTGAACAGCGCTCAACAGAAACTGTATCTCCTTTATCAGCACTTGGAAGGGAACGCGAAGAAACGTCGTTGAGCAACTGCAATATAAGGTCGGAGCTAACCCAGAAATAGCGTACAACGAGGCAAGAAAGAGACTGAAGTCGCGCTTCGGTCACTCCGCCATTATAGCTACCGACTTCGAGAACACACTTACTAGCTGGCCTAAAATCGGCAATAATGACGCCAAAGGTCTGAAAGAATTTAGCAACATCCTACAGAAAGTCAAAATAGCAAAAAAACCACCTAGATAGCCTTAAGATATTTGAATATTTTTCCAAGTTACAAACTTTGGTCCAAAAGCTCCCAAGTTGGTTCCTAACGAAAAGGTCCACAAAGGTGCCAACCCTTCAACAAGTGAAAGGTTGCAATGCATTCCCGACCTTTGCTGAGTTTGTCGAAGAAGTAACCTTCCATGACGATCGCATGAACATTCCACAGATTTTCCGCCAGGCAACCAAAAATCCAACGCGGAATTCACTTGGTACATTTTCACCACTTGTTCCTCTACCACGTAAAAGGTTACCTGGTTCTACGACCATGGCCTCTAAAACAAGTGGCGAAAGCGAAGTCTCATCCCCTGAATCAATTATACAGGTAAAAACTCCTCATCGGTTAATAAACTTTGTCTCTTCCACAAAACAAAGTCTTACACGTTCAACGAGTGTAAGAAATTTCGAGAACTCACCTTAGAGGAAAAGAGAAACTTCTTTAAGAAAAACAAACTTTGCTTTAAGTGTATGGCTCCCAGCAAGCATACTGCCGAAAATTGCGATCAAACACCTCCAGTCTGGGACATTTGTCGCAAGAGATAGCACTTCATACCGAGACCACGCCCGATAGCAAGGATAAATCAAATACCGCCGAAACCAAAAATTCATCTACACCTTGCACGCAAGTCTGCGGGGAGGAGGAAACAGGTAGGTCGTGCGCTAGAATCGTGCTGGTACAAGCAACTCATCAGTCGGACCCAGCTAAGGAATTAACAACTTGTGCAGTCCTAGACGACCGATCCACTGATGTGTTCATCTTCGACACCTTACTGGAACAAATGAAAGTAGACACACCAGAGGTTGACCCACAAGTTAACACGATCGTCGGCTCAAACACTATTAGAACCAAGAGTTCCGTTCGCGTACTAACGAGAGGACATCCCTTCTTCACCTGAGGATATTGCCACACCCCGAGTAGCCAGTCAATGGAAACATTTATCTCACATCGCGGATAAGATACAGCACCGCCCCGATGTTGATATAGGCCTGCTGATCGGTCGAAATGTTTCAGCTACCTTCCAACCAATTAAGGTCATTTTTGGAAATGACGAAGAGCCCTGGGCAAAGCAGTACAAGTTTGGCTGGACCATAATCGGTCGTGTCTGTAAAGATAAGCACCCAACGCCCAAGCCAGCCTCAGTCAATCGAGTAACAGTAGAAAGAGATACGCTCCTAAACCGCTGCGAGGAAACGTCCAGAGCACCCCTATCTAAGAACCTAATGAATTCTAAGGACCTGACAAGCCCAAAACAAGTACGTGAAATGATGGAGCTCGATTACAGCGAGATTCACCACAAGTCGAGTCTATCAGAGGATAAACGCTTTGGAGAGATACTTACCACGGGCCTGCACAAGAACGTAAACCGAAACTGGGAAACACCACTACCCTTCAAGTTTGATGACCTCTCACTACCCGACAATAAAGGGCACTGTTTAAGAAGGCTTCTATCCCTTAAAAAGAGGCTTTAAAACGACAAAAAACTGAAAGACACTCAATAACGGCCATCCCAGTCGAGTTCCTGTTGATCAACTGAGTACAGAAAAAGGCAAAGCATGGTACCTTCCCCACTTAATGTATATCATCCAAGAAAACCAGATCAAATCCGAGTTGTATTCGACTGCAGCGCCGTCTTCGAAAACGAATCACTAAACAAGCATCTGCTCCAAGGTCCAGATCAGTTAAATACCTTGATTGGAGTGTTGACACGATTTCAATGTGACATTGAGCAAATGTTCCATAGATTTTACGTTAACCCTAAGGACAGGAATTTTCTGCGCTTCCTATGGTTCGAAAACAACGACCTCCCAAGGACAACCGTCGAATACCGAATGAATGTACACCTCTTTGGTGCAGCATCCTCCCCCGAAGTAGCACACTTCTGCTTACACCAAACAGCAGAAACGCACAGGCAGAAGTTTGGAGACGACGTGTCAGACTTTCTCCTAGAGAGTTCTAAGTAGACGACGGTTTAAAGTCCATCCTACAGCAGAGCAAGCCTTACAGTTAATCAAGGACTCACAAGCATTGTGCGCAAGAAACAATCCACGCCTGCATAAGTTTGCAAGTAACTGCAAAGAAGTTAACGACCGTTAACGACCGCGCGAAAGACCTGAAAGATTTAGATCTTCGACACGACACAATGCCTATTCAAAGGTCCCATGGTACCTACTGGTGCATCGAATCAGATACCTTTGGATTCCGCATTGAACTTAGAGATAAACCCATAACCCGGCGCGGGATCCTGTCTACTATCAGCTCAGTTTATGATCCTCAGAGCTGTATCGCCCGTCATATTAAACGGTAAAATGCAAATTGGGACGACCCAATACCAGAAAATATTCTACCACTATGGGAGAAATGGCGAACAGAGCTTCCACTTTTGGAGAAACTAACGTTTCCCCGCTGTTTTAAGCCACTGGATTTCGGCGACCCAGTCCGCACAGGGATCCACAGCTTTTCGGACGCAAGCGACACTGGCATCGGTCAGATCTCGTATCTGCACATGATAAATCAAAGAGACGAAGTTCACGTTAGCTTCCTTATGGCAAAATCTAGAGTCGCTCCGCTCTCCGCTGAAGCCAATGTCAATACCTTGCTTAAAGTTGACAGCAGCTGTTATCTCCGTCAATGTAGCCGCAATGCTCAAGAGCGAACTTGATATAGACAACATCCAGTGCTATTACTACACCGACTCTGAGATCGTAATATGATACATCAACCATGACTTACGTCGTTTTCATGTGTATGTTGACAACCGCGTACAGCATATCAGAGACCGCAGCTCCCCAGAAGCTATTGGCTCAAGACAACATTCTAGTGTTCGTAGATCACGGTGCAGTATACTTTGAACATGTCCGCTGATTGTGGGCGCCGTCTTTTGTGTCGTGATGCAGGGTGGGGTAATATACCTTCATCATTCTAAAGCTATAGTTTAGACTATGGCTATACTATACTGGATAGCTCTTGTACCAGTATGAAAAACATATCGGATACTGGAGGCATTTGTTCACACATAAAACGCTAATTTGGCACGATTTCTGTGCCGGAGCGCTGCTTCGCTTCTCCAAACTGAATGATCATGTATCGTATACGTTTTCGTGCCCAGTGTAAAGAGGGAGTCTAACCGAAGAGACGTCAATAACTAAAGGTCTGGATTGTATCGTAGAGAAAAGATGAATTAACAGCAACTTTCGGAATTTACATAGGAGCGTTTTTCGTGTCGGCACGGTAAGCTATCCGGTATAGTGTAGACATAGCCGCCTGCTCCAGTAGCAGGTACAATTTAAGATTAGTAACTGACACGCTGTGTAAGCTTCTTGACCTGTTTCGTTTTCGTGTCGGCTGCGTCACAGGCTGCAGTGCTGGAGTATGTCTGGGAGGCAAACGAGCGATCTGATCGTGTGCTTTTAATCTGTTGCTAGACAATGAATTGGACCTTTTAAAATGAAAGATTATGAAATCATAAAAGCCCCACCCTCCTTTATTTATTGTAGCTTTGTTTTTAATGGCGATTAATAAGAATTGGGGAATCCATAAGCTGACTAATATCAAACAGAAGACAATGGTTCTTGTCTGTCTAACGTATGTTCCGTCAACAGAACTAGACTTCTTTGGTGCAATATTTGCCTAATATTGTGTTTTTTGGTGTAGACCATGCACATTGGCCGGCTGTTTTTAGAGTACTTTTCGAACTGAATGTAAACATACACGATACGAAATGTTGACAATAAGTGCTGCCCATAGATAATGCTTTTATGTCAACCGTGAGCAATAAACAAAGTTATAATCAAGTTTCAGTCCTTCATGCCCTTCCTTCCAGCCTTGCCAAGTTCCAGTGCGGCTTCTTCCCATGCCTTCACGGTCATGCATTTCGGTGACGTATCCGAGACGCGCTGCCGATTCTTCGCTCGGACCACGTGACCTGAACTCATGACCGAGGTGAAATAATAAGGCCTAGGTACTAGGCAAATTCCAGCCCTGGCCAATTTTTCCAGGCTTAGTTGCAGACGCCGTATTTTCTATCTGCAGAAAATGTTTCTATAATTTTACCGCTGATTAATCGCACGGGCGTACTTTTTCACTGCGACCACGAGAAGGGCAGGAAGTTGGGGGTCGTGACTAGAATGGATACTCCGAAATCAGGTTGGACCACCTCGGACACTTATTGAGAATTATATAATGTAATGTCGACACTTAACTGACTTATTTTCAATAATTTTTTAAGTGAAAAAAAGAACCTATGAAATCCCCACTCAGGATTGAACCTGTGACCTCAGCTAGGCTTAGGCTTACATAGCCTACCGTACCACTGTACCACCCAGCTTCTCGGGTTGTTTAGGCCTAAATTTAACTAGATAAACTGCTAACCCTATCCTCAACTGCAAGCTAACCAGTTACTCTCCGTTATATAAGTCTCAATAAGGCGTCCGAGGTGGTCCAACCTGATTTTAGAGTATCCATTGTAGTCACCACCGAACTTGGGGCCCACTTACGCTACGCTAGCCTAATGCTTGAAACGAACATTCACACCGTCATAAATAACTTTGTAAATAGACAAAGATTTTTATAATATTGTTATAGTTTTATAGTTTTTGAGTCTTATAACGGTATTTAGTTTTAACTTTGTAACATATCTTAGATGCCGTTGAACAAATACCGTTACATTTATTAGGACTTGTAATCCTGGCTGCAACAGTGTAAATCAAAAGCAATACTTTGTTTTTAAAGCGGAAACCGTTTGGTAGTGCTACAAAGTAAACTGTGCATAAAAAGGATGTATTCTTTTTTCTCACTGTATTAGTACTATTTTATCAATTATGGCATCTCAGAAAGACATTACGGATTAAATGTAAAAATCTTTTACTACTGGAGTAACAATTTTGACAATTTGAGTTTGTAGTTGAAAACCTGAAATAAAGTTAATAAATCACTGGCAGGTGCATGGTTAAAAGTTTTGAGCCTGTGGATGAAAACCTAAAGTGTGTCCATTAAAATGAAAGCTAATGGCAGTACTTTCTTGTGGTGCTGTTTATTATGCTGTACAAAGTGGTTCTAACTTTTGAGTCTGTGGATGAAATCCTAAGGTGTGACCATTCAAATGATAGCCAGGGGCATAGCCAGCTTTAAGAAGAGTTGTAGGCCTGGCCATCCGGCCCGCAAGGGCCACTTCTAGGGGGTTCCGGGGGCACCCCCCCCCCCTCCTCCCTGGAAAATTCTTCGATAGTGGCCCTTGAAAATGTTTTATCCTTCACTTTCTGGTAATTTTATGTGTATCTTGACAGCACCGAAATCCTAACATTTGATAAAAGAGAATGGATTTGAATTATTCATTTCCAATTCTTAAAAATGTAACACAAGTGGGCTGAAAAATTTGTAGGCGCCGGCTTACGGGGCTATAGACTGGCTACGCCACTGATAGCTACTGAGCAGTACTTTTCTGTGGTGCTGTTTATTATACTGTACGAGGTGGATCTAGCTTTTGAGTCTGTGGATGAAATCCTAAAGTATGACCATTCAAATGACGCTCTCAAGCAGAACCTTCCTGTGGTACTGTTTATTATGCTGTACACGGTGGTTCTAACCGTTTGAGTCCCTGAATGAAATCTTACAGTGTAATCGTTCGAATGAAAACCCTTTAGCAGTACTTTCCATCGGTACTGTTTGTTATGCTGTACAAGGTATTTCTAATTGTTGAGTCTGTGAATGAAATCCAACATTGTGACTTATCAAATGAAAGCTCTTCATTAGTACTTTTCTGCAAGTGTTTTTTTACTGATCAATCCGTAACTTACAATCCTCCGGGAGCTGAGCAGAATACTGCTTTTTACCATGGCCATTTTTTTTCATTTTTTTTTTCATTTTTTTTAAACAAGTTTACAGAACTAACCACTTCATTACAAGTTACAATTCATCAACGAAACCACTTACTCTTTGGACTTAAACTAAATTACTAGCGAATTAAAGTGCTAAACAAAATTGAAATACATTACATTACATTACATTACATTACATTACATTACAAATTACAAATAAAGCAACTGTAAAAGTCAAAGAAGATGATGAAAAGTTTTTTCGAAGGCGGTAATGGTTTTATTTTTGATAGCAATCTGCTTCTGAATGTTCAGTTTTTCGTATGAGTGCGAGAAAGCTGTCAAAAGAAAGTGTTACGTCGAGTAGGCAGCTGTGGTATATTGAAAATTTAGCGATTAGAAGCGCATAGTTTAGAGAGAACCTATGTTCCGTATTGCTAAAAACTCCATATAGAATCATACTATTTGATAATGTTAGTGACTGTTTAGTTTTGGTATACCACCAATTTTGAAACATTTTCCAGAAGGCAATAGTAAAAGAGCATTGTAAGAACATGTGGTCCAAGGAGTGTATATCAGTTAAGCATAGAGGGCATATGTTGCTGTCACAAATTTTGGCCCTAAAGAGACTTGCTTTAGTGGCAAGTATATTATGGATGATTTTATATTGGAACATTGTTATTTTAGTATCACTTTTTATCTGAAAAGGTAGTATGTAGACTTTATAGACAGATTCATGAGAAAAACCATGCCTTAATATCTTACTTTCAGCGGTAGGTGGTTTGAAAGTGTCCGTTATTAAAATTTTGTACACATTTTTTGTGGAAATATTTACCTCTATTTTCTCACATTCTGAAGACTGCGAAGGAGAATTTTTCATTGAATTTTTTCAAGAGGTTGGTATGGTGCTTATGAGGCCAAAATAAAAAGTGAAAGGGGTTTTAATCTTAAATTTGTCGCAAAAGTTTTTGAATGATAGGAAATTGCCGTCATGTTGAAGGAGGTCTTTAATTTTCAGGATGTTTTTGTCGAACCAGCTTTTGTAGAATAACGGTTTACCATTTATTAAAATATTTCGGTTGTTCCAAATGATCCTCTTCACTGTTTGAGGAGGTTCCGGTTCTCATACGATCATTTGTGATTTTCCACTCTTTCAATACTTCGATACTTTCAATACTTTCAATACTTTCAATACTTTCAATACTTTCAATACTTCGAGGTAAATTCGATGGTAAATTATCGGCTTGCATTGTTCCAACATCGTAATTACAATTTGTCAAGAAAGACAGCCCTCCATCCAAGGCTGCTTCAAGGATGATTTTCCAGGATGCTTCATTAGCAGCTCTTATACGCGGTATCCAAGCGACCTTAAGGGCTTTGTTCATGATGTTAAAATCAGTCATTTTAAGTCCATGGCCATTTTAGCCACGGATATAATCACCTGAGACATAATTTTGAATAGATTATTCTGAGGATCTACAGGAAAATATCCTGATAAAGGCTTTGCGATAAAACTTGCTCATCATGCCATAAAATACCGGGTGCAAGGCACTTGGTAAACAGGTCAGAGTAAACACAAGCCTTCTAAAAGTGTGGCGATGAGGCCAGTACATAAACGCCTCAACTTTAAATTCCATCAAAAGAAAGTTGACCTGAAAAGGAATGTAACAAATTACAAAAGCTAACACCAATGCATAAACCATTTTTAGGAGATCGTTCTCCAGTTCAAAAGTGTCTCTGTTGCTTTTTGTTGGTGAAATGTTTTGGTTATGAGGTACATTTTCTCCGATTTCCCTCTTCGTGTCTTTTTGTTTTAGGCATCTTTTTCGTTGTGATTTTCCATCAGCCGTGTTTGTCTTATCGCCTACTACAATTTTCAAAAGCTCAATTGTTTCCTGGTTTTCTTGTTCCGGCAAACGCTTCAGTGGGGAGGTTTTGTTGTGTACACACGTAGAAGGCAGATCCACAGATGACATCGCTTTGCTCTGCTCCTCACGAATTCTTTGTATCAGAAAAATATGCTCTCTGATTTTCTTTCTGACCAACGAGTAAGATATCGTCATTATTACAAATGGCAGGGCAAAATTGATAATGAATAGAACTACTGAATAAGTATCCTGATAGTGCCTGAAACCTTCAGGAAACGTTTCTTGGCATATATAAAGTTTGCAGTTGTCATCATATGTATTCACAACACGAAAGTATCCTGCAGGAACTGACAACCCAACAGACCCCATCCAGCAGATAAATATAACATAGCATATTTGTTTAGGGGTTGGTTTTGCTACTAAGGGTTTACAAAGCAAAACACAGCGATAAACCGCAAGAATTGCCAAAGTTGTTGTTATGACCAACAGACTTGTTATTTGCAGAGGAGGCAGAATCTTGCACATGGAATTTCCGAGCTTCCAAGACCATGGCGGCTCGTACGCATGGAACATGAACACCAGACAAACCATGCTGATGATTTCAGCAAAAGCCAAGTTGCTAACTAAATAATGTGCGGTCGGTTTGGCTCTAGGATGTCTCCAAACTGCTCGACACACCACACAGTTTCCAATCAGAGCGAGCGCTGCTATCAGGCAGAATATGACGGTGCGAGTAATTCTTAATACCTCTGGTTCAGGAGCGAAGGCAAATGAATTGGTGCTGTTCATAGTTTTTTGCGATATATGATCGTTGATGCACGACATTCGAAGCTCTATGACGGCATATATTTGTTGCTATAAAAGGTTAACAAAATTATTTTGAAAGTATCAGTTGAGGTTCCAAAATCTGTTTCTGAATCAGCATTACCTCATCTCGAATTAAGGTTGTTGGTTAATATATGAAGTTTATGTTTCAGGTGCCAAAATAAACTAGGCTCTAAGTTCTGTTTTCTGCTACCCGTTTTTTAGGAGGTAAAGTAATATTCATTTACAAGATAAGTAGCTGTTCTTTTGTTCCCTGCTTAATCTGCCTGGTTAACGTTCATGTTGTTTCTTTGTGACAATTGGCTAGGTAATAACAATTCGTTGGTTTCCGACAAATTTGCTCCCTAAGAAGATATTTTCAAAACTGCATGCTGAGTGGAAAGGACACAGGGTTTCATTTACGTAAATTCATTTATTTCACAGCGGGTAATTACGGGTTTTATAAGAGTAGTATAATAAAGATTATTCACAGACAACATCTATCTTTCTTACGCTTTCCCAAACATAAACCCATGACACAAAGCAATAAGCTAAAAAACCACACAACCATTTTGAGAAATAAATTATTATTTCTGCTGATATTAACATGTAATGTAAAATTAACATCAACGAACCAAATTCACCCCGTGTTTCGAATAAGCTGAAAATATCATGACAATTTAAATTTATTTTTTTGAATTTGAATTGGCATAAATCATCGAACCAAATTTACCCTCGTCTTCCGCATAAGATATGATATTATTTAGCTGTTACGATTGGCAGTCATTTAGCTTATTGCTTTGTGTCATGGGTCTATGTTTGGGTAAGCGTAAGAAATGATGATGTTGTCTGTGAATAATCTTTATTATACTACCGATGAAATCTTTCTCCCCAATTCTGGCAGTGGAAAATCTCCCCCAATTCTAGCAGTGGAAAATCTCTCCCCCAATTCCGGCAGCGGTGGTGGAAAATCTCTCCCCAATTCTGTCAGCGGCGACGACAAAAATTCTCTCCCGGAAAGAAAATGTCTGATTCCGAAGAAGAAGAAATAGATGATACTCCTGAAATTATTCAAGAAATCTGCACAACATGGCAATCTCACAAAAATCCCAGACTGGAACATTTCAAAGTTGTCATCCGAAAAAATCAGGGGAAAAATCAAATTCCACTCAAAGATCTCGAATTTTATGAAAAAGAAATTCTCTCCCAAATTTCCCGTGACGAAATCACAAGAAAAAAAGTCAGGGATTTCGTCAAAGCTTCCAAATGGAAAAAAGTCAATGGCAACGATCATGAAATTTTTAATCACATAACAGGTCACGACGGCAATGACTATGAGCACCTGGAAAAATTCCTCATCGACGATTTTAAATATTTCTCACTGGCATATGATGACCTTCATCTCAGCAGAAAAAAGTTTCTCAATTGCCATCAAGTTCTTTTCGCCTTGTTGAAGAAGAACGGTTTCAACCCCAATGAAGATGATTTCAAACTGCTTATTCTTCCATCAAGACGGGCAGAACAAGAAAAAATAATCCAAACCATCTTCAAAAAATTAAATTGGAAAGAAAATGGATCTTGAACGTGAAGCCAGTGACCATGAGGAGTGCTCCACATGCTCAGAGGAAGAAACAAGAAGCGACGATGAAACCCCAACAACCTCTGACGAGGAATTCATTGTCTCTGATTCGGAGATGGAGGAAGCAGAAGAAGAGGAGTCTATAGAAGATCAACTCCAACTCCTTTTTGAATCTTTTGTCAATCTCCAGGAGGAACAGAAGATTCTCAAAAAGGAACTGCAAAAGCAAGGTCGTCGTCTCCTTCGGGAAGTTTGTCAGGAATTGAAAGAAAGCGGATGTTTTGAACTCATGGATATCGGGGAAAAAATTTTGAAAAACTATTCCGGAAAATGAATTTTGAAAAACTCTTCCGGAAAAAATGAACTTTGAATATAAATGTTTTACATTCATATTCTGCAGATTAATTTAGGTTTTCCACATCGCTCAATGGAATCCACGAATTGAATTTATCGGAATAGCCTTTCCATTTTACCAAGGCTTTCTTTTTCTTGTGATCGCGGCGAAGAACTTTTTCAATGCGGAAAACATCTTGCTCAGTATGCGACAATTCTGCTTCGTAAAACGATCCGGTGATTTTCTCTCCCAGCAGATCAACTAATTTATACGTTACAGGATTTGTGCTCAATATTTCATCAATCACAAATATCTCCTCTGTCCAGTTCGGGGTGAAACCTTTGTCGAATATCTTTCGCTTATATTTTGAAATTCTAACCCTGTCGCCGACTTTGAATTTTGCTGGGGCATGTTTTGCATAAATCATGTCGCTGAAAAGATTAGCGAAAACCTTTTTCTCATTTTCCTGTTTGCTCGCCTCTGCGGGGGCTCATCCGAATGCTCGAATGAAAACGACGGTTATATTCATCCACTAATTTGTCTAGTTTATCAAAGAAAATTGTATTATTGTTAGCAGAAAACATCCGGAAGAGTTTCTCCTTCATGGTCCGATTCCAGCGTTCAACCACAGACGATTTCTCTTCATTCTCTGTGGTATACAATTTTACCCCATTCTTATCAAGCAGATCTTTCATTGTTGCGTTGAAAAACTCACTTCCTTTATCAGTCCAAAGCATCTTCGGTTTTCGCTTCGTTTTAAATATATCTCGGAAAGCATCAGCCACTGTTTGACCTCGCTTGTCTTTCAGGGGACGAATCCAACCGAATTTTGAGAAAACATCGATCACCATCAGCAGGTATCTGATCCCTTTATTCCATCTCGAAAATTTCCCCATCTCGACTAGATCAGCCGCCCAGATGTTGTCAACCCCATACGCAATGACTCACCTCTTTGGAAAGCGTCGCCTGATTGGCTGGTGAAGTTCGTTTGCCAGATTTTGAGCCCAGCCTTCACTCAAAATCTTTTCCCGTTTTTTGGGGCACCGAGGCCAAGTTTTTGTTTTGCTTGAATTGTGTTTCTCGCCAAAGCATGCCCCCATTGCCTTTCTTTCCAGGGAATGGCATCCAAAGCGGCAACCATTTTCCTGTCTGCTTCGTTCTTGCATTTGCGCGGATCCGCTTTCTTTGCGCAGACTGAATAATCAACATCGTGTTGCATAGCAACTGCATCTGTTTTTCCTGTGGGCTGTTGCATAATTTCGAGAATTTTTCCCTTTTCATCAAATCTGACTTGTTTTTCGAGTGGGTTATAAGGGCCTGTATAATTATGCCCTGGGAGGGTGAAACCTTTCTTTGGTCTTGGCAGCTTCCCAATCAGGGAATGAACATCTAAAGCACCCCCATCCAAATCTGCTCGATCTGTCTTATATTTTCTGTTTGGCCTAATCGCCGTGGACAACTCATTCATCATATCCGCAGAGGTTTTGGCAAGAAATGGTTTCATCTTGTCCAACGCAAAATCCAATGCTTTCTTTTGAGTGTTTTTATTTCGCAATAATTCACTGGCTCCATAACGACCCATTTCAACTGTTTTTTTCCCGAGCCAGGGAAGAGCATGAGCCACGCCAGTCAGCGCAAGTTCACCGATGCCCTCACCTTGTGAGGGCAGACTCAGTTTCCCGAATTCGCTCCGCTCGCTTTCACAAATCTTGTTTTTTTGATTCCGCAGGAAGCGCAATGGCAAAACCACATCTTTCTGCCATTTTTTGCAGTCATATATCCAGTTGGTTTCACGCATTCAGTTTGTTTTTTTTCCTTCACGCAATATGATTTCATTTTCAATCGAAATATTCTTTTATGAATTTCTCATTCCCCATCGTATCAGTCAGACTGAGAGGCTGGAGAATATCATAGAAATCTTTCCCCTGCGACCATTGATGGAGGAAATACAGGCAATAATACCCGCAAAGAACGCTGTTGATGTTTTGATACTGACTGCTGTTCCAAATCACCGGTTTGGAACTTTTGAATTCCTGGGGAAATCCCATCCCAAAAGAGTCGAAATACCACGTGAATTTCTGTCCGGGGGCGCAGCACACCCAGTGAGTTCCGGCATTTTCAAGCGAATCAAGATTGATAATGCAGGGGCTGTGTTCTCGGGGCATGGCTTCATCCCTGGCGAAAATCCCTTTGAAATTGGGAATTTTCAGAAAATCAATCCACTGGAGAAGATCAAGGTTGCTCAGGGGTTTGTTCACGAATTTAGGTTTCGTTTCGCTCACAATATTGCCCCGAGAACTGGGATATTGTTGAATGGACTTTTCGATCCCAGCAGAAGTCCCGTTCCTTTTTTGGATTTTTTTCCCATCCCAATTTTTCGTCCCCAGGTTCCGATGAATGGGGGAGGTGGTTCCCAAGGGGCTCCCAATCTTGGAGCGCCGTTTCCTTTTGGGCGTCCAACTCTAGGAGCGCCTTTTCCTTTGGGACGTCCAACTCTTGGAGCGCCTTTCCCAAACAAATTTTTCACCATGTCCAGCGCCAGTGGAATTCCGATGGAAGCCAGCACAGTTCCCAACAATCCACCAGATTGTTTTGCTGATGGTTTTATCGTCAGTTGTCCTCCTGATTTCAGGGCAGACAAAATATCCTGTTTCTGCTTATTTGTCAACAAATGTTTATTGTCAATCAGTTTTTGAATTTTATCTTGGGGAATGAGAAATCCGCCCGTTTGCCCGCCTCCTTTCAGTCGAGGTCGCTGCGCTCCCTTCCCGCTTATCTTTTTCACGACTTGACTCGCTCCTTCACTCGCCAAACCAGCCAATGCTGACAGTCCAAGTGTCTTTGCCAGGGTGGGTGCCAGGGAACGAGCCAGGGGAACAATAGCAGAGAAAAGACTTCCGCCTTGCTTCATTACCTTTCGGATTTGCGTTTTTGATATCTTGATTTCAACTCCCTTTCCCTGAGATGCGGCTTTGCCGATTCGTTTTATTTGATTGGCTGTCAGCATCAGTTCATCATTTCCGCTTGTTTGTTTGCCACCCAATCTCAGGGTGATAGGGCTTTTTGTTCGGAATGCTCTTCCAAGCTTGCTTTTTTGCCCTTTCGACAGATTTACTTTATATGGGTGATATGTTGTCATTTTAAATGACAAGATATGTTTTTCACAGATCACACGTCACACGATAACCAGTTCATTTCCAATTTTATCAATTTTCACCAGTTCTTCATAGAGAACTATCGCATGTACATTGAAGTTTGCCGCTGCATCTGCGTTCAATCGATATCTGAATATCAACTGTTTGGGATCTCTTGTCGGTTTTTCAGTTTGATAAGTCAGATCGAAATAAATTAGCGGATAATAAGCCTTGAAATTGGACAGATTCAGCTGCGTTCCAGTGTTATAATCATTTTTCCTCATTGCATAAGCCATGACATCCTGGAAAATCCTCACTTTGCTTTCACTGTCGTACTCTGTTTCCGGGTAGAAAACTCCGTTTCCATATTCTAATCGGCAGTTCAACAAGGATGAATCATTATCCGCTGCATTCAGCTTGAAAGTGTCCATCAGATAGGGATTGCCTTCTGCAGGGACATCATTGGGTGGAGCGGTTCTTTTCAGCCAGACAAAAATATGCCTCACATTGTCGATGCTCGCTGAGATCTGGAAGAATCCTGATGATCTTGCGGGAGCTGATTGCTGATACATTTCCCTCAGATATTTCCATTGCGTTTCTTTCAGGAATGAGCTGACAAATTTGTCATACAGAGAATCTTTGGGAGTCAATCTTGGCACCCAAAGCAAAAATCGATTCACAACAACTGTTCCAGCAGCAGCAGCATGAGCCTTATGAATGAGTTTCCCATCATCATTAAGTGTTATCTCGAATTGGAGCTGCATAGGCACAAGCATCTTATCTTCCAACTCTTCGAAAAAGGAAAAACGATTCAGGGGAATGATCGTGTTAATGTTCTTTGCACCGCCGTTTCCATCATCTTCAACTGCTTGAGATTGCAACCGCCGAGCTTCAAATCCAAGATTCGTATTAGCGGTTGTTGCATCAGTATCCAAATACCAGAAACTGTTCTTGGCGACTGATCTGCTGAAGTCGTCGGAGTATTCCAGCAAATTCTTTGCGAAACAGACTTTATGCAGATTATCAGTATCATAAATAATCTTTCCCGCAGATTTTATCGTCAGGTGTTTAATCAGGGAATGAGCGCCATTGATCACTGTGATTCTGTCAGCTGCTTCATATCCGGCACCATCCGCCAGTTTTTGAAGTTGAAACTGCACCTCGAAATACGCATTATACCAATCATAGAATGCGGATCGGTCATTAATCGTGAATTTATAACCACTTTTTTGTTGATGTTGAGCATTAGCTGGAGCTCGGATTGTGTCATCCAGCTGGAAGCGCACTAATTCATTTCTTTGAAGATATTCATTCGATCGAAAAGCCATTTTATATTATTTTTTTCTTTTTCGGATGCCTTGCCCAGAGATCAACCTGTTCAATATGGCATCAGAACTTTCTCCGGAGGTTGACGCAGGGGCTGATTGTGGTCGAGCTGGCGGTTTTTTGCTCCCCTTTCTCATATTTCCCAGCTTTTTCATGATCAAATCACCAGATTTTTCAACTACTTTTTTGCCGAGTTTATCCCCAGCGTGAGAAATTCCTGATTCCAATGCTTTTTTCGCAATGGGTTTTGCGAATTTATTGAAGACGACTGATGCGACCTTCCTCATTGGTTTGAAAATATTGTCCACAATGACACCTGTTCCTTTATGCCGGAAGACAAACCGCCCCAGCTGGGGGTGGAAAAAACGAGAGAATTCATAACTTTTCATTTTATTTGTTTTTTCAAGATAAGCGAGAACGCTGTATCGGCTCCATTCAAATCAACAACCCGCCTTTTCCCATCGGTGATATAAATCCGAATGGAGCTTATTCTGTTTTTATTCACAGGGCTGAACATCACTCTCATGGGTTCAAGAGTGAAACTATAGGAGGCCTGCAGAACAGATGTTGAAAAGGAGAAGATGATATCACTCTCTTCCCCATCCACAAGCGAATCACTTGTGAGATCGCAATGAACGTTCAACATATCAGTATCTTGACTGAGGTTTGGAACTCTGGGGCCAACATTGACTTTATCTTTCAGAATCTTTTTCTCAAACCCAATGAGATCGCCAAAGTTGGATTGTGTCAAATCCAGTTGATAATTTTCTTCCAGTGTGATTGTTACTCTGAAAGTTGTGGGAGAGAAAGCAAGATTGATTGGGAATTTTTCATTCTTTCCTGGGGTGGATCCTGCGAGGGGACCTGTTGCGTTTCGAATTGCCGCATTCAAAGTGGAATAATCCCAAACCCCAGCGGGAAAGGTGATATCGGAAAATGTTTTCCCACCGTCAGAGCTGAATCTGATCAGCTGATTTTTCAATGCCGCATTGATGTTATACCACGTAAAACTCATATTGATAATTCTGTTCAACCCAACAACATATTGGGAATTTGGATCCAAAACAATGGGCCGATTGAATTTTGTTGTGAAATTTTCTGGTTTGTTTCCCCCAGTCTTGACGGAAAAGGATGACAGGACAATTTCTCTTTCGATTTCCATTTTAGAGTTTGAAATACTTTCTGAAAAGCTTCTCATGCTGGGATTTGTTGATGGCGTTTTCTTTCAGGAGAAGATCAAGAATACCAACCCCGGTATTTCTGATGCCTGAATTCGTATTCCCAGCAAGGATGGAGCCAACAATGACCTCAAGTTTCTGGAGGAGATCTGCGGGGTTGGAGAAAAAACGGATGGATCCACCTTTTTTTCTCCTGATTCCCGAACCTTCCAATGTCTTTTGTTTCGCTTGAAAATGTTTGATGTATTCACTCAAAATTCGGGATGAGTGGTCTATTCTGCTATGTTGCAAATTCTTTTGCTCTTGCGTTATTGCACCTTTATGGAACTTTTTGGACCAAGATGTTTTGTAGCCCTTCAACTGATTTCTTCTGTAGTTTGCAATGGTTACAATATTCTTGAGATAATTGATTTTCCTCGTTGATGAGATATTTGGGTCACTGAGATTTTTCTCCACAGTATCATAATTTGTGAGGTCCAAGCTATCCAATATCTTATTGGCTTCCTCTTCCTCTTCCTCTTCCCATTCCCCTTCATCTCCCGGCGCAAGAGCATAATCGGGAGAGTCGTCTTCATATTCAGGTGGATCTTCCCCTACCTCTTGCACAACTTCTTCATATGTTGGCGGCCCTGCTGGAATTTGCTTCTTGGGTTGGGATGGAACGGCCTCATCAAACAGGCCTTCGACATCCATCTCTTCAAATGGATCGACTTCGGGGAGATAATCAATCTCCGCTGGTTTGGCTTTTTTCTTTTTCCGGGGAAGTGGCCGAAGCGGCCCCAAATTCGACTCAATCACCTCATCCAGTTTCGCTGTGATGGGTTTGAATGTTTTTTCAAGTCCGATTTGACTTGTTTCTTCACCCAACTTTTTCTGGGTGATAGCATTGTGAACAAAGTTGATTTTTTTCTCCAAAGTAGATTTGCTTTTAGCCATTTCTTGCCATTTCAAAAGACTCATTTTATATCCCAGAAACACAAATTTGGGATGTAGAACAAGATGTAGAACAAGATAAAGAACGCCATGTTCATTAATAAAATGAAGATTCCAAATTATGATTGTCAGGATCCAATCACGAATTTCAAACAACTTCACCCTTTCATGCCGGATCGAACTTTCAGAATGTTGATCTGTGGCCCTTCAGGATCGGGGAAAACAAATGTTCTCCTGGATATGATCCTCCGCCCGCTGCTCTTCTACGATAAAATTTATCTCTATGCGAAAAATCTTGACCAAACCAAATATCAACATCTGCTGAAAACATTTCGCCCATTCAGCAAAGAAGCTGGGTATGACGTTGTGGAAGCATCCCCGGATGAAATCATCCCAGTTTCTGAATTGTCAGGGGAGAATCAAAAGCTGGTTGTTTTCGATGATTTTGTTTCCGAAAAAAACCAAAAGCCATTGATTGATTATTTCATTCAGGGCAGGCACAAGAAATGTTCTGTGATTTATCTTTCGCAAAGTTATTTCGGAACACCAAAAGATATCCGCCTGAATTGCTCGCATTTTTGCATCTTCGAATTCCCAAGCAACAAAGAAATTACGGCGATCTGCAGGGAGAACAATGTCAGCAAAGAAGATTATCGGAAAGCAACGCATGATCCGTTCTCTTTCCTGTATGTGGATAAGCCGAGGAAATTCATTGCCAAAAACTTTGATGAAAGCATTTAAAATGAGTTATTCAAATGGATTGCTGTCTGAAACAAGCACCTCCCAGGGAGGAAAAGATGGAAAAGATGGATTGCCAGGAGTTGGTTTCAAGCTGACGCCAGCAGGGGACTTCGACCTGCAAAGGAAACGCCTGACAAATGTCGCTGAAGGAACGGGGAATTCGGATGCAATTACCAAACACCAAGTTGACACGCCTGCAACGCAATTGCGAGCAGATTCTCTCCAGGTGGATGGTTCCTCGCATATGACTGGGGATCTTGATCTCAGGGGACAAAAACTCATCAACCCCGGGGAAATAGAAATGAATCGCAAATTGATCGTCAATCTGGAGACGGATGAAAACCAGGATTTGTCAGCGGTGAATATGGTCACTCTGAAAAAATTCCACCCTGATGCTCCGGCTCACACTCATGAAGTCACGAAGGATATTGATTTAAAAGAACTTTTCAACGTGAAAAACTCAAAACAACAAACATGGCATGATTTAGGAGCGCATTATAACAACCTGATCTCTTACAATGATAGCAAGAATATCTTCTTATCCCGCAAAGAGACGTTTCCAATGGAGACGGCTTTGGATATGGGAAATCACACCATTTTTAACGTGAAAGATCCCGAAGTTGCCGATCAGGGCGCAAATATGCGATATGTGGATGCCCAATCCGCGAAAAAGCTTTCGTTGGAAGGCGGGACAATGACTGGAAACCTGGATATGAACTCGCAACAAATCAACAATATTGCAACGCCAACTCTGAAGCGACAACCCACGTCAAAATCTTATGTGGATAACCAGATAGGAGGTGTGGTAGCCCACACGATGGAATTAGAAGAGAAGATCAAAAAATACGTAAATGAATCGCATATCACGTCAACCTCTCACCCAAAGGACGCATTCCGCTATCTGATGGAAGATGTGGATGAATCCAGCTCTGAACATCATATGACAGTGACTGGGATAAGTGATTTTCCAGATTCGCCGCATCATTTCAACAAGAAGGCCTATGACTTACAAATCACAAAAAATCTTTTTAATGAATACTCTGGGAGACTTGGATTCAATATGTTCAAACTCCCAGAGGGAGAATACACCGTGTGCGTGGAATTCTTCCCCGCGTCAATGGATGGCGTGAGCGTCAACGTTGTGAGCACAAGTCTGAATATAAATCAACAATCAACTAAGAAGTTTTCGGGGTATTCCAGATCCATCATCCACATGCACAAATGGAGGATTTCCCCACCTGAATTTATTTTCCTGGATTTGAAATGGCGAGGCACTGCCGAGTCAGCTGAAAAAGGAAATGCAAATCTGATCATATATGGCATTGCTGGTTCCCAACCTGATGTTGAAAGCAGCGTCTTCGATTCCCCTTTCGTTTTCCAAGCGGGGAAGATGGTCATGGAGACTGACTTGGATTTGAATTCGCACTCCTTGTTGAATTTGCCGCTTCGCCTGTCAAAACACTTCATTTTTGCAAGATTTGTGAAAGGAAAACACGGTGATTGTTTGATCTTCCCAAATGAAGAGGAAGATGAAACAAATTATTGGCAACAATTTGGATCTGACTTCCGGATTTTGAATGTCACGGTTTTCATTCTTCAACGCGGTTCCAACCCAGTGAGTGGAGCAACCATCATCATGACAAGTGTTGTTAAAGGAGATCGCATCACTCGGAAAGCAGTCAGACCTTCCACCAATTCATTTGGTTCACTGCAGTTCACCTTCAATCTCCATGTTGGGCAGGAAGAAGCTTTCTATCTGGCTCTCTCGGATGGAAATGCCATTCAAAGAGCAAAAGCGACAATTCTGATTGAAAAATGATTTTCTCTCTGAAAAATGAGAGCGAGCGAGCGAAGCGAGCCGAGCCGCGCGAAGCGAAAACAAAGCATCTTTGCTTTCAATCACATCAACCCTGCAATTCGGGAAGAAGAACTGGAAGAGATCAAAAAACTTTTTCGATTTTATCACAAAAGATTTTGGTGCCTGAAACGACTTTACAGTCGATTCAAGAAGTTGAATCTTTCCCTGAATTTGACTTCCACTGGATTGGTGGCAATCGGCACGATTGCTGGAGCCGCGACTTTGAACCCAATCGTTTTGGGAGTTATCTCCGGAGTGGGATTGCTTGTGAAAACGGTTCACGAGATGAAGAACCTGAAATCAAAGATTGACATGGCCAAGTTCGCCTTCACCACTTATGAAAAAACTCTGACTGAGTTGAGATTTGCTTTGAGATCAGGAAAATTCGACAGGGACGAATTTCTCCCTGCTATGGAAGCGATTGACGGGATCGTGATCGACTTGGGGTTGAATCTGGAGAGATTTGAGAGGGAATATGACACTCTCTTTGAATAATTTCATTTCCGCTGGAAATGAAAATCACAGCTCACTTGGGAACGATCTGAACTCTCCAATACCATTCCCCAGCAAACTCCCTAACATCCAGGGGAAAGATCGGCATCCAGAGATCGCTTTCCAGGATTTCTCGCGGCGGGGCAGGAAAAGGAAAACCGACCTCCAACGAGGCGGGAGTCGGCCCCATCGCCACGCAATTATCAAAATGCTCACTGGCCACCAGAAACTGCATTTTGTCGTTGTCTTTTTCGGTGCAAGTTTTCACCCGAAATCCCGGGGGAAGAATTTGACACATATTTCTGAGGAAGGCAAATTCTGGATCCATTGGCGCATTTTCGCAACGCTTCCAAATATCTGGATGGAATGGATTTCGCTCACTCTCGATGAGTTTCATGCACTTCTTTTCATTTTTCCCCCATTCCTCTTCCGCCTTTTCCTCAGGAGAGGGTATGTCTTTCGCATTTTCCTCTGCCCAAGCCACCATTTTTGCCTCATCTGCCCGCGTGTGTTTTTCGCGGTTCGCGGCAGGTGTTTCCATCCTGGTTGGTTTCTCCTGACCTTGCAAAACAAAACAAAACCAGGGCTCAAATTCAGTCTGACTGATTCTCACTGAGAACTTCCAGACCCCTTCTGCGAAATATTTCACAAAGTCTGTTTCATAGGGGTAATCCAAATACCGCATGTCAAAATAATCTATAAAATCCTGCCAGACTTTCACGGGAAAATTACTGCCGGTGTTGGGGTTGAAAAGCACCCGCTTTGTTTGAAACTTTTCCATGTCGGGGGTCAAAGTCACTTCCCATCCCGGATAGCGATTTTTCATCCACTGAAACTTCATTCCCCAATTTCGCTGCACATCATCCAGCGCCTTCTGACCCACCACATCTGCGGGGCGGGGAAGAGATTTTATCTTCTGCGGTTGCAGCTGCTGCAGCGATGCTTTTTCAACTTGGAATTTGACCCCATCTCTTCTCCGGGTGAAGGAATTTCTCCCGCTTTTCAATGCATCATGAATTGTTCTCGCATCGATCCCCAACTCAGATGTTGCCGCCGAAACATTGGGATAAATCTTGGTTGAACTGGGGGAAGTGACTCTGACGGGAATCGCATGCGGTTTTTGGGTGATGGCCGGGATTTTTCCAGCCGCTTCGGGAAGAGAACCCACCGGTTCCTTGTCGGCAATTCGTTTCATGAAATAATCTTTTCCATTTTTCCTGATTTTCCAACTCTGGCACCAGCCAGTTCTTTTGAAAGCGCAAGAAACGGCTTGCCTTGTGACTCCGATCCATGCTGCCATTTCGGTTTCGGTTTCAAATTTCGCCAGCGGAGGATCACTGGGAGATTCATGAACTGAAAAACGAGTGACTTTTTGGTCGACAATTGTCACTTCCCTCCCGCGAAACTGAAATTTGTTTCTTCCTTCATTGATTGCTTTGTTCAAAGTTTTAGGAGAAAAATGCATGAATGCTGCCAACTTCGCCTGGGACGAAAATCGCTGGCTGAGCCTTTCTTTGGAAACTGCATCTAACAAAACCCACATTTTGATAGGTGGAAAAAAATAAATTAATTTCGGAATCTTCTTGGTGAACTTTGTTTTGTGGATTCTCAGGAGAAATGCCAACGCCGCAAATCTCAGGAAAAATCAGGAATTTCTCGACGAATCTGAATTCTCCGGCGAATTCAGGGGGAAAATCTTGACAAATTCAGGGGGATAAAATGTAAATTCAGGGGGAAAATGACAAATTCAGGGGACAAAATGACAAATTCAGGGGGAAAATGACAAATTCAGGGGGAAAAAATGAAACTTTCCTGAATTTTTGAGTTCATTTTCGCAGGAAAATGAACTGAAAAAAGTTGACTTCCCCCATCACGTGGGTGGGGAAGCTGAAATCATTTTTCCGGAAGAATTTTTTGATTTTATTTTGAAAAAATTTCTATAAAATCGTTTGGAGAAATAATTCCCAGAGAAAACCTGGGGTTAGATAAAATGCAATGAATATACTGTAGGAAAAGAGCATAAAAAAACCCTCCCCAACAATGTTTTTATTTGTAAAACATGTTCAACGATGGGGGTCAGAAATAGCGCGCCTTTTTTTCTCCGGAAAATAGAATTTCGCCAAACCCACAGACAGTTGTGGGGTTTTTTGCCATTTTCTCCTGAGTTCAGCAGAAAAGCAGGGCACAGAGGGCAGTTTTTCCCCCACAATGGCCCAAAATAGACCCCGGATTGCAAAAATTCTCCCCTTGACAACTTTCCCCAAATTTTGTGTGAATTTTGAGGTCAAATTCTGCTCCAATTTTGATGAATTTGAGGCCAAATTTTTGCTCCGGGGGAAGAGAAAAGATTTATGTCATTCCCAGATTTTTCAAAGTTGCATCTCAATTTTGTCCCCGACATTTTTCCGGATTGGTTAGATTTTCAAAATTCATTTTCCGGAATTCATTTTCCGGAATTCATTTTCAAATTCAAATTTCAAATTCAAAATTCAAAATACATTTTTCTGGAGCAGATATTTTTTCCAGAATTCAAAATTCAAAATTCAAAAATTCGTTTTTTCTGGAGCAGATATTTTTTCCAGAATTCAAAATTCAAAATTCAAAAATTCAAAAATTCGTTTTTTCTGGAGCAGATATTTTTTCCAGAATTCAAAATTCAAAAATTCGTTTTTTCTGGAGCAGATATTTTTTCCAGAATTCAAAATTCAAAATTCAAAATACATTTTTCTGGAGCAGATATTTTTTCCAGAATTCAAAATTCAAAATACATTTTTCTGGAGCAGATATTTTTTCCAGAATTCAAAATTCAAAATACATTTTTCTGGAGCAGATATTTTTTCCAGAATTCAAAATTCAAAATTCAAAAATTCGTTTTTTCTGGAGCAGATATTTTTTCCAGAATTCAAAATACATTTTTCTGGAGCAGATATTTTTTCCAGAATTCAAAATTCAAAATTCAAAATACATTTTTCTGGAGCAGATATTTTTTCCAGAATTCAAAATTCAAAATTCAAAAATTCGTTTTTTCTAGAGCAGATATTTTTTCCAGAATTCAAAATTCAAAATTCAAAAATTCGTTTTTTCTGGAGCAGATATTTTTTCCAGAATTCAAAATTCAAATTCGTTTTCAAATTCATTTTCAAATTCATTTTCAAAATCATTTTCCGGAGCAAATGTACGTGGAAAATCTGCCTAAATGAACTGAAAAAATCTGGGGCAAAATCAGACCTGTCACACGTGGCAAATCTGAAAAAATCAGGAAAAAGGTTCTGCCCAAATTCACTGAAAAATCACAAAAATATTTTTCAGAATCAGATTCTGAAAAATAATTTGGAGTTTCCTCCAGATTTCAGCGAGATCCAACTTCAATCTTCATCCTCATTCTTGTCCTCAAACTCATCGAATTCTGAAGCAGCTTCCACCTTTTCCTCCACCAAAACTTCATCCACGATGCATGTGATGGCTTTCAGATTTCCGCAGAAAAGGTGTTTGATTGAAAACACAACTTGCCCCCGGAGAGGAACGCCAATGAGTTCTTTTTGCCTCAGGATTGGCTTTTTCTTCCCATCGTCGCACAATTCCCAAAATCGACACGAGAAATCCGTGTGCTTGAGTTTGGAGGGATAAATCTTGGCATAAATCTTTTCCTGCTCGGATTTGTCGATTTTCACGAGAGTGAAATCTCCCTCCTGAAATCGAGCAAAAGACGGGGAAATCTCTTTGATTGCCTGCTTCTTTTTCATCGCAGCAGAGTTGAGATGCTTTTCCAAATCTTTGAAAAATTTGATGTTTTCTTCCGGAAGAGTGATTCCCAGAGAAAACGAGTCGCCTTGATGAGCGAAAATCTTGAATTTGGTTTGGAGTTTCACTTTGAGCCATTTGTCATTGTGAAGGCATGGGAGGAGACAGAAAGAGATTTTTCCGGAAGATTTTTTCACGGGGTTGTCGAGAGAGCAGTTGGGGATAGATATTTTCGCGGGATTCATTTTTTCTTGGGTGGGATAAAAAATTGATTTTTCAAATCACGGAAAATCCAATTCGCAATGAATTCAACTTGGTCTTCCGTTTCAGCTCGAAAAGAAGTGGCCATATCCACAGCTTTTTGAAAGTTTCTTTCATTTTCAACCCCTTTATACCATTCCAAGTCTTCATCCGTCAAACCGCATGCTTTTTTGAATTTGGGATGAATCCAAGTTGCATAATTTTTCATTTCCTTGAGTGGGATTCCCGTTTCCTCCACGGAAAAGAAATCTTTGTCTCCGATTGTGAAAAGTTTTTCTTTGGCACTCATTTTATTTAGTTTTTTTTTCTTCTCCAATTCTCCAATGACCCCAAGCAAGAGTGCTAATTTTATCTGGAAGGATAAATCGCTTGTCATCATCCGCAGAGAGAGAGCAGTTTTATTGACTGTTTCTGAGAACATCTCGTGGTGATGGCTGCGGATGAGATTCATAGTTCTCATTTGGCTTTCCCCGCTGAGAAGGCATTCTTTGAAGTCCTCATGGGTGATATGTTTCTTTATTGTTTGTTTTTTCACTCCCTTGCATTTCTTGCCGCCACCAGTTTCAAATAATTTGTAGCTGTATAATTTAGGGCGTAATCCAACAAATTCTTCAATTATTTTCCCCCCAGCTTCATCTTTCATGAGACCGTTCACTTTCTTGTTCATGATTGGCATTTTCGAGGGATGATCCGGGAGATAATTGGAAGTGTCAAACATCTCCTTTACATCTGGTTTCAGTTCCTGATAGACGTCTGCTGTTTCAATTTCATAGCACAAAGAATCAGTATCTGTGAACAACAGCTTAGCTTTCTCCCCGTATTTGGGTTTCATATATTCATAGTGAAATCTGAACATCAGTTCCTTTGATATTTCAAGAATTGACATTCCACAGAAAATTGGTTTGTTGAATGTCATTTTCTTCCGCTTCATATGAACAGCGATGAGATTCTCGTCAAAGATTGTGCTATGTTGATATGTGGGTTTAGCCGCAAGCTTTGTCGCAATCTTTCGATCATTGACAAGTCTGATGTCAACTCTCTTGCGGATATTTTCCATTGTTTTGCCGAATATTGCGTTATTCATGAGTTTGAAAAAGTCTTTCTCGAAATCATTCTCCGCTGCTTGACGGAGCTGGATGTTGAGTTCGATATATGATTTCAGCCAAGGTTCTTCAGTGAATGATATTCCCCTGTGAATCTTAGTGAGTTTCAAGCCATGTTTCAGAGCTTGTTTCAGTGCTCTGTGATGGATAATATAATGTTTCTTATCTCGCAGATTGGGGATTAATTTCTCAACATTATTCTCGCAGATCACTCTCTCGGGGGCAAATGGATAATCATTATGCAAATCATGAAGTTCTTTGGGATATTCCAAATCCACTTCAAGCACACAGGGAATTTGGCGCCATTTCTTGAAATTTTTCATCCAGCGAAAGTTTCCCGTTGGAAGTGGTTGTGTCATTGCCCAAGAATAAAGGGAGTTAGCATCGAGATAGAGAATGTATTTCGCGGGGTGAGTTGGGTCATATTGACCTCCCATATATGGATTGTTCGCTTTTCCATGGCGATTTGAGATCATTGAAATTCCACCACGGACTCCCTTCTCGTAGAACAGGAGCTTATCTGGATCAATCAACAATTCAAGCTTTGCCCCTGATTTTTTCAGACCCGCGTCGAATGACAAACCAGGGGTGGTATAATACCACGCTGGATCTAGTTGATAATACTTCAGGCAGATATTACGAAATGCTTCGAAAACATCTGCCAGGAGCATCACATCCGTTTTCAAATAGAGATCGTGATATTCTCCTAAATTGTTTATCCCCATTTTATCCCAAACATTTTGGGCATGTTGATAGTCTTCATCGGATATTCCCGATTCATTAATTTGAGAATAGAATGCCTCCTTTGGCGGCAGTTGTGTTTCCTTGAATTTCTCAATGGAATCCATATAATCATAGGGATAGACACCTTTTCTGGAAAGAAGCTCGGCTTTGTATCCAAATTCGTTCCTGGTTTCCTTCAGTTTATCCATGCCTGACTTTTTCAAATTATTTGCTAGATTCTCAAGAGAAGAAGCCATGAATTTCATAGAATCGATGAATCTCAGTTCATGAGTGATGTTGACCGTTTTTCCCTTTTTGTTAATATATTCTCCAAGCTTGATCGCCTTTGAGAAGGATATATATTTTTCCTCATTGTTGGGGATGCATTTAATATCCCCAGGTATTTTGCCAAGGTTTTTAATGAAGAGATGAGAATCATATCCCTCAAGATTATGGAAAATGACTGGGGTAAACTTTGGTTTCCGGAACTGGAGATTGCAACTGTTATGGGCTGCGCCGCGGTATTTTCCTGTGAAGTGGCAATGATCCCGCACCTTTTTATCAGATTCTTCGCCAAATTCTTCGTCAAATTCTCCCTGGCATATCCAACAAACTGTGGTTGCTTCATATTCTTTCTTATCTTCCTTGGTGAAAATTATCTTCTTTCTGAAGTCAAATTTCTTGTGAATATGTTTAATTGTTTCAATTAACTTCTCCACAAATATTTGTGCAACGTCATCATCCACTGTTTTTGCCCGAAAGAGCACTGGAGGGAAATTCAAATCAACCCCATCCATGCCAACAACCTTGAAACAAAAGCCACATGGCGTGTGTTTTTGAAATTTATTTGTGAAACTGTGACCGTTCCCTGGGGAACAACCACTGATCGATTCAGTGCATGCTTCAAAATCAGCGTAAATCACAAATGGAACTTTGATAGATCTGTTGTGGTTTTTAAATTGCAAAATCTCTCCCTTTGCGGGCATTTCGACTTTTATCGCTTCAGTTCTGCAACACAATTCTTCATGCTTAGCTAGATGCGCTTCGTCATAAAAATGATTGAGACAATGCAGGCAAAAAAGTTTGCGACCGACGTGATGATTAACTTGAGCTGAGAGAAGGCGACTCAGGCTGTTAACAACAGCATAATGTTGGATTTCATCTTTCTCAAAAAGCAGCAGGGTTATATGGCGTTGACGTTTTTTATGTTTTGAAATTCTCAAGGGATGAACCACTGATTCATACCCGAGAACATTAACGGCAATGTCGGGATTATTTCTTTCAAAACGATCTATTTCCTCCAGGGGCGTTGGAAATGAAATTTTATCCCAATTGACATCATCAGCTTGAGCTTTTAATTCTTTTGTAACTCTTTCAGGATGAATTTCACATGGAAAGAGTGCCCTTGTTACTGCCCATTTAAAGCATTGATTATCAGTATTTTGCATATTAATGAGGGCCTTCTTCTTAGCAAGAAATGGCGGAAGAGAAATATATGTGCTCCCACCGAGAGGTTTGAATTCAACCAGATGCAATTCCAAATGATTTACGCGAACAAATTGCCAATTCGAGCCTTTCAGTTGGAAAATGGCAATGCGTTCAAGAATGTCTGCTATCATTTCATTTAAAAGAGCGGCGAGATCCGTCGCTGCGAGATTCAATTCTGGTTCCGAATAGATTGGAGCATCGATCTCAATTATTTCCCCAGTTTGTAAATTCTGGCGTTTCATTCGACAGGATAGAATCAGTTTGATTTTAGTGCCTCGATTAGCATTGAGAACAGTCAGAAGTTTATCAGAAACTCGCTGAAAATAACCTCCAGGGGTCAGTCCTTCCACACCGTCAAAGATGAATTGACGGGTAAAGTTTTCTAACGCCGAAGTGATTTCGTGAACTCCTATTGGTTGTTGATAACTGACAACTTTGCGTTGAAAATCCGTGATCATATTAGCAGCCTTTTTCGCCAGAGTTTGTGGCGCGGCTTTTAACCAATTCCACCATGACCGGAAAGTATTGGAAATTGTTTTCAATATGCCAGGCTGCGGAGGAGGAGGTGGTTGAGTTTCTGGCGGTGTGGGTGAATCAATATTGCGCGGAGATGCAGTAATTAAACGTATTAAATCAGCCTTTTTTCTAGCGCGAGCGCGGCCGGGGATATATCTTTCCCTGGCAATTTGTCTTAGTTCCCTAATTGTCATGCGTTCCATTTTTCAGGAAAACATAAAATATTTTTTTATTTTATGTTCTTCTTCCCCACTCAACATAACAGATCAATAAAAAAGCAAAACTGTTGGCCAACAGAATCTCTCAAGGGAACTCTCTCCTTCCACCACTTCTCCCCCACCCAGTTCCCTTGAGAGATTTTTTTTTTCATTTTTTTTTCATTTTTTTCATTTTTTTTTTTTTTGCCACTTAGGCTTGAGGCTGAACCAGCACTACTGCCGTGAACTCCCCGTCAACATCTGTCAACCTTCTTTCGAAGCGGTCATCGAACACGACTTAGCTCTACTCAACAACCCGACACCCTTTCTTAGGCCTGCAGTATATATATCATAGCCGCGAGGGTTTTTAGCTATGATATATATACCGGGTGATTGATAGGGATGAAACAACCAGCCCTCGCTTTTTCTAGCTGTTTCATAACCCATCCGCCACCGATATGCCATATAGTTCGAACAACTCTTATATAATGATCAAAGCCGCCACGCTTTCACATGTGGTAACTCTTTCACCCCGCGTCTGCGCAAAACACAAGAATGGTTAATTTTATGCAAGCAGGTGGCGGGTGTAAGCAGGTGTTTTGCTTTCTTTTGTTTGTGTGAATTTCACTCTCTGCGTTCATCCTTTCTCGCCAGTATTTCTGCGAAAACAAAATCTCAAAGCCCCGTGAAATTTTCGCGTAAACTCACAGAAAGCGAACGAAATGAACGAAGTGAAACGACTCGGTGAAACCGCTTCAAATACAGGGTAAGTCGCTTAAAATATTGAGTTAATTTCAACGGTGGAGCGGTTCTTTTTCGGTAGTATAATAAAGATTATTCACAGACAACATCTATCTTTCTTACGCTTTCCGAAACATAAACCCATGACACAAAGCAATAAGCTAAAAAACCACACAACCATTTTGAGAAATAAATTATTATTTCTGCTGATATTAACATGTAATGTAAAATTAACATCAACGAACCAAATTCACCCCGTGTTTCGAATAAGCTGAAAATATCATGACAATTTAAATTTATTTTTTTGAATTTGAATTGGCATAAATCATCGAACCAAATTTACCCTCGTCTTCCGCATAAGATATGATATTATTTAGCTGTTACGATTGGCAGTCATTTAGCTTATTGCTTTGTGTCATGGGTCTATGTTTGGGTAAGCGTAAGAAATGATGATGTTGTCTGTGAATAATCTTTATTATACTACTTATAAGATTAATACAAATATCCTTTTGTTTCCCCGGATGCAAGGGTTAGCGGTTAATTTGTGCACAGCCTTTTTTACATTGATATTCTCAAACAATTAAAAGCCTCTTTAAATTAAAAAGAACAAAACAGATCACTTTTAAATTGTGATGACCACAAAAAAGAACAAGGAAACAATATCACTCAAAATACTAATGTTGCTTGCGAGAATCAATCTCAAGATCAGCAAAATGTAATTTAGAAAAATCTTAAAGTAATAACATATTTCTTTTTATAAATGGAAAGCGTATATTTCTGTATTGAGGATTCTTAGCATAACTTTCGTATTTCTGGATGTATTTAAGGGTTCCTGTGTTCCTAGTGATTCTTCGCCGGGTACAATTTCGTTTACAATAAAGAAAGACTCGTGAACCAGCGACGACAGCCCAGCTAAGAGAAGTTACGGCAACGGCATATGGGCATATGCGCATGCGCGAGAACGACTAGGGATTATACACTCAACGACTCATTAATTGGGGGTTTGCACATGACGTCATAAAAAATAAAAAATCTTAAAAAAAGCAAAAAAAAAAAAATCCCAGTAAATTATTAAGGGAAAAAAAAATATTCCCACGCATTATCGCAAAAAAAAATCTGCCCAAGGACAATTAAAAAAAAAACTATTAAAAAAAAATATTCCAGCCATCGAGTGAAAAAAAAGATTTCCACCTTAGGTGGACAAAAAAAAAAATTCTTGCCTCTCCCAAAGTTCCCACCCCCCCCCCCCCCCCATCACTTTTCTAATGGTCCATCCCTAATATATTCAAGACTATAAATGTAAACATTCCTTTCTTGTGGGCCTCTTTTGCCGTAAAACCCACGGCCACCCGTTTCGAAGCGCGTTCCACTGCTCGGCTCAAGTTCCTGTTCTTCAGCGCTACAGCCACCGGTTCAACCGCCCCAACAACCTCTACAAGTGGCCCTTCAGTTACGGCAACAAGCTCCACAAGCTCCACAGAAAATTAGGCAAGAAAAACAAAAAAACAAACTATCCATACCAAAATATTGTCCCCTCAGACGAGACATTTGCTCCGGGCGTGCGCGCTATTGTTTTGTTTTCTATTGTTTTGGCTTTAGTTTTAGTTTTAAGAACGGTATGCATAGCTAATGTATGGGGTTATACGGAAATATTTCCGATATCAATACTATCTTGTTTATTTAACCTCGAAGCGCGAGATTTCCTTGATAGCCGTGATTTCTGCTTTCTTTCTGATTTCCCTCGTTCTCACCGCAAGGCCATGAACTGACAGACGAGCAAGCGAACGTAAACACAGTGCCGACCAAAGGAAGCCATAATACACTCAGTCGAAGCATCGTGCGGCTGAAAAGTGCAAAACGAGGGAGGTTTTTTCGCTCGAACCAAAGCAAATTTCCCACCAAAATATTTACTAGACTCCAGTCTTTCCAAAACCGATTGTGGATGTTGACAGTGCCCCTGTTAAAAAGAGTTAGAACGCTTAAAGCGATGACCGCGCGGTCGAACTCTATACAAGCCGTTGTACGAAATTGCTCACTTCAAGGTCAAAATGACGAAACTTTTTTTAAAGTTATTAAAATATTTTAACGTTCCTAGATAGAATAACCACAGTACTGGAATCCGAGTGTGGATTTCAAAAAAGTAACTCAGAAATGCGTGAAATTTGAATTTCCTTTTAAAAAAATGATCCTTTTTGCTGTGATTTTAGGGTCAAATTGGGAGCCTGGTGACGAGTGAAAATACCATATTTGCCATGAACAATCCTTTCCAAACAGGAGCCACCAAACGTCAAAATTCACCACTCACTCACTCACTTAGCCGGCTGCAAGGCAGTCGGCCAAAATTCACCAGCTTCCATTATTTATCAAAAACATTTATCAAAAACATATTATTCACGCTCCAGAAAGCGGGAGAAAATACTCGGCAATTTTTTTTTTTTTTTTGGCTGAGGTTGTGCGACCTGCTTCTTGAAACCTTATTCACTTTTCAGGCCAATGTATGCTATTTTCGCTGTCCATATTCAGACATTATTCCATCTACTAATGTCATTCTAATCCCGACCCATTTCCACAACAAAGGTGTCTCTCCATATGCATTTTCAAACCAAAACGGCTCAATCCCCCTTCCCCCCCCCCCTCCCCCTCAAGCTTACGCCCGCGCAGAAAGCCGTCATCTTCATTTCAGTTCCTTTTTCCATTTCCCTTCTCATGTTCTCTTCAGTTCCAAGTTTTCATTCCTGATCAATCCTGTGTTAGCATTAGGGACAGACCATTGATTTTTTTGGACGGGGTGGGTATGAGAAATTTTCCTCTGCAAACATTT
The DNA here is from genome assembly GCA_022457155.1 of Cladopsammia gracilis. Classification (NCBI taxonomy): domain Eukaryota; kingdom Metazoa; phylum Cnidaria; class Anthozoa; order Scleractinia; family Dendrophylliidae; genus Cladopsammia; species Cladopsammia gracilis. The sequence continues at coordinate 830,519 of JAJGOT010000029.1, read as the reverse complement.
TTTTTTTATCCATGTGCCTCTGCAATTATTATTTTCAAAACAAACCTTCCTGCAAACAATTTTTTTCATTGTGATCTTGTAAGGTTCCAAAAAAATATTAAGGTACTTTTTCTAAAAGTCACTAACAGTGCTATATACTGGTCATGTAACGCTTTCGAGTGGTATATCACGAGAAAGTGTTGCATAACTATTTTATACCATGCCGTAGAAAATACAGTGGGAAGCACCATCAATGCGACATACGCGCAGCGCACGATGGGAAGGTTGGGTGTAATATGGTCGAACAACGGCTTTCCTGTGTTTTGATTGGTTGTATTTTCTATGGCATGATATAAATGCATTTAAATTGCCTATTTTTCTAAATAGTTTCTGTAAATAAATTTATGCAGTAGTCACTTATATTTGTTGTGGTTTCTTTATACATCACTTACCATTCTATTTTAGATAGACGTACGCTGTACTACTGTGGAGATGTATATATTTTGAGGCTCGGGAATAGTGGTAGTGAGCGGAAAGTCGTTTGTTCAATCCTGGTCTCTAGCGTCGTGTTGGTTCCTTTGATAAGCAACTTCACTCCACATTGTCTCTCCACCCAGGTGTATAAATGGGTTGTGTCCTTAATAGAGAAGAAACTTTACTCCACATTGTCTCTCTCCACCCAGGTGTATAAATGGGTTGTGTCCTTAATAGAGAAGAAACTTTACTCCACATTGTCACTCTCCACCAAGGTGTATACATGGGTTGTGTCCTTAGACAAGAAACTTTACTCCACATTGTCTTTCTCCACCAAGGTGTATAAATGGGTTGTGTCCTTAGACAAGATACTTTACTCCATATTGTCTCTCTCCACCCAGGTGTATAAATGGGTTTGCCCTTTATAGACAGGAAACTTTACTCCACATTGTCTCTCTTCACTCAGGTGTATAAATGGGTACCAGTCACCGTTAGGTAAACTTCACAGAAATGCTGGGGGTAGCCCTGTGATAGACTAGCATACATCTATAGTCATTTCATGCTACAAAAAACCGTAGCAAAGCGCGGACACCGATTAGCCACCTGGTTAGTTCATTTTTCTTGGGCATGGGCTTTTAATACCTTCACAGTACTGCTACAAAGCTACTGGCGCACATAGAGGGCATATGACAGGCAATATGCCAAGGGAGTTGTAGGCTTTTTCCCACAATACTTGAGGCCACTCCCTCGTTGTCGATGCCCCTCGTTGTCGATGCTCCCATAGCCCATCGCACTCAAACCACCCGGTCTGTGGTACCATTGGTGATGGTAGGCACATTGCTGATTTGAAATGATTGCCATTGCCATACGTTACTCCAAACAACTTGTACGTAGTCAATGTCGCATTAGCTTTCATAATCATGTCGTCAGGAAGATGATCGACTACCAACACTCGCCCATTCCTTGACAGAATGTCAACATTACATGGTAAAACAAGCGGCATTCCTTGAATGAAGAACCGGTTGGACTCTGTTCTTGAGCCCTGGCACAGTGAGCTGCTGCGCTTCTTTTTCCGAAGGCAAGGAGAAGGGGTTGTCTTGTGGAGCCAATTGCAGACAGACATCTTAAAGCTATTTTCAGGTGTGTTCGCTTTGGCATCACTAAGGATTATTTCAGAAGACTTTGATGAAATTGAAGGCTTTGGACAAGTGCTCTCACTGCAAACGGTGTCTCGAAACGTAGGGAACTATTTAGTTTCTGGCGCATTAACTATTTAAACTTAACAACTGCAGTATATGTTTATATGTGCTACACCGTTTAGTCACATATTTTTTTGAAATTACCTAATGATGAGTGTAACTGCGTTTTATCAAATTTCTTGAATCAACTTTTGACAGAAATTTGATAAGTTAGAAAAGTAAAAAAATGTTGATATTTTATTCCTTTGATTTACCAAATAACTCAGCTGGGTATATTCTTGTACTTTCAATATGGAGGTCTCACTTTAAGATTTTAAATTTAAGTTTTCGAACTAACTCTTTTTCATGAATAGTCGTTAACTTCGTTTGTGTGGCTCTTTTGCAAACTCTTTTTTTTATACATATTGTGTTTGCAAAGATTTTATTTTGTCTTTTCAGGCTCTGCAAACAATTTTTTTCAATATTTCTCATACCCCCCTCCAGAAAAATAATGGTCCGTCCCTTATATCGTATGGTTCTGTCAAGAGCTGTATTAGGGATTATACCGGGTCACTGCGCATTTGATCATGTTGATTTTAGAAATTTACAAAATGGTAATCTCATAAAAATAAATACGGACGTCATGTGATAAATCAGGCATCCTATTACGTGCGTCAGTGCAAGATTACTTTCACTTTCGAAAACACCTCAGTACGGACGCAGTTTCGTTTCTTCGTTATAAACCGGGTTTTTACTATCAATTTGCTGGCCGCTGATTTACTTCGACACGGTGAGTATATGTATATTATATGCATTAAACATGCCTACAGCTTATTCAGTAGTTGCTAGTGCATTGTCATTGCACTCGATCGTAAATAAATGTAAAAGTTTCGCGTCTTCCGCGTGATGGATCTGCGTGCTCGTGGTGTCTTTAAATCGCTGTTTGCCCTGAACGTTTGTGGTGATACGAAAACTTGCGGTGGCGCGAACTGTTTCTGTCATAATGTCCTAGTACTTGCTTCTTTTGGGTGAAAACGTCGTTATAAAGTATCAGATTAGCAACACTAGACAAAAAGTCACAGTAGTTGATTTAGTGTGAGCACGTATCCTAACAAACCCTGGCTATAGAGGCCTGTTCTCGATCTCTCTATCGCGATATTAACTCGATCCTTGAAAAAGGTGCTCAGTGCGCGGCGATAAGTGATCGTCTACGATAATCGACTACGATCTATAGTTTGGAACGGGAACAGAGGTATGTTGATGGCTGCACCATGGCGTCATTATGATTGTAGAGGTTTTGGCGAGAGTTTGAAAGATCGATCGTTTGCGATCATATGGAAGCATGCCTTTAGGACACTGAGTTTGCATTTGGTCGGATTAAAAACTAAGGAAGCAACTATAGTAAAATATAGTTGAAAATAGCTGAAATAGCAATGGCATTTGACAAATATGTGAGCTTAGAATGTGAGATTATTGTTTCTGTGCATAATGCAAAGGCACAAATAAACGGGTGAAAAAACCCGGTTTCTTCAGCATTAACTTCTCACTCCTCGGCCGTTCATATTCTTACTACCAAATTAGCAATGTCAACGGAAATTAAGATTCCATAAAAAAACTCCTTAGCACGACGAAAGAAAATGGTTTAAAATTTTGAAAGGGGTGAAAAGGTTGCCTTTGCGGGTTTTAAATTCATAATTGAATTTCGTGAGCAAAGCCATATACTGTTCAACGCTCGTCTCGTGTAACGCGCGCACGAGTGAAAATGGATGAAAATAGCCATAAAAATACGTATGTGCTTTTTGCATATAAACGCAACCTGCTTTTAATATTTATTTTATATCCTATAGATAGTAAACTCTTACTGACATGAATGTGATTAGTGTCACCCTTTATATAACCTCACGCTTTTAAAGACTGAATTCATATTATTTACTCACTTTCGTAGCTCAGACAAACCTGTTTCTCTTCCCCCGTTGTTTTCGTTCGCTTTCACCGTTTTCTGTCTTCCAGCACCTATATTTCTGTTATCCTCCTACCTTTAGTTCCAGCTTTGTAGGCAGCGGCATTGCGTAGAAAATCTGGCAAAACAAAACAAACAAACAAAAAAACAGATATGCATATTTCCGGAACGATACAGGAATCCCGAGAAATACTCCACAAAGTTGTTGTTGGGGTCGTGTACTGCAGTGTGTATAATTATCGCTGCCCATATTCAGACGTAACCTATAGGGCGCGTTCGATTGACCGTATACCGAAATAAGAATAAACAGAATAGTCTCCGATAATGTTTGTAATACCTCAGGTGAACCAAGTACAATGTGCGAGTAGGGAAACCTGGTACTAGAATTTAATTTTAGAGCTTTGTTAAAGGGGCAGTATCACGAGGTCCACGCGCGGCACTGTTCACTATTATTGCACCCGAATTTTGGACATATCACTGTTAAAAGTGATTTTTTCTTTCGTCCGGTTATCAAAACAGATTTTTTGATTCAATAAATACCACCACTTCTCGACGGCCTTTTTGAATTTGCCGAATCAAACTTGAAAACGTCGGCCCAGTTTTCAAGTTTCGCCCTCATGATACTGCCCCTTTAAGCTTTGTAATATTTGCGAAATTTCTGCAAAAATAACCTTGCCTGAAAAGTACAAATAAAGTTCAAAATAAAGTGTTAACATGCAACCTTGTGTCTAATCCAGCAATTCTCTATTTTCGAATTGCCCATAATACACTTTGTTTGCCTCCCAAATTTTGCATAAACTATTGTTTTGAAATGCTCTTGGGAATATGCAGTCCTCCCAAGAGCATTTACAAACAATAGCTTATGCAAAATTTGGGGGGCAAACAAAATGTATTATGGGCAATTCGAAAATAGAGAATAGGAAATGTTTGGTTTTCCAGTAGCTTCCAAATCTCCAGAAACGCGATCTTTTGTGACCTTTCAGCATAGTCTTATTCTGGAATACGTTCAATCGAAAGCACTGAACCCGCCCCCCTCGGTATCTTCAGGGTTAACTTCTCACTCCTGAGTCATTCGTCTTCTTACGTTTCGTCTGAGTCGTTTCGTCTTCTTAACAATTTTAGCGGAACTTACTTATGTTCTTCTAAGTGTGTTTTGAAGGGGTGAAAAGGTTGCCTTTGTGGGTTTTAAATTCATGATTGGATTACGAATTCCGTCATCAGTAGCCTGCGTAGCAAGCGTTCCCGTACGAACGAATTTTTCCGCATTCTGGCCGCGCGAAAATTGGGGAGATGACTCCCCACTCCCACCCCCGTCCTCCGATTTTTTGCTCTCGCCCCAATTTTTGCGCGGCCAGAATGCGGAAAAATTCGTTCGAACGGGAACGCTTGCTACGCAGGCTAGTTATCAGAGCCATGTACTGTTGAACACGCGTGTCATCGCTCATCTCACGTAACGCGCGCACGAGTGAAAATGAGTGAAAATAGCCATAAAAGCATATAATTTAAGAGATAACCTCTTACTACATGTAACATGAACGTGATTCGCGTGTGCAGATAAGTGTGACCCTCGCGACGTCACGCTTTCAATAAGTCACACTAAATGTGTCTGTGGGTGAAACTGAGCAATCCTATTGTTATTTCGTGATGTTTTATGTTTTAGCGCGGTTTTCAAATGAGTGTCCAAAACCAAAGTAATTACTCTGACCAATCACAACAGACGCAGACAATTCAATGAACCAATCAAAACTCGAAGCAAATACATGTAGCCGACGCCAAGCGCGGGAAAACGCTTTCGAGCAAGTCATGATTGGTTTTGGTTTTACTTCTGATTGGTTGAGAAAGTGGCGCAAGATTTTTTAGCCAATCACAAAGCGTAGCAATGAAAAACCAAAGCTATCGCGAAATTACTTTCGATACTCAATTGAAAACCACTCCGTGTAGCTGACGAGTGATCTGAGAGCGATTTTCGTATGACCTTGAAAAACGATTTTTTTGAATGTTCGCGATTTGTTTCATCCGCCAATAGTTCAAAGGATCAAAACAAGCTTTGCTCGTTTTCCCGCTAAAAATATTCCTAATATGGAATATGACCCTATTAGAATGCTGAAAATTATAGAGAATTCTAGCTTCTTTTTTGTTCGCAATTCGTTCGCTTTGCTTTGCGTGTTTGCTAAATCAACCAAAAGCCGCGCCCTTTTTGCCTTCATTCGCTGAACCGATCGATATTGCCTCCTTACCGTTCGTTTTTTAACCCGTAATGAACGGTTATCGGTAACGGTGGCAAATTCACTCACTCACTCGCTCACTCCTTCCATCAGCTGTAAACTTTTCTTGGTAATTCCGCTGACCAGTACACAAGGCTTTCGTGGCAAATGCAAAGAAGATAAATAAAAGAGGACATTGTGAAAGTGCTGCTCCGATGTTTTGCATTTGGAGTTCTTTGATGGAACATTAAAAAAATCTGCAGAATTAAAAAAAAATAAGCTACTGCAATATTGCGTTACGCATCAGCTTGCGGTAGATTACAAACTGCGGTTATAAACATGACAAAACAACGCATGTTGTAAAAAACTTTGATTAATGACTTGACGTTTCGTATGCTTCAACATACATCTTCAGAAGTGACGGTTGGATATAATACAATAAAATTTAAATGCTATGGAGAAAGACTGGAACCTAATTTAAAAGAAATGACAATAGTGAAAAATGATAATATACAGACCTATCTTAAAGTCTGCTAGAAAATATAAACATATATGCGTTGTTTTGTCATGTTTATAACCGCAGTTTGTATTTTATTTCTGTTAAAGTTGAAATGGCCGAAGAATAAGAGTTTTTGCGGTAGAATGTTCAAATGACACGCTGGCAGTTACATCCAAATTCCGGCACTTAGATAAGCCTGGGAATTTATTATTAATTAATATGAATAATGTTTGCCACACCTTAAGCCGGCGAAATACAAGCAACAAATTTACCGAACTTGTCTCGCAACATTGTTTCGGAACAAGTTTGCGGTCGATGTTGCGCGTTTTACACCCCCTTCTCCAACTCGTCGCGCAACAAAAATTCTTGTTGCAGGTTGAAAAAAGTTGTTGCAACGAGTAGAGGCCGAGTCTACTTTCTGCAACAAAATTCGTATTTGCTGCGCGTTTTACACCTCGCATCAAACTTGTCTCGCAATAAATGTCACAAATGTAGAAAAAACGCTTCTGATTGGTTCGTGAAAATGACGTAAAATACCCCGCGAAAAGGAAAACAAATATGGCGGATAGCACAATTTCGCCGGCAAAGTCCGACAAAGTTGAAGAAGAGCTCGTTGAAATGTCATTAGACAAAAAAACTGCCTGACGAAAAGGAATTGGAGTTGATTAGTGATCTAAAGAATTTTCCTTGCCTTTGGGAAACTACAAACATTGCCTACAAAAACTGCCACGATAAGACTTCAGTGTGCGAGTTTCTCAGCAGTAAACACAATATCGACGTCAGCACGCTTTGTATTTCTTCAAGTTCTTTGTAGGAGTAAGTTTAGAAAAACAAGAGCTGCAGCGCACTTCCGATGTGCAGCAGCGGCCGCCATCTTGAAACTGTAACTAGCCAATCAGCGTGCAGAATTATCTGTTAAAGTCCCAACCTGCAACAAATGTTTTGTTGCGTGACAAGTTTGACAAGCAGGGTGTAAAACGAGCAACATCGTTTGCAAACTTGTTTCGCAACAATGTTGCGAGACTAGTTTGGAAAATTTGTTGCTCGTATTTCGCCGGCTTTACTTTACCACTTAAACAAGGACACTGACTCTGACTATAAAAGGAATAGCTCCGCCCCCTCTTTGTCACACCATCACTGCTTCAACGGCTAATCAAAGATGGCTGACACTGTGAGCAACACGGAGGAAGAACGTTGCCCCAAGAAATAGGTCTAATTCTACCTTCACTAGCTCAATCTTGTATAGGATTTATCTTTCACGAAAATAAAACTAAAAACATTTTTTGAATTTATGCGCCTTTTAGCATGAATATAATATTTTAGCTTTCCAATTTGAATTTCGCGCGGTAACGGTTCTCCATTGGCGAGCGGATGCACGTGATGTTGACAGTTCGGTGTCAAGTGTGAAATGACTGGCGGCTTGGCCAGGCCAAGGTTCCTTTTATAGTCAGTGTCCTTGTTTAATTTGTAATATTGTTCTATCTTTAGCAACAGTTATGGCTCCAGCAAAGTAAGGATTCTTTCCCCAGACTTGACTCGATGAATATTCAACTTGCATTCGCGATCGGGTAACGCAAAATCCTTTGATACCCCTTTACGGAACTTATTTTCTATAATAAATACCGAAGTACTGCCCTCGGGTTGTACTTATAACCTCTGCACATTTGATGTAGAATCTTTCATTTAGACCCGGGTTTAGAGCGTTTTATATTCACGAGTTGACTCATTGAGGAGCCTTTATTGTAAGTAAGGGTCGCTCAAACATGAACCAGCGATGTGTAGAGCATTTCTTATTCACGGGTTGGCTCACAGGAGCCTTTGATTGTTTTGGTTGTGTTCACGCGTAATGATTTTAAGGTTATACGAAAATCACTATAAATTGCGAGCTACACGAAAAATTATAAATATTATATGGGTGGCTTCGCGAGTGGGCAAGTTTAAATTAAAGACTGAGTTGTGACTGACTAATCCGAAGAGAAAAATATCGGCCTATTTCGCCCGAACTGGATCGAGCCTCCCCTGCACCTCCCCCTGCTACGTGCCTGCCTGCTCAGAGGAAAGGAATGCTTACTATTAACATACTAAGCATTACACTAGCGCGATGACGTCAATATGACGTGGACATGGACATTGGATTACACTCGAGAAACACTGGGAAAAAGGTCACTTATCAGCTTTCGTGATCACTTGCATTTATTCGGTTACTTTATCAGTGATATCAATAAATGTTATATTTTCTTAGGTCAACGTGTTAATCCGTTCTCTTTTTAATATTTATTTTTCATGTTTGCTGTTTGATTCTTTACTTTTTGATTCCTGGCTTCAAAAGCTTAACAGAGCCCCAGACCCAAATTGGAAAACGTCGTCATCAATTCCGCACACACTATACGATTGATGACTTCTCCCCCACCTCTCAGACCCGGTTGTGGTCGTGGTCGTCAAATTTCCCGCAGATTTTATTTCGCTCGACAAATCAGCTATTTTATCCTGGTTGGCCTTTTGACACAAGCGTTTTAAGATATTCTTCTCAGTGGGGTTGCCCACTGTAAAGAAGATAAAGAAAATCAAGCGGACGTTTCGAGCGTCAGCTGTTACTACGGGAGAATTCGCGTTGGCAAAGGGCTAACGTTCAAAATATCAGCTTTTAATTTGAAGTTGCTCTAACTGTCTTAAAGGCTGCCAATTTGCTAACAAAAAATATGTTTTTACAAAAGGTTGCAAGCCCCATTTAAAAGAGTGCAAACGTATGGCTGCCTCAACGGAATACAGCAGAGAACAGTTGAACTATTTTAGGATTTGTTATGCGACCACAGACGTGCTTACCGAGGGTCTACGTTTTCTATTCAAACGAGAATGGGATAACCGTTACATGACTACACATGGAGAATGGAAGGATGAGCCTTGCAATGGTGGAGACTTCTATAACGGAGAGTCCCCGCGAAACCATAGGCGAAACGCTCATCTCCTGGCGATCATGAAAAACGGTGATAGAGCCGAATGGGACTGTACCATGCTGTTTTATGCCATCCTTTACTCTGATTCTATCGGGTACGGTCTCAACGCAGCAATCAAGACTAATGTAGACGATCTAAGAAAATTCAGGAACGAAGAATTTGCTCACATGCCACGAGGCTATCTTACAGATCCGGACTTTCAAAATGCTATCAGTAAAGTCGATGGTGCATTTCAAGCTCTCGGTCTCTCCACTGTACGAATTCAAGATGTCAAGAATCAGACAAGTTTTCCCACAGAGGAGTTAAGTGTCGTTCTAAAGAAGGTTGATGATCTTAAACAGCAACTTCATGTCCTTGAAGATCAGCTTGAAAAAGATGTCTCCTCGTTTTGTATTCTCCCTCCTAAACCTTCACATGATGTCTCAGGTCGTGATCGTGAAGTAGCTAAAATAACACAACAGCTTAAAGAGCTAAAAGAAGGTAATGAAAACGGCCTAAGTTACCTGTACATTTCCGGGAATCCTGGAAGTGGCAAGTCACAGTTGGCTGGCCACGTAGCCAAGCGGTTCTTCGACGCAGCAAAAGAAGTTCCATGCGCTACTCCATTTGTGATGACATTAAATGCCGCAAGTTCTGATTTCCTTTTGGAGTCGTATGTTCTCTTCGCTCGACGGCTTAGATGTCCGGAATATGCAATAACAAACACCCTCATCTCCAAGGATTTCAAGACAGAAGAGAAGATCGCCAATTTGAAAACGCTAATTGCCACAAAAATCGAGTTTTACACCACGTGGCTGTTGGTAGTTGACAATGTCACTGGCATGTCTAATGTGCATGATCATCTGCCAAAACGTGGAAATGAACAGTGGTCAAAGGGCCAGCTGTTGATCACAACACAGGACGCCACGTCCATCCCGTTAACAAACTCCTTTGTAAATCACGTCTCGATAAGCAAAGGTATGAAGACCGATGATGCCTGTTCTTTATTATCCATGATTTCTGGTATCGACAGCGAGATGGGGAACGAAATTGCACAGACATTAGACTATCAGCCTCTTGCCTTAGCAAGTGCCGCCACCTATGTCAAAGAGGTTCGGCAGAATAAAGCGACTTCAAACTTCGACTGGGTCGACTACCTAGATAAGCTACAAAAAGGACACCGAAGCATCACTGAAACCATTCTTTCCAAAACCAACCCAAGTTACCCTAACTCCATGACCGCAGCAATAACACTTGCCGTTGAAAATGTGATGATATCGGACAAAGTTATAGATCACACATTTACTTTCCTTTCTCTCTGTGCACCACAACCATTAAGACTGGATATCGTGGTCAATTACATCCTCAACTTAAGTGAAGAACTTAAGGATAAAGAGTTAATTAGCGCGAGAATCAAGAGATGTTCACTGCTGTTATGTGAAGAAGACGAGAGTGACATCTTTGTCCGTGTACATCAGGTTGTGCATAGTGCTATTAAAACTGTAATGAATGACCACCCAGAGAGACAACACCTGATTGAAGTCCTCAATGCGGCTATGATGTCATTCACCCAGTTTAATGACACCATTCCAGCAGACAATTGGTACCTGGATACCTTACACATTGTCCCACATTTAAAAACCTTAATTTTAAGCGCTGAATGTCTGTTTTCGAACGAAAGCATCCCTCAAGTTGTCGACCAAAGTATGCCGTCAGAATATGTTCATGCAGATACATTTGGCAAGCTTGGCGACATTTGTATTGAACACTGTGAGTTTTATTTGGCAAAAAAGTACCATGAAAATTCACTAGCCATTGAATTGAAAAATTGTGGGCCAGAAGATGTTAAAGTTGCAGCGTGCTGTAATAACTTGAGTTTTATTCATCAGGGGTTAGGAGACTTTGAGCGTGCCAAGGAGTATCAAGATCGTGCTCTTGCCATTAATCTAGAGTTGCTCGGCCCCAATCATATGAATGTTGCAACGTCCTATGGAAATTTGGGTTCTATTCACAAGGCCTTAGGAGACCTTGAGCGTGCCAAGGAGTATACAGATCGTGCTCTCGCCATTGAACTAGAGAAACTCGGCCCCAATCATATTAATGTTGCAACGTCCTATGGAAATTTGGGTTCTATTCACAAGGCCTTAGGAGACCTTGAGCGTGCCAAGGAGTATACAGATCGTGCTCTCGCCATTAAACTAGAGAAACTCGGCCCCAATCATATGAATGTTGCAACGTCCTATGGAAATTTGGGTTCTATTCACAAGGCCTTAGGAGACCTTGAGCGTGCCAAGGAGTATACAGATCGTGCTCTCGCCATCCAACTAGAGAAACTCGGCCCCAATCATATTAATGTTGCAACGTCCTATGGAAATTTGGGTTCTATTCACAAGGCCTTAGGAGACCTTGAGCGTGCCAAGGAGTATACAGATCGTGCTCTCGCCATTGAACTAGAGAAACTCGGCCCCAATCATATTAATGTTGCAACGTCCTATGGAAATTTGGGTTCTATTCACAAGGCCTTAGGAGACCTTGAGCGTGCCAAGGAGTATACAGATCGTGCTCTCGCCATCCAACTAGAGAAACTCGGCCCCAATCATATTAATGTTGCAACGTCCTATGGAAATTTGGGTTCTATTCACAAGGCCTTAGGAGACCTTGAGCGTGCCAAGGAGTATACAGATCGTGCTCTCGCCATTGAACTAGAGAAACTCGGCCCCAATCATATTAATGTTGCAACGTCCTATGGAAATTTGGGTTCTATTCACAAGGCCTTAGGAGACCTTGAGCGTGCCAAGGAGTATACAGATCGTGCTCTCGCCATCCAACTAGAGAAGCGCGGTCCTAATCATATTAATGTTGCAACGTCCTATGGAAATTTGGGTTCTATTCACAAGGCCTTAGGAGACCTTGAGCGTGCCAAGGAGTATACAGATCGTGCTCTCGCCATCCAACTAGAGAAACTCGGCCCCAATCATATTAATGTTGCAACGTCCTATGGAAATTTGGGTTCTATTCACAAGGCCTTAGGAGACCTTGAGCGTGCCAAGGAGTATACAGATCGTGCTCTCGCCATTGAACTAGAGAAACTCGGCCCCAATCATATTAATGTTGCAACGTCCTATGGAAATTTGGGTTCTATTCACAAGGCCTTAGGAGACCTTGAGCGTGCCAAGGAGTATACAGATCGTGCTCTCGCCATCCAACTAGAGAAACTCGGCCCCAATCATATTAATGTTGCAACGTCCTATGGAAATTTGGGTTCTATTCACCAGGACTTAGGAGACCTTGAGCGTGCCAAGGAGTATACAGATCGTGCTCTCGCCATCCAACTGGAGAAGCTCGGTCCTAATCATATTAATGTTGCAACATCCTATGGAAATTTGGGTTGTATTCACCAGGACTTAGGAGATCTTGAGCGTGCCAAGGAGTATACAGATCGTGCTCTCGCCATCCAACTAGAGAAACTCGGCCCCAATCATATTAATGTAGTAGTATAATAAAGATTATTCACAGACAACATATATCTTTCTCACGCTTACCCAAACATAAACCCATGACACAAAAGCAATAAGCTAAAAAACCACAAAACCATTTTGAGAAATAAATTATTATTTCTGCTGATATTAACATGTAATGTAAAATTAACATCAACGAACCAAATTCACCCCGTGTTTCGAATAAGCTAAAAATATCATGACATATGCCATTTTATTTTTTTGAATTTGAATTGGCATAAATCAACGAACCAAATTTACCCTCGGCTTTCGCATAAGCTATGATATTATTTAGCTGTTACGATTGGCAGTCATTTAGCTTATTGCTTTTGTGTCATGGGTTTATGTTTGGGTAAGCGTGAGAAATGATATATGTTGTCTGTGAATAATCTTTATTATACTACCGATGAAATCTCTCTCCTCAAATTCTGTCAGCGGCGGTGGAAAATCTCGCCTCAAATTCTGTCAGCGGCGGTGGAAAATCTCTCCTCAAATTCTGTCAGCGGCGGTGGAAAATCTCTTCCCAATTCTGTCAGCGGCGGTGGAAAATCTCTCCCCAATTCTGTCAGCGGCGGTGGAAAATCTCTCCCCAATTCTGTCAGCGGCGACGACAAAAATTCTCTCCCGGAAAGAAAATGTCTGATTCCGAAGAAGAAGAAATAGATGATACTCCTGAAATTATTCAAGAAATCTGCACAACATGGCAATCTCACAAAAATCCCAGACTGGAACATTTCAAAGTTGTCATTCGAAAAAATCAGGGGAAAAATCAAATTCCACTCAAAGATCTCGAATTTTATGAAAAAGAAATTCTCTCCCAAATTTCCCGTGACGAAATTACAAGAATAAAAGTCAGGGATTTCGTCAAAGCTTCTAAATGGAAAAAAGTCAATGGCAACGCTCATGAAATTTTTAATCACATAACAGGCCACGACGGGAATGAATACGAGCACCTGGAAAAATTCCTCATCGACGATTTTAAATATTTCTCACTGGCATATGATGACCTTCATCTCAGCAGAAAAAAGTTTCTCAATTGCCACCAAGTTCTTTTCGCCTTGTTGAAGAAGAACGGTTTCAACCCCAATGAAGATGATTTCAAACTGCTCAAACTTCCATCAAGACGGGCGGAACAAGAAAAAATCATCCAAGCCATCTTCAAAAAATTAAATTGGAAAGAAAATGGATCTTGAAAAAGCATTTTCCAATGAAGCCAGTGACCATGAAAATTGTTCCACATGCTCAGAGGAAGAAGAAAGGAGTGAAGATGAAACCCCAACAACCTCTGACGAGGAATTCATTGTCTCTGATTCGGAGATGGAGGAAGCAGAACAAGAGGAGTGTGTAGAAGATCAAATTGAACTCCTTTTTGAATCTTTTGTCAATCTCCAGGAGGAACACAAGATTCTCAAAAAGGAACTCCAAAAGCAAAGTTGTCTCCTCTGGGAAATCCGCCGGGAATTGAAAGAAAGCGGTGATTTGAAATCATGAATATGAATGGCAAACATTCATATTCTAGCGCGTCTTCTGGGCATCACTTATTTTGAGATAAGTTTTGAAATGCATTGCATCTTCACATGCTTGTTTATATTTTTTGATTGTGAGAAGATTCTCGCATGTTTTTTTGATTTCTTCCAAATAAGATGACACTGGTTGTCTTTGGAGAATTGAGTTGAAATAATTCATCGTTGCTGTTTCAATCTCTTTCGTTTTTTCATAATTCTCAGAAAGTTGGTCTTCATCCCAGCGATGCAACCCATAAGGCTCGCTAAGGCCGATATAAATTAGAAAATAGTTTTCATCCCCATCAAATCGATGTCTGACATTCATGATTTTATAGGAAAACATTAAATATTTTTAATTTCAATGATTGACTTTTTCAGCCAAGCTTTTCCACATCACTCAGCGGAATCCACGAATTGAATTTATCGGAATAGCCTTTCCATTTTACCAAGGCTTTCTTTTTCTTGTGATCGCGGCGAAGAACTTTTTCAATGCGGAAAACATCTTGCGTAGTATGCGACAATTCTGCTTCGTAAAACGATCCGGTGATTTTCTCTCCCAGCAGATCAACTAATTTATACGTTACAGGATTTGTGCTCAATATTTCATCAATCACAAATATCTCCTCTGTCCAGTTCGGGGTGAAACCTTTGTCAAATATCTTTCGCTTATATTTTGAAATTCTAACCCTGTCGCCGACTTTGAATTTTGCTGGGGCATGTTTTGCATAAATCATATCGCTGAAAAGATTAGCGAAAACCTTTTTCTCATTTTCCTGTTTGCTCGCCTCTGCGGGAGTCATCCGAATGCTCGAATGAAAACGACGGTTATATTCATCCACTAATTTGTCTAGTTTATCAAAGAAAATTGTATTATTGTTAGCAGAAAACATCCGGAAGAGTTTCTCCTTCATGGTCCGATTCCAGCGTTCAACCACAGACGATTTCTCTTCATTTTCCGTTGTATACAATTTTACCCCATTCTTATCAAGCAGATCTTTCATTGTTGCGTTGAAAAACTCACTTCCTTTATCAGTCCAAAGCATTTTCGGTTTTCGCTTCGTTTTAAATACATCTCGGAAAGCATCAGCCACTGTTTGACCTCGCTTGTCTTTCAGGGGACGAATCCAACCGAATTTTGAGAAAACATCGATCACCATCAGCAGGTATCTGATCCCTTTATTCCACCTCGAAAATTTCCCCATCTCGACCAGATCAGCCGCCCAAATGTTGTCAATCCCATATGCCATGACTCTCCTCTTTGGGAAGCGCCGCCTGATTGGCTGGTGAAGTTCATTTGCCAGATTTTGAGCCCAGCCTTCACTCAAAATCTTTTCCCGTTTTTTGGGGCACCGAGGCCAAGTTTTTGTTTTGCTTGAATTGTGTTTCTCGCCAAAGCATGCCCCCATTGCCTTTCTTTCCAGGGAATGGCATCCAAAGCGGCAACCATTTTCCTGTCTGCTTCGTTCTTGCATTGACGCGGATTTGATTGTTTTGCGCAGACTGAATAATCAACATCGTGTTGCATAGCAACTGCATCTGTTTTTCCCGTGGGCTGCTGCATAATTTCGAGAATTTTTCCCTTTTCATCGAATCTGACTTGCTTATCCAATGGGTTATAAGGGCCTGTATAATTATGCCCTGGGAGGGTGAAACCTTTCTTTGGTCTTGGCAGCTTCCCAATCAGGGAATGAACATCCAACCCGCTACCATCCAAATCTGCTCGATCTGTCCTGAATTTTCTATTTGGTCGGATCGCCGTGGACAGCTCATTCATCATATCAGCAGAGGTTTTGGCAAGAAATGGTTTCATCTTGTCCAACGCAAAATCCAATGCTTTCTTTTGAGCGTTTTTGTTTCGCAATAATTCACTGGCTCCATAACGACCCATTTCAACTGTTTTTTTTCCCGAGCCAGGGAAGAGCATGAGCAACACCAGTCAGTGCCAACTCTCCAAAGCCCCCACCTTGTGAGGGCAGATTCAGTTTCCCGATTTCGCTCCGCTCGCTTTCACAAATCTTGTTTTTTTGATTCCGCAGGAAGCGCAATGGCAAAACCACATCTTTCTGCCATTTTTTGCAGTCATATATCCAGTTGGTTTCACGCATTCAGTTTGTTTTTTTTCCTTCACGCAATATGATTTCATTTTCAATCGAAATATTCTTTTATGAATTTCTCATTCCCCATCGAGTCAGTCAGACTGAGAGGCTGGAGAATATCATAGAAATCTTTCCCCTGCGACCATTGATGGAGGAAATACAGGCAATAATACCCGCAAAGAACGCTGTCTATGTTTTGATATTGACTGCTGTTCCAAATCACCGGTTTGGAACTTTTGAATTCCTGGGGAAATCCCATCCCAAAAGAGTCGAAATACCACGTGAATTTCTGTCCGGGGGCGCAGCACACCCAGTGAGTTCCGGCATTTTCAAGCGAATCAAGATTGATAATGCAGGGGCTGTGTTCTCGGGGCATGGCTTCATCCCTGGCGAAAATCCCTTTGAAATTGGGAATTTTCAGAAAATCAATCCACTGGAGAAGATCGAGGTTGGTCAGTGGTTTGTTCACGAATTTGGGTTTCGTTTCGCTCACAATATTGCCCCGAGAACTGGGATATTGTTGAATGGACTTTTCGTTCCCAGCAGAAGTCCCGCTCCTTTTTTGGATTTTTTTCCCATCCCAATTTTTCGTCCCCAGGTTCCGATGAATGGAGGCGGGCGTTGGAAGGGAGTGCCCAATCTTGGAGCGCCGTTTCCTTTTGGGCGTCCAACTCTTGGCGCTCCTTTTCCCTTTGGGCGTCCAACTCTTGGAGCGCCTTTCCCAAACATGTTTTTCACCATGTCCAGCGCCAGTGGAATTCCGATGGAAGCCAGCACAGTTCCCAACAATCCGCCTGATTGTTTTGCTGATGGTTTTATCGTCAGTTGTCCCCCTGATTTCAGGGCAGTCAAAATATCCTGTTTCTGTTTATTTGTCAACAAATGTTTATTATCAATCAGTTTTTGAATTTTATCTTGGGGAATGAGAAATCCGCCCGTTTGCCCACTCCCGCTTATCTTTTTCACAACTTGACTCGCTCCTTCACTCGCCAAACCAGCCAATGCTGACAACCCAAGTGTCTTTGCCAGGGTGGGTGCCAGGGAACGAGCCAGGGGAATAATAGCAGAGAAAAGACTTCCGCCTTGCTTCATTACCTTTCGGATTTGCGTTTTTGATATCTTGATTTCAACTCCCTTTCCCTGAGATGCGGCTTTGGCAATTCGGTTCTTTTGATTAACTGTCAGCATCAGTTCATCATTTCCGCTTGTTTGATTTTTTTTCAGCCTCAGGGTGATAGCGCAGTTTGCTTTGAATGCTCTTCCAAGCTTGCTTTTTTGCCCTTTCGACAGATTTACTTTATATGGGTAATATGTTGTCATTTTAAATGACAAGATATGTTTTCAGTCCCTACACGATAACCAGTTCATTTCCAATCTTATCGATTTTCACCAGTTCTTCATAGAGAACTATCGCATGTACATTGAAGTTTGCCGCTGCATCTGCGTTCAATCGATATCTGAATATCAACTGCTTGGGATCTCTTGTCGGTTTTTCAGTTTGATAAGTCAGATCGAAATAGATCAACGGGAAAAGAGAATTGAAATTGGCCAGATTCAACTGTGTTCCAGTGTTGAAATCATTTTTCCTCATTGCATAAGCCATGACATCCTGGAAAATCCTCACTTTGCTTTCACTGTCGTACTCTGTTTCCGGGTAGAAAACTCCGTTTCCATATTCCAATCGACAGTTCGACAAGGATGAGTTTGCATTGTCCGCATTCAGCTTGAAAGTGTCCATGAGATAAGGGCTATCTTCTGCAGGGGCGCCAGCGGTTCTTTTCAGCCAGACAAAAATATGCCTCACATTGTCAATACTTGCGGATATCTGGAAAAATCCTGATGACTGCGTAGGAGCTGATTTGGAATACATCTCCCTCAGATATTTCCATTGCGTTTCTTTCAGGAATGAGCTGACAAATTTGTCATAAAGTGAATCTTTGGGAGTTAATCTTGGCACCCAAAGCAAAAACCGGTTCACAACAACTCTTCCAGCATCAGTGCCGTTTGCCATATGAATGAGTTCCCCATCATCTTGAAGAGTTATCTCGAATTGCAGCTGCATGGGAACCAACATCTTATCTTCCAGTTCCTCGAAAAAGGAAAAACGATTCAGGGGAATGATCGTGTTAATGTTCTTTGCACCGCCGCTTCCATCGACATTAACTGCTTGAGTTTGCAACCGCCGAGCTTCAAATCCAAGATTCGTATTAGCGGTTGTTGCATCAGTATCCAAATACCAGAAACTGTTCTTGGCGACTGATCTGCTGAAGTCGTCGGAGTATTCTAACAAATTCTTTGTGAAACAGACCTGGTGCAGATTATCAGTATCATAAATAATCTTTCCTGCCGATTTAATCGTCAGGTGTTTAATCAGGGAATGAGCCCCATTGATCACTGTGATTCTGTCAGCTTCTGCATAGCCAGCACCATCCGCCAGTTTTTGAAGTTGAAATTGCACCTCGAAATACGTATTATACCAATCATAGAATGCGGATCGGTCATTAATCGTGAATTTATAACCACTTTTTTGTTGATGTTGCCCATTAACTGGAGCTCGGATTGTGTCATCCAGCTGGAAGCGCACTAATTCATTTCTTTGAAGATATTCATTCGATCGAAAAGCCATTTTATATTCTTTTTTTTCTTTTCCGGACTCCCTGCCCAGAGATCAACCTGTTCAATATGGCATCAGAACTTTCTCCCTGCGGTCGCGCTCCGGAGGTTGACGCAGGGGCTGATTGTGGTCGAGCTGGTGGCTTTGTTTTTCCTGGTGGCTTCCCCTTTTTCATATTTCCCAGCTTTTTCATGATCAAATCACCAGATTTTTCAACTGCTTTTTTGCCGAGTTTATCCCCAGCGTGAGAAATTCCTGATTCCAAGGCTTTTTTCGCAATGGGTTTCGCGAATTTATTGAAAACTGCGGAAGCGACCTTCCTCTTTGGTTTGAAAATATTGTCCACAATGACACCTGTTCCTTTGTGCCGGAAGACAAACCGCCCCAGCTGGGGGTGGAAAAAACGAGAGAATTCATAACTTTTCATTTTATTTGTTTTTTCAAGATAAGCGAGAACGCTGTATCAGCCCCATTCAAATCAACAACCCGCCTTTTCCCATCGGTGATATAAATCCGAATGGAGCTTATTCTGTTTTTATTCACAGGGCTGAACATCACTCTCATGGGTTCCAAAGTGAAACTATAGGAGGCCTGCAGAACAGATGTTGAAAAGGAGAAGATGATATCACTCTCTTCCCCATCCACAAGCGAATCACTTGTGAGATCGCAATGAACGTTCAACATATCAGTATCTTGACTGAGGTTTGGAACTCTGGGGCCAACATTGACTTTATCTTTCAGAATCTTTTTATCGAAACCAACGAGATCGCCGAAGTTGGATTTCTCGAGATCAAGTTGCCAGTTTGCTTCCAGCGTGATTGTTACTCTGAAAGTTGTGGGAGAGAAAGCAAGATTGATTGGGAATTTTTCATTCTTTCCTGGGGTGCTGCCTGCGAGGGGGCCTGTTGCGTTTCGAATTGCCGCATTTATTGTGGAATAATCCCAAACCCCAGCGGGAAAGGTGATATCGGAAAATGTTTTCCCACCGTCAGAGCTGAATCTGATCAGCTGATTTTTCAATGCCGCATTGATGTTATACCACGTAAAACTCATATTGATAATTCTGTTCAACCCAACAACATATTGGGAATTTGGATCCAAAACAATGGGCCGATTGAATTTTGTTGTGAAATTTTCTGGTTTGTTTCCCCCAGTCTTGACGGAAAAGGATGACAGGACAATTTCTCTTTCGATTTCCATTTTAGAGTTTGAAATACTTTCTGAAGATCTTCTCATGCTGGGAACGATTGATGACTCCCTCTCTCAGGAGAAGATCGAGAATGCCAACTCCAGTATTTCTGATGCCCTGATTCGTATTCCCAGCAAGAATGGAACCAACTATGACCTCAAGTTTCTGGAGAAGATCTGCGGGGTTGGAGAAAAAACGGATGGATCCGCCTTTTTTTCTTCTTCTCAGTCCCGAACCCATCTGTGTCGCTTTCGTTTTGTAATGCTTTATGTATTCATTCAGAGCTTTGAATGAACGATCTATCCTTTGATGTTGCCAATTCTTTTGCTCTTCCGTTATTTCCCCTTTCTTGAATTTTTTGGTCCAAGATGATTTATACCCTTTCAATTGATTTCTTCTGAAGTTTGCAATGGTCACAAGATCATTGATATAATGGATTTTCTTCGCTGATGAGACATTTGGTTCACTGAGAGTTTTCTCCGCAGTATCATAATTCGTGAGGTCCAAGTCATTCAAGATCTGATTGGCTTCATCTCCTTTTTCCTCTTCCTCTTCATCACCCGGCGCAAGAGCATAATCGGGAGAGTCGTCTTCTTCATATGCAGGTGGATCTTCCCCTACCTCTTGCACAACTTCTTCATATGTTGGAGGAGCTGCTGGAATTTGCTTCTTTGTTTGGGATGGAACGGCCTCATCAAACAAACCTTCGACATCCATATCTTCAAATGGATCGACTTCGGGGAGATAATCAATCTCCGCTGGTTTGGCTTTTTTCTTTTTCCGGGGAAGTGGCCGAAGCGGCCCCAAATTCGACTCAATCACCTCATCCAATTTCGATGTGATGGGTTTGAATGTTTTTTCAAGTCCGATTTGACTTGTCTCTTCACCCAACTTTTTCTGGGTGATAGCATTGTGAACAAAGTTGATTTTTTTCGCCAAAGCAGATTTGCTTTTAGCCATTTCTTGCCATTTCAATAAACTCATTTTATATCCCAGAAACACAAATTTGGGGTGAAGAACAAGATAAAGAACGCCATGTTCATTAATAAAATGAAGATTCCAAATTATGATTGTCAGGATCCAATCACAAATTTCAAACAACTTCACCCGTTCATGCCGGATCGAACTTTCAGAATGTTGATCTGTGGCCCTTCAGGATCGGGGAAAACAAATGTTCTCCTGGATATGATTTTCCGCCTGCTCTTCTACGATAAAATTTTCCTCTATGCGAAAAATCTTGACCAAACCAAATATCAACATCTGCTGAAAACATTTCGCCCAATCAGCAAAGAAGCGGGGTATGACGTCGTGGAAGCATTCCCGGATGAAATCATCCCAGTTTCTGAATTGTCAGGGGAGAATCAAAAGCTGGTTGTTTTCGATGATTTTGTTTCCGAAAAAAACCAAAAGCCATTGATTGATTATTTCATTCAGGGCAGGCACAAGAAATGTTCTGTGATTTATCTTTCGCAAAGTTATTTCGGAACACCAAAAGATATCCGCCTGAATTGCTCGCATTTTTGCATCTTCGAATTCCCCAGCAACAAAGAAATTACGGCGATCTGCAGGGAGAACAATGTCAGCAAAGAAGATTATCGGAAAGCAACGCATGATCCGTTCTCTTTCCTGTATGTGGATAAGCCGAGGAAATTCATTGCCAAAAACTTTGATGAAAGCATTTAAAATGAGTTATTCAAATGGATTGCTTTCTGAAACAACTCGCTTCGCGGGAGGAAAAGATGGAAAAGATGGATTGCCAGGAGTTGGTTTCAAGCTAACGCCAGCAGGGGACTTCGATCTTCAAAACAAAAAAATGACCAATATCGCTGAAGGAACGGGGAATTCGGATGCAATCACAAAGCTACAAGTTGACACGCTTGCAACGCAATTGCGAGCAGATTCTCTCCAGGTGGATGGTTCCTCGCATATGACTGGGGATCTTGATCTCAGGGGACAAAAACTCATCAACCCCGGGGAAATAGAAATGAATCGCAAATTGATCGTCAATCTGGACACTGATGAAAACCAGGATTTGTCAGCGGTGAATATGGTCACTCTGAAAAAATTCCACCCTGATGCTCCGGCTCACACTCATGAAGTCACGAAGGATATTGATTTAAAAGAACTTTTCAACGTGAAAAACTCAAAACAACAAACATGGCATGATTTAGGAGCGCATTATAACAACCTGGTTTCTTATAATGACACCAAAAATATCTTTCTCAGCCGCAAAGAGACGTTTCCAATGGAGACGGCTTTGGATATGGGAAATCACACCATTTTTAACGTGAAAGATCCCGAAGTTGCCGATCAGGGCGCAAATAAAAGATATGTGGATGCCCAATCCGCGAAAAAGCTTTCGTTGGAAGGCGGGACAATGACCGGAAACCTGGATATGAACTCGCAACAAATCAACAATATTGCAGCGCCAACTCTCAAGCATCAACCCACGTCAAAATCTTATGTGGATAACCAGATAGGAGGTGTGGTAGCCCACACGATGGAATTAGAAGAGAAGATCAAAAAATACGTAAATGAATCGCATATCACGTCAACCTCTCACCCAAAGGACGCATTCCGCTATCTGATGGAAGATGTGGATGAATCCAGCTCTGAACATCATATGACAGTGACTGGGATAAGTGATTTTTCAAATTCGCCGCATCATTTCAACAAGAAGGCCTATGACTTACAAATCACAAAAAATCTTTTTAATGAATACTCTGGGAGACTTGGATTCAATATGTTCAAACTCCCAGAGGGAGAATACACCGTGTGCGTGGAATTCTTCCCCGCGTCAATGGATGGCGTGAGCGTCAACTTTGTGAGCACAAGTCTGAATATCAATCAGCAATCAACTAAGAAGTTTTCGGGGTATTCCAGATCCATCATCCACATGCACAAATGGAGGATTTCCCCACCTGAATTTATTTTCCTGGATTTGAAATGGCGAGGCACTGCCGAGTCAGCTGAAAAAGGAAATGCAAATCTGATCATATATGGCATTGCTGGTTCCCAACCTGATGTTGAAAGCAGCGTTTATGATTCCCCTTTCGTTTTCCAAGCGGGGAAGATGGTCATGGAGACTGACTTGGATTTGAATTCGCACTCCTTGTTGAATTTGCCGCTTCGCCCGTCAAAACACTTCATTTTTGCAAGATTTGTGAAAGGAAAACACGGTGATTGTTTGATCTTCCCAAATGAAGAGGAAGATGAAACAAATTATTGGCAACAATTTGGATCTGACTTCCGGATTTTGAATGTCACGGTTTTCATTCTTCAACGCGGTTCCAACCCAGTGAGTGGAGCAACCATCATCATGACAAGTGTTGTTAAAGGAGATCGCATCACTCGGAAAGCAGTCAGACCTTCCACCAATTCATTTGGTTCACTGCAGTTCACCTTCAATCTCCATGTTGGGAAGGAAGAAGCTTTCTATCTGGCTCTCTCGGATGGAAATGCCATTCAAAGAGCAAAAGCGACAATTCTGATTGAAAAATGATTTTCTCCCTGAAAAATGAGAAAACAAAGCATCTTTGCTTTCAATCACATCAACCCCGCAATTCAGGAAGAAGAACTGGAAGAGATCAAAAAACTCTTCCGATTTTATCACAAAAGATTTTGGTGCCTGAAACGACTTTACAGTCGATTCAAGAAGTTGAATCTTTCCCTGAATTTGACTTCCACTGGATTGGTGGCAATCGGCACGATTGCTGGAGCCGCGACTTTGAACCCAATCGTTCTGGGAGTTATCTCCGGAGTGGGATTGCTTGTGAAAACGGTTCACGAGATGAAGAACCTGAAATCAAAGATCGACATGGCCAAGTTCGCCTTCACCACTTATGAAAAAACTCTGACTGAGTTGAGATTTGCTTTGAGATCAGGAAAATTCGACAGGGACGAATTTCTCGTGATCGACTTGGGGTTGAATCTGGAGAGATTTGAGAGGGAATATGACACTCTCTTTGAATAATTTCATTTCCGCTGGAAATGAAAATCACAGCTCACTTAGGAATTATCTGAACTCTTCAATACCATTCCCCAGCAAACTCCCTAACATCCAGGGGAAAGATCGGCATCCAGAGATCGCTTTCCAGGATTTCTCGCGGCGGGGCAGGAAAAGGAAAACCAACCTCCAACGAGGCGGGAGTCGGCCCCATCACCACGCAATTATCAAAATGCTCACTGGCCACCAGAAACTGCATTTTGTCGTTGTCTTTTTCGGTGCAAGTTTTCACCCGAAATCCCGGGGGAAGAATTTGGCGCATATTTCTGAGGAAGGCAAATTCTGGATCCATTGGCGCATTTTCGCAACGCTTCCAAATATCTGGATGGAATGGATTTCGCTCACTCTCGATGAGTTTCAAGCGTTTCGTTTCATTTTTCTCCCATTCTTCATCCATCTTTTTCCTCCATTCCTGTTCCTCCTTTCTCTCAGGAGGCATGTCTTCCACGTTTTCCTGCCAATCCTCTTCCACCATTTCCTCAGGAGAGAGCATGTCCTCGTTTTCCTCTGCCCAAGCCACCATTTTTGCCTCATCTGCCCGCGTGTGTTTTTCGCGGTTCGCGGCAGGTGTTTCCATCCTGGTTGGTTTCTCCTGACCTTGCAAAACAAAACAAAACCAGGGCTCAAATTCAGTCTGACTGATTCTCACTGAGAACTTCCAAACCCCTTCTGCGAAATAATTCACAAAGTCTGTTTCATAGGGGTAATCCAAATACCGCATGTCAAAATAATCTATAAAATCCTGCCAGACTTTCACGGGAAAATTACTGCCGGTGTTGGGGTTGAAAAGCACCCGCTTTGTTTGAAACTTTTCCATGTCGGGGGTCAAAGTCATTTCCCATCCCGGATAGCGATTTTTCATCCACTGAAACTTCATTCCCCAATTTCGCTGCACATCATCCAGCGCCTTCTGACCCACCACATCTGCGGGGCGGGGAAGAGATTTTATCTTCTGCGGTTGCAGCTGCTGCAGCGATGCTTTTTCAACTTGGAATTTGACCCCATCTCTTCTCCGGGTGAAGGAATTTCTCCCGCTTTTCAATGCATCATGAATTGTTCTCGCATCGATCCCCAACTCAGATGTTGCCGCCGAAACATTGGGATAAATCTTGGTTGAACTGGGGGAAGTGACTCTGACGGGAATCGCATGCGGTTTTTGGGTGATGGCTGGGATTTTTCCAGCCGCTTCGGGAAGAGAACCCACCGGTTCCTTGTCGGCAATTCGTTTCATGAAATAATCTTTTCCATTTTTCCTGATTTTCCAACTCTGGCACCAGCCAGTTCTTTTGAAAGCGCAAGAAACGGCTTGCCTTGTGACTCCGATCCATGCTGCCATTTCGGTTTCGGTTTCAAATTTCGCCAGCGGAGGATCACTGGGAGATTCATGAACTGAAAAACGAGTGACTTTTTGGTCGACAATTGTCACTTCCCTCCCTTCCCTCATTGATTGCTTTGTTCAAAGTTTTAGGAGAAAAATGCATGAATGCTGCCAACTTCGCCTGGGACGAAAATCGCTGGCTGAGCCTTTCTTTGGAAACTGCATCTATCAAAACCCACATTTTGATAGGTGGAAAAAAATAAATTAATTTCGGAATCTTCTTGGTGAACTTTGTTTTGTGGATTCTCAGGAGAAATGCCAACGCCGCAAATCTCAGGAAAAATCAGGAATTTCTCGACGAATCTGAATTCTCCGGCGAATTCAGGGGGAAAATCTTGACAAATTCAGGGGGCAAATGACAAAATGCAAATTCAGGAGGACAAATTCTGGCGAATTCAGGGGGACAAAATGACAAATTCAGGGGGGATAAAATGACAAATTCAGGGGTAAAATCACAATTGACAAATTCAGGGGCAAAAATGAAACTTTCTTGAATTTTTCAGTTCATTTTCGCAGGAAAATGAACTGAAAAAAGTTGACTTCCCCCATCACGTGGGTGGGGAAGCTGAAATCATTTTTCCGGAAGAATTTTGATTTTCTTTTTGAATGAATTTCTATAAAACCGTTTGGAGAAATATTTCCCAGAGAAAACCTGGGAATGGATAAAACGCAATGAATATACTGGAGGAAAAGAACATAAAAACCCTCACCCAACAATGTATAAATTTTGTCAAGCAACCCCATCGATGTAAAAAAAAAAAGTGCACCTATTTTAAATCCTAAAACTCAAATTCCGCCAAACCAACACGTCTTTATGGGGGTTTTTGCCATTTTCTCCTGGATTCGGCAGAAAAGCAGGGCACAGATGACATTTTTCACCCCACAATGGCCCAAAATGGATCCCAGGTTGCAAAATTCCCCCTGTCAACTTTTCTCAAATTTTGGGGTGAATTTTGAGGTCAAATTTTGCTCCAAATTTTGGGGTGAATTTGAGGACAAATTTTGCTCCGGGGGAAGAGAAAAAGATTCATGTCATCCCCAGATTTTCAAAGTCATTTCCCCAGGAAATGAATTTGCATCTCAATTTAATGTCCCCGACATTTTTCCGGATTGGTTATTCGAGAAAATTCATTTTTCCGGATTGGTTGTTCGGGAAAATGAATTCATTTTTCCGGATTGGTTATTCGGGAAAATGAATTCATTTTTCCGGATTGATCAGGCAAATTCATTTTTCCGGATTGGTTAATTCGGAAAATGAATTTTTCCCCCGAAACCGAACGCCAAATTCTTCCCGGAGCGGATTTGGGAAAAAATCAACCGATCGTGCGTGGAAAATCTGCCCAAATGAACTGAAAAAATCTGGGGCAAAATCAGACCTACCACACGTGGCAAATCTGAAAAAATCAGGAAAAAGGTTCTGCTCAAATTCACTGAAAAAATCACAAAAATATTTTTCAGAATCAGATTCTGAAAAATAATTTGGAGTTTCCTCCAGATCTCAGCGAGATCCAACTTCATCATCCTCATTCTTGTCCTCAAACTCATCGAATTCCGAGGCAGCTTCCACCATTTCTTCCACCAAAACTTCGTCCACAATGCATGTGATCGCTTTCACATTTCCGCAGAAAAGATGTTTGATGGAAAAGACGACTTGCCCGCGGAGAGGCATGCCAATGAGCTCTTTTTGCTTCCGGATGGGTTTTTTCTTCCCATCATCGCACAACTCCCAAAATCGACACGAGAAATCCGTTTTTGGGAGTTTGGAGGGAAAAATCTTGGCATAAATCTTTTCCTGCTCGGATTTGTCGATTTTCACGAGAGTGAAATCTCCCTCCTGAAATCGAGCAAAAGACGGGGAAATCTCTTTGATTGCCTGCTTCTTTTTCATCGCAGCAGAGTTGAGATGTTTTTCCAAATCTTTGAAAAATTTGATGTTTTCTTCCGGAAGAGTGATTCCCAGAGAAAACGATTCACCTTGATGAGCGAAAATCTTGAATTTGGTTTGGAGTTTCACTTTGAGCCATTTGTCATTGTGAAGGCATGGGAGGAGACAGAAAGAGATTTTTCCGGAAGATTTTTTCACGGGGTTGTCGAGAGAGCAATTGGGGATAGATATTTTCGCGGGATTCATTTTTTCTTGGGTGAGATAAAAAATTGATTTTCCAAATCACGGAAAATCCAATTCGCAATGAATTCAGCTTCGTCTTCCGTTTCGGCTCGAAAAGAACCAGTGGCCATGTCAACCGCTTTTTGGAAGTTTCTTTCATTTTCAACCCCTTTATACCATTCCAAGTCTTCATCCGTCAAACCACATGCTTCTTTGAATTTGGGGTGAATCCAAGTTGCATAATTTTTCATTTCCTTGAGTGGGATTCCCGTTTCCTCTACGGAAAAGAAATCTTTGTCTCCGATTGTGAAAAGTTTTTCTTTATCAACCATTTTATTTAGTTTTTTTCTTCTCCAATTCTCCAATGGCCCCAAGCAAGAGTGCTAATTTTATCTGGAAGGATAAATCGCTTGTCATCATCCGCAGAGAGAGCAGTTTTATTGACTGTTTCTGAGAACATCTCGTGGTGATGGCTGCGGATGAGATTCATAGTTCTCATTTGGCTTTCCCCGCTGAGAAGGCATTCTTTGAAGTCCTCATGGGTGATATGTTTCTTTATTGTTTGTTTTTTCACTCCCTTGCATTTCTTGCCGCCACCATCAGTTTCAAATAATTTGTAGCTGTATAATTTAGGGCGTAATCCAACAAATTCTTCAATTATTTTCCTCCCAGCTTCATCTTTCATGAGGCCGTTCACTTTTTTGTTCATAATTGCCATTCCTGAGGGGTGATCCGGGAGATAGTTGGATGTGTCAAACATCTCCTTTACATCTGGTTTCAGTTCCTGATAGACGTCTGCTGTTTCAATTTCATAGCACAAAGAATCAGTATCTGTGAACAACAGCTTGGCTTTCTCCCCGTATTTGGGTTTCATATATTCATAGTGAAATCTGAACATCAGTTCCTTTGATATTTCTAGAATTGACATTCCACAGAAAATTGGTTTGTTGAATGTCATTTTCGTCCGCTTCATATGAACAGCAATGAGATTCTCGTCAAAGATTGTGCTATGTTGATATGTGGGTTTAACCGCAAGCTTTGT
This sequence comes from Cladopsammia gracilis, assembly GCA_022457155.1. NCBI lineage: Eukaryota > Metazoa > Cnidaria > Anthozoa > Scleractinia > Dendrophylliidae > Cladopsammia > Cladopsammia gracilis. The sequence continues at coordinate 801,858 of JAJGOT010000029.1, read as the reverse complement.
CGCAATCTTTCGATCATTGACAAGTCTGATGTCAACTCTCTTGCGGATATTTTCCATTGTTTTGCCGAATATTGCGTTATTCATGAGTTTGAAAAAGTCTTTCTCGAAATCATTCTCCGCTGCTTGACGGAGTCGAATGTTGAGCTGGATATATGATTTCAGCCAAGGTTCTTCAGTGAATGATATTCCCCTATGAATCTTAGTGAGTTTCAGTCCATGTTTCAGAGCTTGTTTCAGTGCTCTGTGATGGATAATATAATGTTTCTTATCTCGCAGATTGGGGATTAATTTCTCAACATTATTCTCGCAGATCACTCTCTCGGGGGCAAATGGATAATCATTATGCAAATCATGAAGTTCTTTGGGATATTCCAAATCCACTTCAAGCACACAGGGAATTTGGCAGTTTGTGGCGCGGCTTTTAACCAATTCCACCATGACCGGAAAGTATTGGAAATTGTTTTCAATATACCAGGCTGCGGAGGAGGAGGTGGTTGAGTTTCTGGCGGTGTGGGTGAATCAATATTGCGCGGAGATGCAGTAATTAAACGTATTAAATCAGCCTTTCTCCTAGCGCGAGCGCGGCCGGGGATATATCTTTCCCTGGCAATTTGTCTTAGTTCCCTAATTGTCATGCGTTCCATTTTTCAGGAAAACATAAAATATTTTTTATTTTATGTTCTTCTTCCCCACTCAACATAACAGATAAATAAAAAAGCAAAACTGTTGACCAACAGAATCTCTCAAGGGAACTCTCTCCTTCCACCACTTCTCCCCCACCCAGTTCCCTTGAGAGATTTTTTTTTTTCATTTTTCATTTTTTCATTTTGTTTTTCATTTTTTTTTGCCACTTAGGCTTGAGGCTGAACCAGCACTACTGCCGTGAACTCCCCGTCAACATCTGTCAACCTTCTTTCGAAGCGGTCATCGAACACGACTTAGCTCTACTCAACAACCCGACACCCTTTCTTAGGCCTGCAGTATATATCATAGCCGCGAGGGTTTTTAGCTATGATATATACCGGGTGATTGATAGGGATGAAACAGCCAGCCCTCGCTTTTTCTAGCTGTTTCATAACCCATCCGCCACCGATATGCCATATAGTTCGAACAACTCTTATATAATGATCAAAGCCGCCACGCTTTCACATGTGGTAACTCTTTCACCCCGCGTCTGCGCAAAACACAAGAATGGTTAATTTTATGCAAGCAGGTGGTAAGTGTAAGCAGGTGTTTTGCTTTCTTTTGTTTGTGTGAATTTCACTGTCTGCGTTCATCCTTTCTCGCCAGTATTTCTACGCGAAAACAAAATCTCAAAGCCCCCGTGAAATTTTCGCGTAAACTCACAGAAAGCGAACGAAATGAACGAAGTGAAACGACTCGGTGAAACCGCTTCAAATACAGGGTAAGTCGCTTTAAATATTGAGTTAATTTCAACGGTGGAGCGGTTCTTTTCGGTAGTATAATAAAGATTATTCACAGACAACATATATCTTTCTCACGCTTACCCAAACATAAACCCATGACACAAAAGCAATAAGCTAAAAAACCACAAAACCATTTTGAGAAATAAATTATTATTTCTGCTGATATTAACATGTAATGTAAAATTAACATCAACGAACCAAATTCACCCCGTGTTTCGAATAAGCTAAAAATATCATGACATATGCCATTTTATTTTTTTGAATTTGAATTGGCATAAATCAACGAACCAAATTTACCCTCGGCTTTCGCATAAGCTATGATGTTATTTAGCTGTTACGATTGGCAGTCATTTAGCTTATTGCTTTTGTGTCATGGGTTTATGTTTGGGTAAGCGTGAGAAATGATATATGTTGTCTGTGAATAATCTTTATTATACTACTTAATGTTGCAACGTCCTATGGAAATTTGGGTTCTATTGACAAGGCCTTAGGAGACCTTGAGCGTGCCAAGGAGTATACAGATCGTGCTCTCGCCATCCAACTAGAGAAACTCGGCCAACAATCATATTAATGTTGCAACGTCCTATGGAAATTTGGGTTCTATTCACAAGGCCTTAGGAGACCTTGAGCGTGCCAAGGAGTATACAGATCGTGCTCTCGCCATTGAACTAGAGAAACTCGGCCCCAATCATATTAATGTTGCAACGTCCTATGGAAATTTGGGTTCTATTCACAAGGCCTTAGGAGACCTTGAGCGTGCCAAGGAGTATACAGATCGTGCTCTCGCCATTGAACTAGAGAAACTCGGCCCCAATCATATTAATGTTGCAACGTCCTATGGAAATTTGGGTTCTATTCACAAGGCCTTAGGAGACCTTGAGCGTGCCAAGGAGTATACAGATCGTGCTCTCGCCATCCAACTAGAGAAGCGCGGTCCTAATCATATTAATGTTGCAACGTCCTATGGAAATTTGGGTTCTATTCACAAGGCCTTAGGAGACCTTGAGCGTGCCAAGGAGTATACAGATCGTGCTCTCGCCATTGAACTAGAGAAACTCGGCCCCAATCATATTAATGTTGCAACGTCCTATGGAAATTTGGGTTCTATTCACAAGGCCTTAGGAGACCTTGAGCGTGCCAAGGAGTATACAGATCGTGCTCTCGCCATTAAACTAGAGAAACTCGGCCCCAATCATATGAATGTTGCAACGTCCTATGGAAATTTGGGTTCTATTCAGAAGGCCTTAGGAGACCTTGAGCGTGCCAAGGAGTATACAGATCGTGCTCTCGCCATTAAACTAGAGAAACTCGGCCCCAATCATATGAATGTTGCAACGTCCTATGGAAATTTGGGTTCTATTCACAAGGCCTTAGGAGACCTTGAGCGTGCCAAGGAGTATACAGATCGTGCTCTCGCCATTGAACTAGAGAAACTCGGCCCCAATCATATTAATGTTGCAACGTCCTATGGAAATTTGGGTTCTATTCACAAGGCCTTAGGAGACCTTGAGCGTGCCAAGGAGTACACAGATCGTGCTCTTGCCATTCAACTAGAGAAGCTCAGTCCTAATCATATGAATGTTGCAACGTCCGACGGAAACTTAGGTTCTTTTCACCAGGCCTTAGGAGACGTTGAGCTTGCCGAAGAGTATACAGATCGTGCTCTCGCCTTTAGAGTAAAGAAGCTGGGTTCTAGACATATTAATGTTGCAGCGTCCTATAGAAACTTGGGTTCTATCCACCAGGACTTAGGAGATCTTGAGCGTGCCAAGGAGTATCAAGATCGTGGTCCCGCCATTAAACGAAAGAAGCTCGGACCCTAATCATATTAATGTTCGGAACTTCTTATGTAAACTTGGGTTCTATTTATCAGGACTAATGTTGCAACATGTTGTGGCAACTTGGGTTATATTCACAAACTACAGCAAGAAACGAGCACTTCTCTCACATCACTACTTCTAGGACCAATAACCACACTGATGAAGCACGGGCTCCGTAACTTCTCACCCCACAATCTCTTTTGAAACCTATGCATCTACCAAACTACAAACTACGTGGAGATGCTGACGTCTTCACCCCTAAGAGTTCTCCGACTACTCTCTACCATGAAATAAAACCAAGTCGGTTTGTCAAAAGTCAAAATCGCGCTCCACCAAATCCAGACAATCAGGTCTTTCAATTTTCTGAGGCTTTGGCTAAAGTAACGCAACTGCAACGCCTCCCACAAGCCAAGTCAGACGTTTTCACTGGCGACGAGGCAGGTACAAAATTCTTTATCTGGGAAACAGCTTTCGACGCTCTGATCGACTCCGCATCGAACAGAACAGCGCTCAACAGAAACTGTATCTCCTTTATCAGCACTTGGAAGGGAACGCGAAGAAACGTCGTTGAGCAACTGCAATATAAGGTCGGAGCTAACCCAGAAATAGCGTACAACGAGGCAAGAAAGAGACTGAAGTCGCGATTCGGTCACTCCGCCATTATAGCTACCGACTTCGAGAACACACTTACTAGCTGGCCTAAAATCGGCAATAATGACGCCAAAGGTCTGAAAGAATTTAGCAACTTCCTACAGGAAGTCAAAATAGCAAAAAAAAACCACCTAGATAGCCTTAAGATTTTTGAATATTTTTCCAAGTTACAAAGTTTGGTCCAAAAGCTCCCAAGTTGGTTCATAACGAAAAGGTCCACAAAGGTGCAAACCCCTCAACAAGTGAAAGGTTGCAATGCATTCCTGACCTTTGCTGAGTTTGGCGAAGAAGTAACCTTTCATGACGATCGCATGAACATTCCATAGATTTTCCGCCAGGCAACCAAAAATCCAACGCGGAATTCACTTGGTACATTTTCACCACTTGTTCCTCTACCACGTAAAAGGTTACCTGGTTCTACGACCATGGCCTCTAAAACAAGTGACGAAAGCGAGGTCTCATCCCCTGAATCAATTCTACAGGTAAAAACTCCTCATCGGTTAATAAACTTTGTCTCTTCCACAAAACAAAGTCTTACACGCTCAACGCGTGTAAGAAATTTCGAGAACTCACCTTAGAGGAAAAGAGAAACTTCTTTAAGAAAAACAAACTTTGCTTTAAGTGTATGGCTCCCAGCAAGCATACTGCCGAAAATTGCGATCAAACACCTCCAGTCTGGGACATTTGCTGCAAGAGACAGCACTTCATACCGAGACCACGCCCGATAGCAAGGATAAATCAAATACCGCCGAAACCAAAAATTCATCTACACCTTGCACGCAAGTCTGCGGGGAGGAGGAAACCGGTAGGTCGTGCGCTAGAATCGTGCTGGTACAAGCAACTCATCAGTCGGACCCAGCTAAGAAATTAACAACTTGTGCAGTCCTAGACGACCAATCCTCTGATGTGTTCATCTTCGACACCTTACTAGAACAAATGAAAGTAGACACACCAGAGGTCGACCCACAAGTTAACACGATCGTCGGCTCAAACACTATTAGAACCAAGAAAGTAACTGGATTGTCCATTCAAGACTTAGAAAATGAGTATGCACCAATCAAAGTCCCGTTCGCGTACTAACGAGAGGACATCCCCGCTTCACATGAGAATATTGCCACACTCCGAGTAGCCAGTCAATGGAAACATTTATCTCACACCGCGGATAAGATACAGCACCGCCCTCGATGTTGATTTAGTCCTGCTGATCGGTTTAAATGTTTCAGCTACCTTCCAATCAATTAAGGTCATTTTTGGAAACGACGAAGAGCCCCGGGCAAAGCAGTATAAGTTTGGCTGGACCATAATCGGTCGTGTCTGTAAAGATAAGCACCCAACGCCCAAGGCAGCCGTAGTCAATCGAGTAACAGTAGAAAGAGATACGCTCCTAAACCGCTGCGAGGAAACGTCCAGAGCACCCCTATCTAAGAACCTAATGAATTCTATGGACCTAACAAGCCCAAAACAAGTACGTGAAATGATGGAGCTCGATTACAGCGAGATTCGCCACAAGTCGAGTCTATCAGAGGATAAACGCTTTGGAGAGATACTTACCACGGGCCTGCACAAGAACGTAAACGGAAACTGGGAAACACCACTACCCTTCAAGTTTGATGACCTCTGACTACCCGACAATAAAGGGCTTTGTTTAAGAAGGCTTCTATCCCTTAAAAAGAGGCTTTAAAACGACAAAAAACTGAAAGACACTCAATAACGGCCACCCCAGTCGAGTTCCTGTTGATCAACTGAGTACAGAAAAAGGCAAAGCATGGTACCTTCCCCACTTCAATGTATATCATCCAAGAAAACCAGTTCAAATCCGAGTCGTAGTTGACTGCAGCGCCGTCTTCGAAAACGAATCAGTAAACAAGCATCTGCTCCAAGGTCCAGATCAGTTAAATACCTTGAATGGAGTGTTGACACGATTTCGGAAAGAAAAAGTTTCTTACACCTGTGACATTGAGCAAATGTTCCACAGATTTTACGTTAACCCTAAGGACAGGAACTTTCTGCGCTTCTCGTGGTTCGAAAACAACGACCTCCCAAGGACAATCGTCGAATACCGAATGAATGTACATCTCTTTGATGCAGCATCCTCCCCCGAAGTAGCAAACTTCTGCTTACACCAAACAGCAGAAACGCCGGATCGAAGTTTGGAGACGACGAGTCAGACTTTCTCCTTAGAGATTTCTACGTGGACGACGGTTTAAAGTCCGCCCCTACAGCAGAGCAAGCCTTACAGTTAAGCAAGGACTCACAAGCAATGTACGCAAGAAACAATCTACGCCTGCATAAGTTCGCAAGTAACTGCAAAGAAGTCTTAGAAGCTCTATCTGTTAACGACCGCGCGAAAGACCTGAAATATTTAGATCTTCGACACGACACAAAGCCTATTTAAAGGTCCCTTGGTACCTACTGGTGCATCGAATTAGACACCTTTGGATTCTGCATTGAACTTAGAGATAAACCAGCAACCCGGCGCGGGATCCTGTCTACTATCAGCTCAGTTTATAATCCCCTCGGAGCGGTATCGCGCGTCATATTAAACGACAAACAGATTCTTTAAGCACTCTGTCGTCAAAATGCAAATTGGGACGACCCAGTACCAGAAAATATTCTACCACTATGGGAGAAATGGCGAACAGAGCTTCCACTTTTGGATAAACTAACGTTTCTCCGCTGTTTTAAGCCACCGGATTTCGGCGACCTAGTCCGCACAGATATCCACAGCTTTTCGGACGCAAGCGACACTGGCATCGGTCAGATCTCGTGTCTGCGCATGATAAATCAGAGAGACAAAGTTCACGTTAGCTTCCTTATGGCAAAATCTAGAGTCGCTCCGCTCATGCCAATATCAATACTTTGCTTAAAGTTGACAGCAGCTATTATCTCCGTCAATGTAGCCGCAATGCTCAAGAGCGAACTTGATATAGATAACATCCAGTGCTATTACTACACCGACTCTGAGATCGTAATAGGATACATAAAAAATGACGTACGTCGTTTCCATGTGTGTTGGCAACCGCGTACAACATATCAGAGACCGCAGCTCCCCAGGAGCTATTGGCTCAAGACATCATTCTAGTGTTCGTAGATCACGGTGCAGTATACTTTAAACAGTCCGCTGATCGTAGGCGCCATGTGTCTTTTGTGTCGTGATGCACGGTTGGGTGATATACTCTGAACATTCTGAAGGTATAGTTTAGACTATGGCTATTATATACCGGATAGCTCTTGTACCAGTATGAAAACCATATCGGATACTGGAGGCATTTGTTCACATATAAAACGCTAATTTGGCACGATTTTTGTGCCGGAGCGATGCTTCGCTTCTCCGAAGTGTATCGTCATGTATCGCACACGTTTTCGTGCCCAGTGTAAAGAGGGAGTCTAACCGAAGAGAAGTCAGTAACTATAGGTCTGGATTGTAACGTACAGAAAAGATGACTGAATTAACAGCAATTTTCGGAATTTACATAGGAGCATTTTTCGTGTCGGCACGATAAGCTATCCGGTATAGTGTAGACATAGCGCCTGCTCCAGTAGCAGGTACTGAATTTAAGATTAGTAACCGACACGCTGTGTAAGCTTCTTGACCGGTTTCGTTTTCGTGTCGGCTGCGTCACAGGCTGCATAGTGTGCTTTTAATCTGTTGCTAAACAATGAATTGGACCTTTTAAAATGAAAGATTTATGAAATCATAAAAGCCCCACCCTCCTTTATTTGTTGTAGCTTTGTTCTTAATGGCGATAAACAAGAATTGGGCAATCCATAAACTGACTAATATCAAGTTATTACTTCAAGCAGAAGACAATTGTTCTTGTCTGTCTAACGGAAGTTCCGTCAACAAGAATAGATTTCTTTGGTGCAATATTTGCCTAATATTGTGTTTTTTGGTGTATACCATGCACATTAGCCGGTTGTCTTTAGAGTACTTTTCGAACTGAATGTAAAAATACACGATACGAAATGTTGACAATAAGTGCTGCTCATAAATAATGCTTTGATGTCAACCGTGCGAGCAATAAACAAAGTTACAATCAAGTTTCAGTCCTCCATGTCCTTCCTTCCAGTCTTGCCAAGCTCCAGTGCGGCTTCTTCCCATGCTTTCACGGTCATGCATTACGGTGACGTATCCAAGACGCGCTGCCGATTCTTCGCTCGGACCACGTGACCTGAAACTCATGACCGCGGTGAAATAATAAGGCCTAGGTACTAGGCAAATTCCAGCCCTGGCCAATTTTTCCAGGCTTAGTTGCAGACGCCGTATTTTCTATCTGCAGAAAATGTTTCTATAATTTTACCGCTGATTAATCGCACGGGCGTACTTTTTCACTGCGACCACGAGAAGGGCAGGAAGTTGGGGGTCGTGACTAGAATGGATACTCCGAAATCAGGTTGGACCACCTCGGACACTTATTGAGAATTATATAATGTAATGTCGACACTTAACTGACTTATTTTCAATAAATTTTTAAGTGAAAAAAAGAACCTATGAAATCCCCACTCAGGATTGAACCTGTGACCTCAGCTAGGCTTAGGCTTACATAGCCTACCGTACCACTGTACCACCCAGCTTCTCGGGTTGTTTAGGCCTAAATTTAACTAGATAAACTGCTAACCCTATCCTCAACTGCAAGCTAACCAGTTACTCTCCGTTATATAAGTCTCAATAAGGCGTCCGAGGTGGTCCAACCTGATTTTAGAGTATCCATTCTAGTCACCACCGCAGTTGGGGCCCACTTACGCTACGCTAGCCTAATGCTTGAAACGAACATTCACACCGTCATAAATAACTTTGTAAATAGACAAAGATTTTTATAATATTGTTATAGTTTTATAGTTTTTGAGTCTTATAACGGTATTTAGTTTTAACTTTGTAACATATCTTAGATGCCGTTGAACAAATACCGTTACATTTATTAGGACTTGTAATCCTGGCTGCAACAGTGTAAATCAAAAGCAATACTTTGTTTTTAAAGCGGAAACCGTTTGGTAGTGTTACAAAGTAAACTGTGCATAAAAAAGATGTATTCTTTTTTCTCACTGTATTAGTACTATTTTATCAATTATGGCATCTCAGAAAGACATTACGGATTAAATGTAAAAATCTTTTACTACTGGAGTAACAATTTTGACAATTTGAGTTTGTAGTTGAAAACCTGAAATAAAGTTAATAAATCACTGGCAGGTGCATGGCTAAAAATTTTGAGCCTGTTGATGAAAACCTAAAATGTGTCCATTAAAATGAAAGCTAATGGCAGTACTTTCTTGTGGTGCTGTTTATTATGCTGTACAAAGTGGTTCTAACTTTTGAGTCTGGATGAAATCCTAAGGTGTGACCATTCAAATGATAGCCAGGGACGTAGCCAGCTTTAAGAAGAGTTGTACTCCCGCAAGGGCCGCTTCTAGGGGGGTCGGGGGCATCCCCCCTCCCCGGAAAATTTTTCGATAGTGGCCCTTGAAAATGCTTTATCCTTCACTTTCTGGTGATTTTATGTGTATCTTGACAGCACCGAAATCCTAATATTTGATAAAAGAGAATGGATTTGAATTATTCATTTCCAATTCTTAAAAATGTAACACAAGTGGGCTGAAAAATTTGAAGGCCCCGGCATACGGGCCAATAGGCTGGTTACGCCACTGATAGCTACTGAGCAGTACTTTTCTGTGGTGCTGTTTATTATACTGTACGAGGTGGATCCAGCTTTTGAGTCTGTGGATAAAATCCTAAAGTATGACCATTCAAATGACGCTCTCAAGCAGAACCTTCCTGTGGTACTGTTTATTATGCTGTACACGGTGGTTCTAACAGTTTGAGTCCCTGAATGAAATCTTACAGTGTAATCGTTCGAATGAAAGCCCTTTAGCAGTACTTTCCATCGGTACTGTTTGTTATGCTGTACAAGGTATTTCTAACTGTTGAGTCTGTGAATGAAATCCAACATTGTGACTTATCAAATGAAAGCGCTTCAGCAGTACTTTTCTGCAAGTGTTTTTTACTGATCAATCCGTAATTTACAATCCTCCGGGAGCTGAGCAGAATACTGCTTTTTACCATGGCCATTTTTGCCACAGATATAATCACCTGAGACATAATTTTGAATTAATTATTCTTCGGATCTACAGGAAAATATCCTGATAAAGGCTTTGCGATAAAACTTGCTCATCATACCATAAAATACCGGGTGCAAGGCACTTGGTAAACAGGTCAGAGTAAACACAAGCCTTCTAAAAGTGTGGCGATGAGGCCAGTACATAAACGCCTCAACTTTAAATTCCATCAAAAGAAAGTTGACCTGAAAAGGAATGTAACAAATTACAAAAGCTAACACCAATACATAAACCATTTTTAGGAGATCGTTCTCCAGTTCAAAAGTGTCTCTGTTGCTTTTTGTTGGTGAAATGTTTTGGTTATGAGGTACATTTTCTCCGATTTCCCTCTTCGTGTCTTTTTGTTTTGGGCATCTTTTTCGTTGTGATTTTCCATCAGGCGTGTTAGTCTTATCGCCTACTACAATTTTCAAAAGCTCAATTGTTTCCTGGTTTTCGTGTTCCGGCAAATGCTTCAGTGGGGAGGTTTTGTTGTGTACACACGTAGAAGGCAGATCCACAGATGACATCGCTTTGCTCTGCTCCTCACGAATCCTTTGTATCAGAAAAATATGCTCTCTGATTTTCTTTCTGACCAACGTGTAAGACACCGTCATTATTACAAATGGTAGGGCAAAATTGATAATGAAAAGAACTACTGAATAAGCATCCTGATATTGCTTGAAACCTTCAGGAAACGTTTCTTGGCATATATAAAGTTTGCAGTTGTCATCATATGTATTCACAACACGAAAATATCCTGCAGGAACTGACAACCCAACAGACCCCATCCAGCAGATAAATATAACATAGCATATTTGTTTAGGGGTTGGTTTTGCTACCAAGGGTTTACAAAGCAAAACACAACGATTAACGGCAAGAATAGCCAAAGTTGTTGTTATGACCAACAGACTTGTTATTTGCAGAGGAGGCAGAATCTTGCACATGAAATTTCCGAGCTTCCAAGACCATGGCGGCTCGTACGCATGTAACATGAACACCAAACAAACGATGCTGATGATTTCAGCAAACGCCAAGTTGCTAACTAAATAATGTGCGGTCGGTTTGGCTCTAGGATGTCTCCAAACTGCTCGACACACCACATAGTTTCCAATCAGAGCGAGCGCTGCTATCAGGCAGAATATGATGGTGCGAGCAATTCTTAATACCTCTGGTTCAGGAGCGAAGGCAAATGAATTGGTGCTGTTCATAGTTTTTTCTGATATATGATCGTTGATGCACGACATTCAAAGTTCTATGACGGCATATATTTGTTGCTATAAAAGGTTAACAAAATTATTTTGAAAGTATCAGTTGAGGTTCCAAAATCTGTTTCTGAATCAGCATTACCTCATCTCGAATTACGGTTGTTGGTTAATATATGAAGTTTATGTTTCAGGTGCCAAAATAAACTAGGCTGTAAGTTCTGTTTTCTGCTATCTGCTTTTTAGGAGGTAAAGTAATATTCATTTACAAGATAAGCAGCTGTTCTTTTGTTCCCTGCTTAATCTGCCTGGTTAACGTTCATGTAGTTTCTTTGTGACAATTGGCTAGATAATAACAATTCGTTTGTTTCCGACAAATTTGCTCCCTAAGAAGATATTTTCAAAACTGCATGCTGAGGCGAAAGGACACAGGGTTTCATTTACGTAAATTCATTTATTTCACAGCGGGTAATTACGGGTTTTATAAGATTAATACAAATGTCCTTTTGTTTCCCCGGATGCAAGGGTTAGCGGTTAATTTGTGCACAGCCTTTTTTACATTGATATTCTCAAACAATTTACAAAAACCTCTTTAAATTAAAAAGAACAAAACAGATCACTTTTAAATTGCGATGACCACAAAAAAGAACAAGGAAACAATATCACTCAAAATACTAATGTTGCTTGCGAGAATCAATCTCAAGATCAGCAAAATGTAATTTAGAAAAATCTTAAAGTAATAACATATTTCTTTTTATAAATGGAAAGCGTATATCTCTGTATTGAGAATTCTTAGCATAACTTTCGTATTTCTGGATGCATTTAAGGGTTCCTAGTGATTCTTCGCCGGGTACAATTTCGTTTACAATAAAGAAAGACTCGTGAACCAGCGACGACAGCCCAGCTAAGAGAAATTACGGCAACGGCCGTGCTTCGTTTATTTTGTTTTTCAACCTTCCAAGGGTGTATGATGTTATATACGATGTTAGACCGAAATCCGTGAACGCACGATTTCACCATAAATTTTAAAAAAGGAGTTCAACGAACGTCTCAGTCTGTTCTCGGTTATTTAAATGATCGTTCCAACTGAGCATAATTTGACTTTTAGCACCTCCGTTGGTGGCTTTCTCAGTCCTCCGACTGAACAGTTAAAATCTTGCCATAATCAGTAATATCATGTGTTTAATATGACCGGGTGGTAGTTAATCATAATTTATAAAAAGGAACCGTTTGTTTTGTGGTTGGTTATAAATTGCACAGTACACCAATCCAAGCAGAGGATGGCAAGCCTGTGGATCAACCATGTATACATGTATAAAAGGAAAACGGTTGTAAATAGAAAATGACTGCAAAGTTGTTTAGATAACTGAACTCCAAATTTGTGTGTTATTTTTTCGCCGCATCTTAGCTATCAGCCAAAGACAGTCAGTTTAAATATCACGATATCAGTAATGATTATCATCATAAACCCGCCTTTTTTCTCCACACGATAACCCCCCGCCTTCCCTCCCTCCAAGGAAGCGGCTGCTCTTACACTGTCGATTGGCAAATAGACATGAATGTGATTGGGCATATGCGCATGCGCGGGAATGACTAGGGATTATACAGCGGCAGGGGCGGATCCAGGGGGAGTGAAATGGGTGAATTTTCACCCCCCCCCCCCCCTTTCTGAGACCCTTTCTTTCTTTTTTCTAAAGTATTTCTCAAATAAACAATATTTCATTAAAATTTCACCTCCCATTTCAAAATCCTGGATCCGCCACTGAGAGGCACTCAACGACTCATTAATTGGGGGTTTGCACATGACGTCATAAAAAATAAAAAATCTAAAGTATGCGTCCTACAAAGCTGCTTCTGACATGGTATGTGGATACCAGTGTTGTGCTTCCGAAATATAACGGTTTTAAATGTGTCACGCAATTCGTCACGCTATTTCAGATAAGCCGGTGAAAATAAACAAATTTGAACCAGTTGAAAGTTATTTGTATTATAAATGCTTGTAAGCCGATTTAATGGAACTTAAAGCAAATACAATATTTTTTATTTGATTTTTGATTTGATTCTTGGTGCCCCAGAAAAAATGTCTTATAATCGTTCGCCTATAACAGCTTGAACGAAATGCTGTTGCGCTTCAAAATTTGGCCCAGATGTGTAGTTTTAAACTCTCTACAATTCTATAAACATTTTGGAATCAAAATCTGTTGTTTAATGCTTCTGAATTTTGATATGACGTAGGTGAAAACCCCCAATATGATGAACTAGTCGGGCTGATTCGAAATATAGTATATGCAGCGGAATATTTAGGCAATATTTAGGCTTGGAATGCCGTTGTACTGTTTTTCCATATCATTTTAGTGCCTTTAAAAGAGTGAATATGTGAAAGCTAATACAGTGTGGGCTTTTGGGTTCTTTCAGGTGAATATTTCTCCAAAGTGTGAACATGCTATTCCTTTTTTTGTTAATCTTAATATTTTGCCTGTTCATTTTCTTTATGTCGAATCTGTTTCTTGTTTAATGTATGAAGTTCAAAACAAGCTAGCTCCTCTTCCTATTCAAAATCTATTTACCCATGTCTCAGATATATATTCCTACAACACCAGATCAGCAACTACTAATAAATTTTATGTCATGTCTTCTCGTCTTGAACAACTAAAGAATTCATTTTCCCGATTTGGCGTGCGGCTATGGAATGCTTTCCCTGAAAATATCAAAAAATCTGCCGGTAGAAACTTATTTAAGAAACAAATACATGAAACGCTTTTTAATATTTTCAAACAATAAAATTTTTATCTTACACCATCTTCAATTCTTGAATTAATTAAAAGCTTGTAAACTGTACCAATCCTGTAACTACGACCAGTAGTAGTGTAATCTCTTTCTACTTTCTTTACTGTTTTTAATTTATTATTTTAATCTACTATTTATTGTAATCTAAACTGCTGTAACCTGAACCCTCGTAATAAGCCTAACTTAAATATACTTACCCGCCTCGACTAGTTTTTCAACTATTTGTGGGTAGGTACTATTTAAATCGTTAATATTTGTTATTTAATAAAGTGTTGTTGTAGCAGTTGTTGTTGTATCTCAGTGGCAGAAAACATTGGAATGGAACCTTATCTCACGAATCTACTAACTGCTTTCATCATTCCGAAAATCCAAGCTGATCTCATTTTGTACCCAAAGTGACAGTTTGTATCCCCCGGGTTGGGGGGGGGGACTCCCATATAAAAATGACGAGGGTACTCGTCGGAAATTTTCGAAAAACACCCTAAAAGATACCAGAATCTCGTTTGATGGGCGTGGCTCAGATGAAATTTTACCCCTAAGAGGTACCAATTCTGAGTGAACATCACATGTCATAGTCTGTCATTTTTTCGGCTCAATACCCAAAAAGGTACCGCGATAATTCTAACCGTGGTCATTTTAGATTTTAGCACCCTAAGCGATACCAATCTACAAATGTTGTCCTCTAAAAAGCACGACGAACACCCCCCCCCCCCCCCCGGGTTTGAATTCCCTCGAAAACAAAAGGGGTTAAAGTTTTTGATGTTAAGAAAGTTGGACGCGACATTTTACTGATGAAAACTCTCGTTCATAGTCTAATTTATTCGGAATTTTTAAGGTGACTAAGGTCTTCCGAACATCCTCCGAACATCTTCCGAACATCTTCCGAACAGCTTTTCACCGAAACGATTCGCTGGGCGCTGCTGAATTAGCTCCATGTCGTTTTTTGTGAAAGTGTTTTCATTTTATTTTATTATTTTATTCTTGCAAATTTATTTTCTGTTATCACCACACCACACCACAGCTGTCTGCACCTTTCAACGCTGTCAATCGATAAAGGTTATTATGATAATAAGCGGCTAAGAAGTGGAACAGAATCATGTTATAAAAAGTAAACATTGTTTTCAGTTTTTGTCTCCGTTAGTACGAGATGTTAATTGCCCACTTCACCATAGAGAGAGCCCTTTCTATCAGAAAATGGACGTTTTGCTTTCATCTGCTAAAAAAAATTGATAAGAAATGACTTCATTAAGATGAGTATCTTTTAATGTGAACGTCAAGCTTTTTTATTTCGTTTCTGCGGGAGACCTTGAATAATTATACCACACTCTGTGCTTCAACAATTAACATCTCGCATGTTTAAATAACTCGAACTCTGAAGCTGGGGTTAAATTGTCACAAATAATACGATTGTTCGAATTCATCTTTCGTTTGATTTCGTGTTATTCTTACTACAGAGTGACTTATCATTTTATCGACTTTCGTTAAATACTGAAAGTAGCAGATAAAAACTATATATTTGTCATTCTTTAAGGCTCATAGCCTTAAGAAATTAGGCTAAATATTTTATTTGTTGTTATTTCTACAAGCTATTATCCTGATAAATGCTTTGTGATAAAACGTGCTCATTAAACCATAGCAGACAGGATGCAAAGCACTTGGTAAACAGGTCAGGGTAAACGCGAGCCTCCTAAACATGTGACGATGAGGCCAGTACATATACGCTTCAAATTTAAATTCCATCAAAAGAAAGTTGACCTGGAAAGGGATATAACAAACTACAAATATTAAAACCAATACAAAAACTAGTTTCAGTAAATCATTCTCGAGTTCTAGCGTATTTTTGTTGTGTATGTTTTGAATTTGATTGCTTGCTGGTAAATTTTCAACATGCAGATTGTTGCTGTCCTTTCCATTCTTGTTATTAGTTGCAATGTCTTGGAGCTCAACTTGTTCCTGGATTTTACCGATTCTTTGTACTGTATGCAGTTTCTCTGAACATACAGAATACTGAGTGACAGATGACATCGCCTTGCTCAGTTCGTCACGAAGCCTTTTTTTAACGAAGATATGTTTTCTGATTTTCTTTCTGACCAAGGAGTAAGATATTGCCATGATAGTAAGTGGCAGGAAAAAGTTTATCACGAAGAGAACGATCGAGTAAGCATCCTGGTAGTTGTCGAAGCCTTTAGGAAACACTTCTTGGCATATATAAAGTTCGCAGTTGTCATCATATAATTTCACTACACGAAAATGTCCGGCGGGAACTGACAACCCAACAGACAGCACCCAGGAGGCAATTATAACACGATATATTTGTCTGGGAGTTGGTTTTTCTACCATGGGTTTACAAAGCAAAACACAGCGATAAACGGCAAGAATTGCCAAGGTTGTTGTTATGACCAGCTGGCTTGCAATTTGTAGAGGTGTAAGAATCTTGCACATGACACTACCGAGCTTCCAAGACCATGGTGGCTCGTACGCATGGAACGTGAACACCAAACAAACCATGCTGATGATTTCAGCAAAAGCCAAGTTGCTGACTAAGTAATGTGCGATCGGTTTAACTCCAGGGTGTCTCCAAACTGCTCGACACACCACATAGTTTCCAACTAGAGCGAGTGCTGCTGTCAGGGAGAACAAGACCGTACGAGCAATTCGTAATGCCTCTGGTTCAGGAGCGAAGGCAAATGAACTGCTATTGGTGACGTCTTCTGTTGACTGATTGACAGTACACGACATCTTCTGGAAATTGGCTTAGGTTCTTGTAAGAGCCGTTGTTTCATATACCAAAGATTTTTCAAGACTGTATTTATTATTCGCTTGTGGTCGACATCAGAAAGCAAGTCATTTTAAGTTCTTGAAAATCTGTAAAGGAAGTAAATCTTTAAATAACCCACGGGATCCTGTTTTTCCTAAGCTGTAAATTTCTCGAACATATATCTGCGTTATTTAATAGTTCTTTATGTGAATAATGCCGGATACATTTATGTTTGCCTCAAGCAAAATGGATTATTTGCATTGTAATTTGTGTTTTTACGTCAAATTAATTAAAGTAGTTCATTAATAATTTAAAATTCTATTATGTTTCATATGAGCGGTTTTTTTATATAAATTTTGCAATGGAAGATAATCTTAAAATAAAACTGTATGGAAAAACGATTTAGACCAATGTGAACGGGTATTTTTATTTAGAGAAGCCAATAGTATTAGCTGTTGGTATAGAAATGATATAAATTGCGATTAAGCGCTCTCTCGCTTTTGGAAGATTGTTACTTAAAGTTAGCGTGTTATTAAAAATTTATGTCTTTTCTAACATGAGGCCGGCATCATCAGTTAATGCAACGTGTCTAGATATTTGTTAGCGACTTCGATGACCTTTAATAAATGAGAAAAGAACACGCTATTTACAAAAATACAACTTGAGCAGCAGAAATGCCTTCTTTTAGTGGGTGGCATTGCAAAGGCGAGTAAAGAAAGGGGCAATGCTCAAATAAACGAGAATGATCTAAAATGTAGCCTTGTGTATACTTTTTAGCCATCGTTGAACAGTTTTCGTGGTTGCGATATGTCGTAAGGTTGATATGTTTCAAACCCTACTTCCGATTCTTCGTGCCGTATTCGACAATCTAAGTTAGTTGCAAGTTTGACTTATGACACGAATCAATTCTTATCTTTTTTTAGATTTTTCTCCCTCGTCGGATGCAACAACGTTTTTAAGAGTCTGCACTTAATTATAATTTCCTTCTACCACCATATAATTTATGTGAGACTTTTGAGTGTGGCTGAAACAAGAATAGCTCATCTCTGCTATACAAGTGCCTTAAACCAAATTTTTCTTTTCTTATATAAAATAAACAAAAGACAAACACCGCGATAGTGACATGCAACATGCTGCGAAAATAAGAATTTCTGGAAATTAAGATTCTCTTTGTACCAATCAAAATTTAAGTGGTTAAATTTATAAATGGCTTATTTACGTTCAGCTACTTAAGTGAAGCTTCTATCGCATCCGTTGGTTTAGTATTTGCGATATCTGATTTTTCAAACATCCCGAATGTTGCAGGATTCTTACAGAGCTTCAATGACGTTGTTTTTGCTTTCAGAGCAATTGTTTGTGGACCAAGAAAGTCATAACAAGGAGGCAATAGTCACGCTTATTTTATGTCTTATTTCTTATCTTATGTCTAAGAACTTCCTGGCTTCATATTTCAAAATGTTTCACCTGTAATTTCTCTAATGGAACCTGAAAAGCCTATATGGGGAGCAGGTACACGTTTATATTTTCTGATTTATACGTTTAGTTTAGGTTTAGTTATACGTTTAGTTTTTCACTTTTAAAATCACGATCAAGAAGAAAATCATGCAAACGGCGGTTAAAGGGTTTCCTGTGTTGGCGCCATTGCGAAGAAAATGCGACGAAAAAGTACAAAAGCGAAAAAACCAAAGGACAACTTTTTGAAAAACTCCAAAAGGAGCAATAAATAGAAATAAAAGACAACAATTGAAGGTTACTACTTGCCTGACCAAAACGAGGGTAATGGAGACGGCAGATATTTTTTGGGGATCTGTTCAATCTGATGGCGAGGTAAGGAAGGAAGAAAAGCTTGTACAATCAGGCTTATAGCACCACCCCGTAACCTCATTGGCTAGCTCAGTTCGGTAGTCCCCATAGGTGTTACGGCACCGCCCCAACGGAATATCACGGGAGCCCAAGCCCGAGCAGTTAAACTGAAGAGAAAAAATATTTTTTCGAACTTGAACAGAAAATAAACCAGACATGTTTAATACCAAAATTCTCCGACACGGTGTTAAAAGATATTTCTTCAGATCATTTTCGGCTGGAGCGGAACTCGATTTTGTGAAGTATGTTCTTTTGGAACTCGTTTGGGGTTCCATAAGGCATATGGCGATAAAAAAAAAGTGCGGGGGGGGGGGGGGGGGAGGGGGTAGGGCTAGTGTTACCCTTTTAATTTTATTGTCGAAAATAGGCCATTTGCACGATGACGTCATTTGACTACTACTACTACCAGAATCCTTCAGTTTTTTGTTTTGTAGTGCAAATTAGGGCTATTGTTATTTAAACCCGCACTGGGATTACAAAATTTAAATAAGAAAGGAAAAACGAAATGAATTCTGGTAGTAGTAGTCAAATGACGTCATCGTGCAAATGGCCTATTGAGTACAAAAATCTATTAAAAAAAGGAACGGCACTTACGTCTTGGTAAAAAGGAAGATGACGCTGGCAAACCAATACTGTGGGCTGAGAACAAAGCAAAAGAGATAAAAATGAGATTGTTGGTTTTATAGGGTAGTTAAGATAAGAACATCTGCCATACATGGTCAAACAACTGATAAAACATCCAACCATTTTGATGACTCGGTGACTTCAGAACATCAAGTGTTTAAGTTATTCCAAAAAAAAACTGTCATTGACAGATGCGGTTTGATAAATTAGCTTTTAATTGGGATGCGGGATTAAGTATGCTTTAATAGGAATGAATAAACATGATAGACAGACAGACGCCTTTATTTATAGAGGTTACGACAGCTGAACGCTTTCTAGTCGCGTGAAAGCAGCCTTTTTTATTTTTTTGGTAACGCCAAATTAGCTGCTCCCCCCCCCCCCCCAGCACATTTTTCAGGGGCAGCATCTCTCGGCCGGAAACTGGTATCCACTCCAGGCGTCGCTTTCGTTCTCGTGCTTAGACTCCACCCGACAGCGAACGCACCCTTTATTAAAATTTGTGATTACCATTAGTTTAGATTAAATGTGTTGTAAATTGTTTTTATTCCTTGTTGGATATCAAAGTGCATATTATCATTTGTCTTACGATGTGAGACAAATGATATTCTACTAGTTTATACTAAATGTGTTGTAAGTTGTTTTATTCCTTGTTGGATATCAAAGTGCATGTTATCATTTGTCAGTCTTACGATGTGAGACAAATGATAATTAGCCGGCCCGCAGACGTATCCGATTTCCTTGCTCCCCGCGGAAAATCGGATACGTCTGCGCGCAGACTAAATGATAATATGCGGATAAATGACGTATATCCAACGATAGCGGTAAATTTCGCATTTTGACAAGAGAACACAAAAATGACGGACCGGCCTCGATATTTTTTCTTCAAACTGTGCTTTGTTATCAATGTGTTGAATTATAAAACTATTATAGCGCTCAAGCTTGCGTTAGCTCAAGCTTGCCTAATTTTAGCCGACTCGGCCTACGCCCTCGTCGGCTAAGAATTAGGCGATATCACGCGCGCTTTCGCGCTATAATAGTTAAATATGCGGATAATACATTTTATTATTGGGCCTTACCACGATGAACAATAACCAACTATTTCACGATATAATTATTCTGTTTTTTCTTGAATCGGGACAAAGATATGTTTTGATAAACATTTTCTCGACTAACTCTTAGTATCGTAGTAACACAGTAGAATTTTCGGGCGGATCATGCATAATGATTGCTTTTTCTGACGAGATATGTTGATGACGGAAACGTTCACTGGATTTCATTTTTAGTACTAACTAACTACCTCCACTCGTACGTCCAGCATTTTGTGATTGATTTGTCTAGAATACCGACATTAATAACAATACAAAATCAATAATTACTGCCTTACAAAAATTCTAATACAGTCCGGTTGATTTTTGTTTAACAAGCTTTCTATGGTATTCCTATTTCCTAGAACTTGATTGAGAATAACGACATCAGCACACTTAGTCCTATTAAAACATTTTCATAAGAGTTCTGTTATGTATTTTGCAGATTTTGCTATTGCATAGTCCCCTATTTTCCCGACTATGATGATCTGCCATAACAGGCAAGTTAAATCGCTATAAATTCAGATATTATTTTTTATTTGGTCTGTACAACTCTCCTAGACATGGCAGCCTAGTTGCCCAATGATGAAAGTACAGTTTTGGCCGATGAATCAGATCGTCTTTGAAGTCTTCATGACCATAAAAGATAAAATGCATTCATTTATATACATTATTTTTGATACCGAAAAGCTCCGACCTTGTATCTTTATTGGTATAGCCGACCGTTTAGTACATACAATTTTGAAACCTGTTATTTTTATTCACCTCAGTAACATGTAATTAATGTACGTGCTTGTTTTTAAGTTAAACTGAGTCGATAGCGTCCAGAAAATGATTATAACATTGGTGGTTTCGCGCTCCAGGTGGTCCTACATTTTTAGCCTCACCGCTTATTGTCGCAGTAACACAGACGGACGGACCATGCAAAATGTGAACAGATCTTCATCACAAAAACGTTCATTGAATTTCACTTTAGCGACTTACCACCTTACCACTCGTACGATCAACAGTTTGTGATTAATTTGTTTAAACTACTAAGTGACATAACGTCACTTTTGGTAGCTTGCACTATACTTTTACTTGTTGTCATTGCTAAAGATAATTCACCAGGTAGAAACTGGATGTTTCAAATGCGCAAATAATAATAACAATAATACTAACGACTTTATTTATCCTGCACGTTAAATCAGCAGACACTGAAGGTGACGCCTGGTATAAATTTAATGTCGAAAGAGGCGACATTAACCTGCCGCGGTAAAATTTATTAACACTTTTACATCCTTCAACAAAACTTTACCAGTTTGGGGAAAAATTGGGTTTAAAAGTACTTAATATTTACACATGGTTTCCCTTAGGCACTTTGCTATTCATTGTCCACTATTTTCCTAGTTTCAGATCTGGTATAACAGGAGTATAAAATTGTTAATTCAGACAATTTTTGTCTGGTCCGCAGACATGTCACTTTTGGCAGATCAATAAAATCGTCTTTAACTCTTCATAACCATAAATGATATATTCATTCACTCTTTTACATACTGAGAAGCTCACCTTAATTCTATTTCCAATCCGTCGATAAGTGATAACAAATAGAAGACCATTAAGTGAAGAATTGACTTTCGTAGTTGTGTTCGCAATTTAAGCAACTGCAAGGAAGCCGGAAAATTTTTTTGTTTTTACGCCCACGTTAAGATGGCCCGACATTTACCGTGACAGACTGGTAACTAGCAAATGGGGAAAAATAGTACTGGGCTCTACCAAAGAAAAACCGTTTTTCTTTCGATAAATACGTATCTCTTTAGTGGCTTTTAACTGCTTCTTTAAGTTACACCCAAGGAGTTTGACCTTGTCGTTCATAAAGCTCCGTAAGTGCTCGGTTTTAATAAAGTTAACCCAAACCTATAACAATTTAAAATGGAGAAACGCATAAAATTAAAATTTCCATGAAAGAGTTAAAATTAGACGCAATACGGCACTTTAAAACGCAAAATGACCGATATTTATAAACGCGAATTATCCGCGCTACTACTGATTTCTATGGAACGCCAAGCGTGAGAAAAGAGTTCAAAAATACAATAAAGGTTGGTCATTGAATGGGTGTCTAGAAAACTAAGAGCTAAGACCTAAGACCTAGAAAACTAAGACCCTACCCTGTATTATATAAAAATCATGCAATGTCTTATATAAAATCCCGGCCACTTGTCAACAGTGTAAGACCTAGAAAACTAAGACCTAGAAAACTAAGACCCTGTTTTATATAAAAATCATGAAATGTCATATAAAATCCCGGCCACTTGCCAACAGTGTATTTTGGTACCGGTGTCATGCGGTGATGGTTTTCGAATTTAAAAGATCCATTTGTCCTACTGCTAATAAAATTCATGGTTTTCGCACGGCATGAAAACAAATAACAAATATTTTGTATAAAGGTTAAGATTATTCGGCAGTTTGTACACGCGCGTCAAACCTGGAAAACGTCAAATGAATTAGAATTAAGGGCCCAAAATTGGCTTTTTTTTTCGGTGTCTTTCAAAGAGCTTAAAAGTCTTAGATCGATGTTTATTAGCTTGTTATTGTGTTATTTGGGTTTCACGTAGGCTAAGTTTCGCGCGAGAGAGCTTTAGGCCCCGTCCACACGTATCCGGATATTTTTGAATCCGCAACTTTTTTGTTGCGGATTGGCCTTCCGTCCACACGTATCCGGCGAATTCGGCTCACGAATCCGCAACTTTTTGAATTCGCTCTCCAGAGTGGAAATTTTTGAATACGCTACGAGTACGGCATCGTGTGGACGGTCGAATCCGGATATTTTTAAATACGCTGACGTAACATTATCAGATCCAGTCTTTAACCGCGCGAAATGTTCTCGCTTCACTTCTACATGGACTTATTTCTAGTCTAATAACATGTTTACAGTTGAACTTTGATTTAAACTCTGCCTTTGCGTATGCTTTTTTGACAACATTTAAAAAGAAGCCCTTGCTGCTAGAGCGAATCCGAATACGTGTGGACGGGCAAATACGATTCGAATACGCTACGTGTGGACGCGAATATTTTCTAATCCGCAACAAAAAAGTTGCGGATTCAAAAATATCCGGATACGTGTGGACGGGGCCTTAGGGTGCTACCACTACAGTCAAAAACAAAAATTAGCCCGTGCAAAATGACATAAAAACAAAACATTCCACAAAAAGAGTGTCCCACCAGAGCGGTTTCTTTTGTTTTCCTCGATTCTTGCACGGGCTAATTTTTGTTTTTGACTGTAGTGCGACCAGGCCATTAGTGTTCTTGAAAACACCGCTCGAAAATCGCGGCTTCGCCGCTCTCGCGAGCTCGCGCTTCAATAGTAGGGCCTGCTCGTATCCGAATGTTTAATAAACAGATGTTGCCCATACAGTTTAGTTTTTACTTATGTTTACGAGTCGTATTTACCTTTAGCTTAGTTTTTAATTAATATTTAATTAGGTTTTACTTACAATATGTTATTAATTGTTTTTAAGTTTTAGAGTGATTTTACTTCATCTGTGAAATAGTTAGTAGAATAGTACGTACTTTTAGACTATAATTCCTTTGTTTTCTTTTGTTTAATTTTGACTATCACACACTAATTGTTAGATAGTGTTTCACAGATGAAGTAAAATCACTCTAAGAGGGCCACAAGTTTATTAGTTGTCTAAATAAAGTGTGATTGATTGATTGATTGATTGATTGATGTTTGATTTCAGCGGGAGCCTCCGAGTTGAAATGCGTCCTTTAATTACGGTTTAGTAATTTGCAAAATAATCCCATGCTGCGGTTCCTGTGTACAAAAACAATATTAACTTTTGTATGCGCCTGATTGATTTGGTAATTCCCGCACAGAAATAAATTCTAACGACAATTTGCCCTTACTAAATTGAAACTACGATTGGTCGCAACTTTTCTGGGTCTTAGTTTTCTAGTGTTAGGTCTTAGGTCTTAGTTTTCTAGACACCCGTCATTGAATATATGCTGTACTGTGTAAATGGTGTACTGTGTAGTGCTGTACTGTGTAATAAGTAGAGAATAATACATGGGAACGCGGAGAAATGAAAATTCTCTTCGAGTGCTCAACACGATATCTCACGAGTGAGTATTTTTGTTCGCTTCACCTTCGGCGAATCTTTCGACATCGTCGTCAGTAAAGGACAAGAATCTTTCACTCACTAAATTTTCCGCTGTCTTTTCTAATTCATTGTTTAAGGCCATCTTAGTTGGGTTTTTCGCTCTCTGTTTTTTTTTTCTCAACAAGCCAACTAAAGCGAACAACGAACTACGAAATCAACGGGCAAAACTTTGTCATTCATCATTCAAAGTGGCGCGAAAGAAGGCTGGTGACGTGGCGCAGCTGATTGGCGATATCTTCACACGTAAAATTATCGTAATTTTACATGTGTCAATTACGATTTTTCTCAGTGCAGAAAATCCCTATTAAAACACTAAAGTTTATATAATAAATGGGTTGAAAATTGTGCATATATTATGATTTATGGTGAGGTAAATATAGGTTGGCATTCTGGTCAATCTGGTCATATTATTCCTCACTCTCAGTGATCTTCCTCAGGGTGACTATAAGACAACCGTTTTAGGCCCAGTTCAAACGTTGAACTTCACATGTGCCGAACCTAATGCAAATGAGCAAGAACAATAGATTTTGCTCATTTGCATTAGGTTCGGCACATGTGAAGTTCGACGTTTGAACTGGACCTAACATTTGAATTTCAACAGTACATGTTACTATCTTAAAAAATACATAAATAAATCGACTTTGTTTAACGAGGGTAACACTTAACAGTCTCTTGACTGACAAACCTGTGGCCCTCGAATTCTGGATCGAATTGGAATTTGGAAATGTTGGAAATGAATGTTGGAGGAAAACCGGAGTACCTGGAGAAAAACCCTGAGAGCAAGGACGAGAACCAACAACAAACTCAACCCACATATGACGCCGGGGTCGGGAAGCACCCCTTGATTCAGAGAAACAATGATGATCTGCTTTATCTGGCTAAAAATGAACCACCTGGAAAGAAAGATAGATAGATGCTTTTACTTAATTTAAGTCATGGTAATCCCTTCAGTATCAACAGGTATTGTTATCAATGGAAGCCATGACTGGTGAAAACTATCCGGCCGTAGCCTATATTTTCCGCTTACGGCAACATGAATTTAATGTTGGAGAATGGACTGTTTTCATCAGTTCGTAATGATAGACTAATATGTATTTAGTAATGTTTTGACCAGACTGTTCTGTTCAATCGGCAGTCAAATTATTTAACTAATGCTCCACATTCTGCATTCCGTTCTGCGGCATTGGCTCTTTCCCACATAGGATATCTTTGATTTCAAGAATAGAGGAGGGGCTGATGGCTCATAATTATATTTCAGTATAAAAATAAAGAAAATCCATTTGCGTCAAATTTATTTTTGGAAATGTTCGTGCTTAACCAATCAGAATAGCAAAAGACAATAGCTAAATAATTTTGCTTCTTTGATGAAGTTCCCCAAATACAATATCATGTAAAAAATTGCATGTTGTGCGATTGGGTCTCAAATTACTTGAAACTGAACGGCTTAAAAACATTAGACAAAATGCACCTTGAACCTTAATATTTTAGCTGTTTTTGAGTCCAGGCCAACGAGATCACTAGTTGTAACAATGAAAAAAGTTGACATTCCATCGTGCATTGCCATTCAGCACTTTCCTTCTTATTCGGATCATTATTTTATGTAGTTGAATACTTGAAGAAAGAAAACGGGACGGTTAATTTACCCTTGTTAGTGTCAGCCACTGGTAAGCTGAGAAGCTCTTGTTGTTTAGATATGTTCCATCGCTACGGGTCTGCGTGGCCAAAAGACGACAATGAATCTTGATCGAATCTAAAAGCAGCTAATCCGAGACGACAAGGCTCGAAATAAAGCAGTTCTTTTGCACTCAGCAGTTTAAGTCTTACAAAACGGGCCATGCGGCAGGTAAATACATATAAACAGACTATGATGAGCGACGAGAGTAAAAAACCCTGAGGCATGCACTCTCTGGTAAGCTAAAACGAACAAGAAGCGAGATAACTATTAAAATCTCAAGCAATAGCAACGGGAAGGTTATGCGAGCGCACCTTTGGCCATCTCTGCCCCATTTCTAGCTACTTACGTTTACACGTGTAAAACGTTCATTGCTCTTTTGGCGTATTATGATTTCCTTATCATGGACGAGGGAGGTCCTGGGTTTTAGTATGCTAATATATGATAATTAGGTTGTTTAAAAGTAATGTGTAACGGATATTTAGCCATATGATTGTGGTTCTAGCACCTTTATATCTACAATGTATCGAGCTTTAAATTTTATGTATATGTGTTACTAAACATTTTGCGGGTAGTCGCTGTCATACTTTATCTTTGGAGTACACTGACACTCATGAAGCGGATATGTACATGTGTATAGCCGTACTGTATTATGCTAGGGTTTGTTATGTTTGCTCAGTAATAAATGGACGATTTTGGGACCAGCACCCAACCACCGCAATGTTCTGTTGTTGTTTACTGTTTCAAGTACCCGAGGACATTAAGGAATCAAGATTTTAGGGTGAGATCGGACGAAAAACAAAAGTATCGTTCATTTACGGTAAATGGTGAGGCAGCTAGTAATAATCTCTCAGTTGTGGAAAAATACTGGTTCCCGCGCGACACGCAATTCAATTGGAAAGCCATGCAACGAGTCAGTAACTTTGCCGTTCGATATATACACTCTGATACACTGTACCTTAATAAAAAGCAGTCGCAAAGAGATGCAATTTTCCAAATTGATGTATGCGCTGAATAACTTTATGCCGGTACTAGGGGTTTGTTACCTCGAGCAGGACAGTCAGTATCTGCGGAACATATATATCTTCGTAGATAATATTCCTTATTCTAAAATTACAGAGATACAATTTGCTGCACATAATGACGCTATTAGAAAGCAATTATGAAGAAGCCTTGGGCATTTTGGAACTGCGCTGCATGGTCCATTTTCGGTTCTTCTCAAGCACCTACAGGTTGGAAATGTTTCTCCATATAATTATTTTCTACCATGATTATACATTTATTATCATACTCCTTGTTCATTTTTCCCGAAAACCTCACATGCTACTCACTCAGATCCCACCGGCTATATGAGGTAGCTCGGACCCCCGGTAGTATGATGACCTAGCTTAGTATACAGCCTCCCCTTTCTTCTTTACGTCTCCGATAACTGTAGTCAGGATCAACAGTTATGTTTTTCAATAAATTGACTTTATCTCTGACTTTATCTATAAGTTATACTACGTCAATCGTTTCTCCTTGCGTGTGCGAGAACGGTTGAAACCTGCGCTGAAATTGGCGAATCAAACAATCTTTATCAAAGTGATATCGCCTTAAGCGAGCTCCTGATACAATTTTAAGCGACGGACCTGTGAGATAATACTGACCTGGGATTCTATCGAAGAAATTAACTACAAGTAGTCTTTCATTTTTCCTCAGGGATAGTAGAGCGAGCGAAACGCGAGCGCGCGTGAACATCACCCCACGCGAGAAAGGCGAGACGCAGCTGGGAGAGAGACTGCAGGAGCGACTACAGACAAAGCCCAAGCTTTTGACTTTATGCGTTGCTCTCATAACTCAAAATTCTGATTGGCTCTTCCATGGCAATCTGTCAACATCTGTCAAAAACGCGCCAGCCGCTTTCAACACTCGACATAATTTCAGTTACTATCAATGGCTGAAAAACTTCAGTCATGTCTGGAAAAAATTCCAAACATAACATCGCTGAAACCGGAACAGACTCAAGCGTTGGAGTCACTGTTGGCGGGGAGAGATGAACTTGCGATACTTCCAACCGGATTTGGGAAAAGTTTAATTTTTCAAGTGTTTAGCATGGCACAAACATCTGCGAACGCAAGCGTCCAAATACAAACCCGGCAACTGATGAGGTTCGAGAGGAGAACCGAAACCATGGTCTTGCCTGAATGAAATAGTGGCGTAAACGAAGCAGTCCCTAGACTGTCAAAATTGTCAACGGAGGTTTCAGTATAAACAGCGAGCTCCACACAGCTATAAAGCGTAGCGAATGGAAACTAAAATTACAACCTTGACTGAGATAAACTTCAACTCTCTACAAGTTGAATAACTCTCTCTGCTATAAAGTTTGGATCCTGAAAATTAAAATCCTGCAAAGACAAAACTAAATAGCTGGGCCCAGCGTGACATTAATAGCAGGAAAGACATTCACGGCCAACAGATCATTTCAGATCCTGTTATGTCCGGTATTTCAGAGAGAAAAGTTAGAGAAATTCAAACGTTTCCTACATAAAAATCTACATGCCAATATTAATGGCGAAAACAACACACCAACCGCCAGGCAAAAAAGGACGCTAAAATGCGGTCAAAATCTACAAGCGCAACACCATGGAAAAGGAAAACACAACCGCCAGACTTAAAACTCAGTCTACACTAAAATTCTAACGGCTAATTGTAGAATACCCGTTCAAAACATATAGAAGGAGCAAATGGCATTAAAAACATGAGGTAAGAGTCGTGCAGGCCTGCCACCCCAATTTTAAATTTGATTGCTCACATGAAAACCTACGTTCGCACAACAGATCAGCCAAGCGACTTTTCTCAACGCCCGCTCGTTTAGGGATCTGAAAGAGATTCTCTGTTGATACTCTTCGTTTAAAGTCTCCGTAATATGTATTAAAATTGTAACCACAAACACGACAAAATTCATTGCAACTTGGCTTACCGTTTAGAGGCCTTCCAACATATTTTTTCGGCGTTTCAGCCATCCATAAATTTCTCCGCGCGGAAGAGCCGCGAAGTAATTAGTATCTGGATTTTTTTTTACTTGTAATAAACATTCCCCGCCGTTTACCGATGACAAGAGCAATGACATTTCAATTAGAGAAGGAATACCATTGGATGCGCTTAATTGGTTTGAAAGGCGATACGAACTTCACACTCCAAAATCAGTCGACCGTAAAGGGTCAAAAGCTTGGGCTCTGTCCCTCCTTTTTCTCTCTCCCAGCCGCGTCTCGCCTTTCTCGCGTGAGGTGATTTTCACGCGCGCTCGCGTTTCGCTCGAAGAAGAAATTACCAATATCGGCAGCATCCATGATAATCGATGATTGTTTCAACATGGCGTCGTTTCCACGCGGAACAGCTTCGTTACACGTCGGTCTATATCGTTCCGAAGATTTGTCGGAAATCGAACAAATGGATAGTTACAAACTATATATTTCATGCAGGCTGTAACAACATATCGAGTTTTAAATATATATGACCAGATTGCCAACCTATATTTACCTCACTATAAACCATATATGCGCAATTTTCAATCCATTTATTGCACAGTACAGCACATATTCAATGACCAACCTATCAGTTTATCACATTTTATCACGCTTGGCTTTCCATAGATTTCTCTCCACGAAACTACCGGTAGACACGATGTTAAGCAGACAATGGCATATGGTACAGACCAGAAAGACAATGACCAGTTTATAAACAGATGTAGAAGTCCATTTAATAATTTAGTTATAATTGTCTTAAACCGCGGTCTAAGTTAGACTTCGTTTAAATAACCAGCCCTAAATGTCGCACAAAGCTAAGACCTCAAAACAATTCGTGCGAAAGACAGTTTCAGTGCCAAAATTACAGGTCTTCCAGGAATATTGGCGAAACGGTCAATTTTTCTTCTTGAGAAAATGGGCCAGTGTTTCCCCCCTTAACTTAGAGGTTTGACTAGCGAGAAAATCGACTGAGGTCGTTTACTTCCGGGTTACTTTTGATTTGAGTGTTCGCCGTTGGCGTTGCAACTATCTAATAACCGTTTGCTTCGGTTTCGTGGTTCATAGCTCTTAAATATTAAATTTATTCAGGCTTCGTTTTCTCGCGTTTTTGCTAAAAAAGTAAGCTCTGCTATGTGCTATTCGTTTTAATGAATAAAATTCGATATTATTTTTTTCACGAGTTTAGTTTCACTGTGCCGGCACTACTTTTGCCACAGGGAACCCAAACGCTGTATTAGCTATAACACAATCATTTAATAAAAATATTATTATTTACCTGTGTTCCTGTGTCTTTTTGAGTTGTTTTGGAAGCGATTTGAATCACATTGAAGACGGTTGGCATTACACGTGTCAAATATTATCTTGTCTGTTTGAAACGTGCAAGGTCAACCTCTTCCCTCTCAGTGATTCAAATCGCTTCCAAAACAACTCAAAAATACACAGGAACACAGGTAAATAATATGTTATAGCTACTAGTAGTAATCATAGATTATAGTGCGTCTCCTTATCCCGTTGCACCTCGTCTTGACCTAGTACCTCAGTTTCATGAATTAATAGCAAAGCGCACAAATGACGTCAGTACTCATGTTTGTCTGAGTTTATAATTTATTCTTGTTTATTCTTGCATTTCTGACAATAGAAATTCCTTATTAGGAATCCCCTGAGAGTCACTTTTGGTTTGTTTGTCTGAGTTTTAGTTCTATAAATAGTAATTGTGCGCTTCGCTATTCAGCCACTGTTTAAAAGGGCTAAGTTGCGAGATATGTCACGCAGGCAAAAACGTCGGGCCGACATCAAACAAATTCACGCTATCGCCGTGGGATCGGGCAAAATCCTGCCATGCTGTGTACTCCGAAGGGTCTCAGATTTTTCCGACATATAAGTAGTCTATTTGTCTTGATTTCTGAAATCATACCCCTCAGTACATGTACTAATACCGGAACCGGAAATGAGAAATTTCTGAGAAAGCCTGATAAAGTGCTCCCGTGATAAACTTCTTGGACACCGCATTAATGTAGCATGAAATCGACGATTAAGTCACGCAACATTCAACGTGTATTTCGCAGGATTTTTCGGATAAAATTACAACTACCAAGTGCAAGTAAGACACAAGACTGTTGAATATAATTCCTTTATTAGCTAGACAAATTTAGTCACAAAACTGCGAAATCTTTAGTCGCAAATGCGCCTGATGCAGGCGCAATTTCGAGCACTGTAAAGTTCATCTGCGTTCGCCTGGCGCGGCCGGTCAGTGAATTATTGCTACAAGACATACAGCAAATTGCACCGTACCGTAGAACATCGCGAAGAACGACGTCGGTATTTAGGTGAAAACTTCCCAAATCAGGCAGAGAACCACAGCAAAATCAAGATAGAACATTCAAAACATACCAGTAGTAGTAGGCATTGAAATATTGAGCCGTACGATTCCAAAATCTGGAAAATATCCGAAACTAAATCAAGACAAATAGATTATTCACAACCCCAGGATAATGCCAGGATGATGCCTGATTTCCACGAGCTGGGAATGCTGGATACTATTGTGACGTTTCAAGATGGCGCAGATTTTTTTTTTTTTTTTTATATTTTATTAATTTTTTTCCAATTTTACAGATTTAATTGAAGTAATTTACAAAAGTATAAATTACCTGTAACTGAAAAAAAAACAACAACAAATACATAAAAATACATAAATAAATAAAAAAGGTAAAGATAACAAAAAAAAAAAACTAAATAAGCGAAGAGAAAGAAAAAGGGATGGCTGCAAAAGCTATTTAAAACCGAAAATTTCAACTTAGTGTTTCTATAAGTTTTTCCCATTTCTCCAGGTGCAGATTTAATTTGTTCTTTTCTTTAGCAAGATATTCTTCTATTTTAAAGATCTTTTTAAGGTGTGCAAGGAAGATGATAAGGCTTGGAGCAATAGATTTCCATCTGCAGAAAAAGATAGTCTGCTTTGCTATTAACACAATATGATTTAAAAGCATAAAGTGGCTTTTGGCATCAAACAAACCAAACATAATATTAACTTGATCGGTTAGATCAGGAAGTGTATCAATACTACATTCACGTAACCAGCTAGAAATTTCTTTCCAAAAAGCTCTAGAATATTGGCAAAATACAAAGAGATGTTCAGGGGTTTCATCGTCCTTACCACAAAAGGTACATAAGGGTGATTCAACAAGTTTAAGCTTGCTTAATTTTGCATTAGTAAATAATATTCTATTCAAAATTTTATACTGAAAATCTCTCGTATACGTATCTAACGCAACTTGGAAGGGCAAACTGTAAATTTTATTCCACACTAGCTCAGAATCTGGAAGCATTTCATTAAATCTAGATTGTGCTTTAGGGATTTCACGCAAATCAGACACAAGTGCTTCATACAATTTTTTGGTATTTACTTCTGATACAGAGACTTTTACAGAATTTAGCACCAATGCGTACTCTAGAGGGTCGAAATTGGGTGTATGTGGGACCGTCTTAGATTTTAACTCTTTTCTCCATTTGAAAGGAATAGCAGGCGCAGATTTGGTACCGACACTTTTCTCGATTCGTTCCGCCTAGCCGACAAGATTAGGAAGCGTCTCCTTCGTCGACGCAAATACAGCATTTGGGTTCCCTGTGCTGAAACTATAAACAAGTGTCTCTGACTACACAGGATGGCCAGGATGGAAGTGGATTGCAACTTGAAAAAATTGAGCCAGTTTTTTCAAGTTCGTTCAATGTGTTTTGGAAAATTGATTATGGTTTGCTCTTTCTTCAATAATTCACTTGATATCTTCTTGTTGTTCTAAGGGCATTTCGTGCTTGAAATAACGTGCTCAGGTTTAATTCTAGCACAGTCTGAGCCAAAAACATAAAACGGCCACCTCTCGTAAGCGACTACCTTGGCTTTGCATTATGGGTAGTCGCTTACGGAAGGTTCGACTGTATTTATTTCAGTTGGAGCATCAAGGCCCATAAAACAAGGCGCGACTTGGAGGACGTGTCCACTGCCAACATATATTGCATATTGCATATTGCATTCAGCATATTGCCTGCGGGGGCCTTGGCCAAGCCTGAGCCTCAGGGCGATCAAATTTCTTACAAACATCGGCTTCAACACTTTTTCCTCGTGGCGTAGCCGACGAGTTATAAATTCGGCTGTGAGTGTTGTTGTTGTTGTTGTTGTTGTTGTTGTTGTTCTTCTTCTTCTTCTTCTTCTTCTTCTTCGTCTTCGTCTTCGTCTTCGTCTTCGTCTTCTTCTTCTTCTTCTTCTTCTTCTTCTTCTTCTTCTTCTTCTTCTTCTTCTTCTTCTTTTTTCGTGTCACATTAGTGCATGCAAAAGTATGCACGAGTTTCACTGGTCTCATTTGGTTGGACACGCGACTTCGTGATCTCACTCTTGATTTTAAGATGACGGAAAAGTCTCCCGCTCTAGGGATCTGCTCTGTGCCGGTCAGTAACTTGAGAAGCACAAGGAAGATAACAGCGTACAAGTTTTCAAGACAATGCAAGGCGTTTATGGGTGGATAGGACCGTTTGATATTGTGTTCGCCGCTTATTGCTGTGGGATATTTGTTCTGGCAAGTTAGTTGTTTAATAGATGTAACTTGCCATTTGCTCAGCGATCGAGGTTTCAATTGTTGGCAACTGAATTTAGTGAAAGTAGTGTAGTCGTACTTTTTAGACATAATTTATGTTTTTCCGTAAAAGCACTCAAAACACTCGGGAATCAATACTGTAATGGGTTGAAGACGCCATGAGTTCAAACTGTGTACAGCTTCTTGTTGATCTTTAAAAGCGGTTCATGGTGGGCTAATTAAAGGCCTTTTAATGAGTCTTAAAACTGCTGCCGTCTGAAGGACTCTTAAAATTGGCGCCTTCGAGTCTTTTTTATGAAGTCAGCTTTAAGAAATATTATAATATTATAAAAATATTAAATAAGTAGTCAGTAAAGAAGGGAGTCGATTATGTTATATAATTATATACCGTTGCCAGCTGTCAAGCCAGTTATGATGTGAAGACGTGCTAAGAACGAAAGCGTGGCGGACGAAACGGAAAGTCGTTGCAACTGTAAATTGGCGTAAGCTGTATTGTTCTCCAAGCAATTTAAGTCATTTGTATATTTTACCCTGTGCCTTTCTTTTCCGATGTTAATGTTGTCTTCCTTCGTATATTTATTGTGTCATGGCGAAGTTTAATAATTGCATTACGCGCAAAAATTGCGACCTTGACAGCGTATCATGCTCAGGGACCTGGGCCCTAGAAACAAAAGTCATGTTAAGACTCTTCTTAAGGAGGCTTCTAAGGAGTCTTTTTAAAACTACCGCATGGTCTTTTAAGATTACTCTTAATATTGGCACTTAAAAAGAAGCCTTTGGGAGAAGTCGATTAAAAACCCATTATAGTAACATATCGGGCATGTCCAGTTTCTCAAAGCTTCCGAAAACATTTCGGCCCCGAAAGCTGTTTGTTAAATTAAGTTTCTATCAAGTGGTGCTTTAGTTTTTAGCCCACAAACTAGCCCGACTTTATAGTCAAGTAAGGATCATATTTCTAGGCTTTCAAAATCAGGAAAAGAAACCTGAATATTTGTCGAACATTCGGCAAAAAATATATTAACTTTTCGGCCCGAAAAGTTTTCGAGATTTTTACGAAACACACGCCAGGTCGTTTAGCGTGCCACGAATTGTGGTTTTAGTGACGGAAGCAATTTTCTTCTTGCTTAAAAAGTAATTTCAGATAAAACTAAACGGGAAATAACACGTATGTTAGCATCACTCTGAAAGACCAAAAAACATATTTGTATCAACGTGAACGGCCCGGGGGGGGGGGGGGGGGGGGGGTGTATTCCCATATTTAAAGTGCGTATCACCCCCAGAAAGTTATTTTCAGAATCAACTCTATGTACATTGAATAGTTGAATGGTAAAATATTTCTTGTTTTGAACGTTGTAATAGTGAGTTATAGAGATTTGAATTTACAAAATGCTAATTAGATGACGTCAACCCGGGAATCATTTATTATACAACTACTTGTTTTCACCTCCAAGTAATATTTTTTCCGTATCGATTATTGACTATCCACAGTTTATTTTTAATATTTATCAAATTAATTATCCTCAAGCTGTAAACTGCGCATTGTAAATTGGCGTAGAAATAATAGCAAATTCCCCGGTTGACGTCATCTAATTTGCATTTTGTAAATTCAAATCTCTATAACTCACAAACACGACGTTCAAAACAAGAAATATTTTACCATTCAACTATTCAATGTACATAGAGTTGATTCTGAAAATAACTTTCTAAGGGTGATAGGCTAGGTTAGGTTATCGTTTTCCCTTTAAATAGGGTGTCAATAGGGTGCCAATAGGGTATCAATAGGGTGCCAATAGAGTGTCAATAGGGTGTCAATAGGGTGTCAATAGAGTAGGGTGTCAATTTTCGATTGCTTACCTATCCTAAATTGACAGAGTACTCCCCCCCCCCCCCCTCAACGGAGACCTGAAACTATAAAGAGGTGTCTTTGGCTACAAATGGTCAGGGGGGAAATGGCTCAAAAAATACTTCTTCCCTGATGGTGTCTTAGAGAAAACAGTTTTGAAACGGATGATGGTTTGTTTTCCCTTCGAACTGGATCACCTCATATCTTTCTATCGGTGTTGTAGGAGCATTTTTTTTTCTATAAACAAAGTTCTGGTTTAGTTGAATATTTAACAGTTTTATCTCAACGTAAACAATAGTTGCCCATAACAAAGTTATTGGCGAAATAATATTTTGTGATAAAGAAAACGTAGTATCAGTCAGCGACCGGATGTTGTAAACTATACGCAAACATGGCAGCCAAAGAGAAACTTCGCAAAATGATTGTAAAATGAAATTGTGGCACATTTTCATTTCAAGAATTTCACATTAAAAGGCTTGCTGTGAATAAATGTCGATTGATAAGGTTAACTTGATGGTGATCATATTTGATTTTGTACCATTCGGAAAATCCGTTCGTGAACTTCAAAACGCCGTATCTCCAAGGGAAAGTAGCCTGGGGATATGAAAATTAACATGCAATTTGTCATTGTTGATGTTTAGAATATGTTAGAAGATCAGCTTATAGTTTCAACACATATAAACATCCTGGCCACCGGTGTAAAAATCGGCCCAGATTTTACAATCATGACGAACCACATATATAAAAATAAAAGAATGGTTTTCCAGCCGGTTTGGTCTGAAAATGGCATAGAATTTGACCATCTTGGTCTGAAAATAGGTATGTTTTTCCCTTCTCTTCTGAAAAAAGGTGTCAATTTTTTTCCATTTTGGCTTGAACAATCGGGATATTTCCTTATGAATTTGAAAACAGTATAGGAAATAACGCATAGTTTAGAAAATATATATATATATATCCGCATATCCACCGTAAAATCCAGGTTATAAGTAAACCCTAGGCTTATGCAACGTTATAGGGATTTTGGGTTTGGTGAAACTGTTTTTAAAAACCTGCTGTCGTGGAGCTTTCGATGGTATGCTTATATAGAAAGGGTACTGAACCGGAATAATATTTCATTATCAACTAACTGGTGTGCCTATAAAAATAAAAGTGAAATCTGCAAAGGACCGCAAACGATAATGCTGCTAACGGTATACGTAGGATCTGCAAGAGACCTAATCAGTCAAAAAATGAACAAACATACAATAAACTGCAGGGCTGATCTGACTACGTAAAAAAATAGCCTTTGCGAGACACCTTCACGACAGAAACCGATCAAGTAGGATCGCAACCGTGGATAACCGTTTCGTAGTTATTGCAACTCATCAGCACGGTGTCGCGAACTAAATGTCGCACGCAAGAACGCCAGCGTAAATAGATTGACAATGACCCGTTCACCATATCAGGTTCCGTACTGTGTACTCACTTGTCACTCTTGTCACTCACTTGCCTATAACCTGGTGCGCTTACAAACGGGATTTTAAGTTTCTTACATATGCTGGTTTTAAGACCGGTTTAAAGGCGGTGAAACTGCCGCCTTAAGGACTCTTCAGATCTAGATGCACTCCAATGTGCTAAGAGCAAAGAGTGGCTGAGGCCATTTGCTATTATGTCATCTATTTTGAGTATCACTTTTAAAAGCCAAAAACATATTTGCGTTAATGCAAACCCGAAAATAGTAGTCCAGTTTTGTTTACAACTATTCTCTAATGCATGCACTGAAATTAAAGAGAAGTGTCTTAGGCTGGGCATGCAGATGGCCAGGATGGAAATGGGTCGGAAATGGATTGTAACCTGAAAAAAAGTGCGCTTATTTTTTTCAATGAAGTTTTTTTAGCTTGTTATAGTCTTTTCTCTCTTTGAAAATTCACTTGTTATCTCCCCGTCGGTGTTCTATGAGCTTTTCGTGTTTGACAAAGGTGTGAGGCAGTTTCGACCCAAAAACACTGGATGGTCTCGTTATGCGAGGGAAAGCCGCGGCAACGTGGAAAACTTCACTGTTAAATGGCCTGTGTCACGTCGCTCTCTTTAAGGAAAAAATATAATTCACAAGATACCCCAGCTACCTTTAATTTTTATTTCCATTGATAAATACGTCGATAAACGATAAATATGATAAATGCGTTGTTTAAAATTTACAATGTCGTCTGCTAAACTAAAAATTCGACAGTTTTCCTATTCACTATACTCACTACTCCAACAACGATTACTCGTTTCAAAAGAATCTGAGCGATACGTTTTCGTGCTATTGCTATGAAATTTGGATGAGTGCATTTCTTCATCAGCGGGTAAATAAAAAAGCTTCAATTTATACGGTTGTTTTTTAATATAAATTACAGAAATAGGAATTATACCTATACAGTCTTTCGACTAACTGTTTATTGGCAACCAACGAGGGCTTGAGGATTCCTTTTCAGCTACTCTTAGACTAAACATTTTGATTTTTACAATCTCTACAAGCTATCATCCTGATAAATGCTTTGTGATAAAACTTGCTCATCATTCCATAGCAGACAGGATGCAAGGCACTTGGTAAACAGGTCAGAGTAAACACGAGCCTCCTAAACATGTGACGATGAGGCCAGCAAATGAACGCCTCAACTTTAAATTCCATCAAAAGAAAGTTGACCTGGAAAGGGATATAACAAACTATAAATATTAACACCAAAGCGTAAATCATTTTTAGGAGATCGTTCTCGAGTTCATAAGCACTATTGTTGTTCTTTGCCGATGTCTGGGTGTTTGGTAAATTTTCCCTTTTGATCTTGGTTTGTTCTCTGAGAGTGAGGTACTTGGCATGACCTTGGCATGTCGGTTGGTGGCCTCCCTCTTCATCTTTGTTGGTGACAGTTGCAATGTACTCGAGCTCAATTCCCTCCTGGTTTTCACCACCTGTTTGGCTGATCAGGCTGCCTCTTTGTGCCGACTGTAGTTCATCTCCAAATGCAGAATTCTGGGTGGCAGATGACATTGCCCTGTTCTGCTCGTCCTGAAGCCTCTTTTTGACAAAGATATGTTCTCTGATCTTCTTGTCAACCAACGAGTAAGATATCGCCATAATGATAACTGGTAGGGCAAAGTTGATTATGAAAAGTACTACTGAATAAGCATCCTGATAGTGCTCGAAACCTGTAGGAAACACTTCTTGGCATTCGCTGTTGTCACCATATGAATTCACGATACTAAAATGTCCTGCAGGAACTGACAACCCAACGGACCCCACCCAGCAGATAAGTATTACTCGACATGTTTGTCTACGAGTTGGTTTGGTTATCATGGGCTTGACGAGCAAAACACAACGATAGACGGCGAGAATGGCCAAGGTTGTGGTAACCACTAGCAGACTAGTCACTTGCAAAGGATTCAGAATCTTGCACATGACATTTCCGAGCTCCCAAGACCATGGCGGCTCGTAGGCATGGAACATGAACACCAAACAAACCATGTTGATAATTTCAGCAAACGCCAAGTTGCACACTAAGTAATGTGCAATCGGTTTGGTTCCAGGATGTCTCCAAACTGCTCGACACACCACATAGTTTCCGACCAGAGCAAGCGCTGCTATCAAGCCGAATAAGACTGTGCGAGTAATTCTTAATACCTCTGGCTCAGGAGCGAAAGAAAATGTGCTTAGATTGCACGACATCCTCAGAAAAGTGGCGAAGTTTTATTACTGAAGCACTCTGAGTTCTTCACGTTACTACGGCCCTCGTTAAACTGTTCTTCTTGGTCTGGTGCGGAAGACTTTATAAAGACAAGTCGTCTCACGTCGTGTGGAAATCTGACGTAGAAAATAAATACAAAATCAGAATGATGAAGCGGTCATTTTGTGAATAATGCCGGATACATTGATATTGGCCTCTGTGAAAAGCTGAGTAAAGTGGCTAATTTGCATGCTAAAGTAGATATTTTAGACGCTTTATGGTTTTCACTTTCAGGTTAAAACAAAGATCTCAGCTTGCGAAAAACCGCTTTATGTCATTATGCTGCATCAAAAAAGTTACCTTGCTTTATTTGCTGGGTTGTTTAAAACTACTGCCGGATGCATTTGATCCTTGCTTCCAGCAAAGTCATTAATGTGGCGCTTTGAGTTCTATCAAATAATTTTTTAGGCAATTTTATGGTTTTGCTTTCACGAAATAAAGAACCTTCACGATTATTGCGACCAAATAAAATGACAGAAAATTTACAATGACATGCAATCACGGTCGTGTACCGTTCAGCTGGAAATTCTGTGTTCCTGTAGGAGTTTCTTCTGGCCAGTGATTCAATGCTTCTGTAATTCCATGCTGGAAAACACGAATGTTCATCTAATTTCACATCGAAACCCGAGATAATAATTTAAAGGCAATCAATAAACTGGTTTAAAAGTCATTTACATTTAAAATCAGCCCACGATATTGTCTTCTTCTCACCTTGAGAGCGCGACTCAAAAGCAGTTTCCATTGTTTGACACATAATGTCCCTGATTTGAAAGTCAAAACTACTGGGCAGGCGTGCTTCCTTCGAATATGTTGTTTTCATCGAAGATTTCGCATGTATAATAAGGTTTGAATAAGTCGGTTGGAGTCTGTCAGTGTAAATGCAAGGTATCACATTGATAGCTTAAAAGTTTGATATTTATCAATTCTTTAGATAACTCGATTGTGTACCAGTTACGTCGGATTCATTTAAGTTACAGATGTCAGTTGTAATATATGTAGCCATAGGCGGAACAGGTGGAAAGGTGTTTTTCACTGTTCTAATTTTTCCGTTGTTTATTCTTAAAAAAGAGCATTATCAAACAGAATTTCAGACAGTGTAATATTTGTTACCATTTATGACTGTTTGTTTTCCTCAATTTATTCAACCTGAACTGTGTGTGGTCTGTTTATAGCCGTTTAACAAACAAATCGGTTCACAAGTAATTATTTTCAGCAGCCATTTAATTAAGGAACTAAGACGCCCTTTAAACGAGTTCTATTTGTTTTAAAATTATGTTTCAAAATCATACACGTTTCACGAAAACATCTCATCACGAAAACCAACAAACTACCTAAAACTTGGGGAAAATGGACGAGTAAAACTTTCGTTCTGAAGCGATCACCATGGCAACGTAGCATTCTTTTCAAGTCGGTTTTTATCCAGGATTTCAGAGATAATACAGTATTGTTAAACTGAAAATACCTTTACTGACAAAATAAAGGAGTCTTCTATTTCTATTTGGTGTATTTTGCTAACGGTTTCAAACAAATCTAAAAACAAAAGTGCTATGGTGAAGTGTTTTGTCTAAAGCCTGGTTTTCATTAGCGACAGAACAACTGAAGCACAAGCTTAAGTAGAAGCAGAAGCATAAAAATACGTTGGTTTACCGTGTTTATTACCACTGTTTGTGTTTTATTTTTAATCAAAAAGCATCAGAATTTGCCTCAGGTAAAAACGAATTGACATAAGCATAACATTAATCCGAACGCTTGTGCTTTCGCTTATGCTTACGTCGTGCCCGTTTTCACATGACTAGATGCTGTTATGCTGTTATGCTTGTTATGCTGTTATGCTGTTATGCTTATGCTTATATCGCTAGTGAAAACCAGGTTTAAGAGCTTTTCACAGTGTAGTCACAGTGTAGAGACTGTAGGTTTTCGTCCACAGACTGAAAAAGATAGAAACCACATAGAATAAATGAATCCTACAATAGTTTAGCGGAGGGAGTGAGTGTCACAAGGATCGTGATCAATCAAACATCAAAACAGCAAATTTGAATCCATCAATTTCAGCTTCAACAATGAAGGACGTGATACAAATGACAACTTTTAAATGTAAAGGCAGAGAAAAGTTATTGGGAGCTAAAGCTATTTAAAGCTCCGATAATTTTTGGGTAACATACAAGAAGATGAGAGGAAAAGCCTCAGGGCAGCATACGGCAAACACGTACCTACCAGCTAAAACATTGGAGACTAACCCACACTTCACAAAATGTAGGCTTCAATTGGTCCCTGCGATGCATGTCACTACCAGAAAATACGAAAGTCGCTCAGCCAACACGACAATCGTTCATAATTAATATTTTTCGTGCGGGAACGAAAAGTGGAGGAAAGAACACAGACAGTGATGAAAAAGAAAATTACTTTCAGTAGCCCCCGCTCGATCCGCTTTCCAAAATCCGTTTAAGTTTTTAAATGTGGGGGAATTCGAGGATAAAAAAGGCTACGAATTCTGGTTTCTTGTTAACTTTAATTTCAAAATTAAAATGAAGAAGTTATAATTGTCGGTCTATGCAACGTGAATAACAAATGGGTGGGTCAGTTTTCAAACGACATTGCCGACAGACGGAAGTTTCAAGCGAACATGTCATCCTGTCGTGAGGAGCGGTGATTATTTTAAGAACAAAAGCTCAAAGAGAAAATCCGTGATCAATTTACCGAACTTGACCCTTTCACTACAAGAGTGACCATTGATGAAAAATGCTGTAACTGACACTGAACTTCACTGAATAAGTACCCTGATACCAGAGTACTACTGAAGGGTTCTCATTTGAATGATGAACACATGGTAGGATCTCATCCGCAGACTGAAAACTGACAATCCACCTTGTAGACAGCATAATAAACAGTAACACAGACGTTCTGCTTAGCAGCTTTCATTTGAATGGTCACACGTAGGCTTTCATCAACAGACTCAAAAGTCGGAAGTACCTTGTACAGCATAATAAACAGTACTACAGGAAAGTACTGCTGAACAGCTTTCATTTGATATGGACTCACCGTAAGATTTTATCAACAAACTCAAAAGTTAGAACCACCCTGTACAGCATAATAAACAGTGTCCACTATTTATCAAGAGGTTTACTGTTTAACGCAATTTCGCGTAATAAAAAGGGATAACAATGTGTTTACAAAATGGAATAAGTATTAACAACCAGCGGCGAAGAAAATTCTAGTATGACAAAAATGTAAGAACAAGAAAGAAACCCTCAACTTTTCGACGCTAAACCCAAAAGCAGACTCGTTATGTAATGTAGCTCTAGCTTTTAAGTCAGCTAACGAAATCCCACTGTGCTACCATTTAAATGAAAGCTATTGAGCAGTACTTCATTTTGTGGTACTATGTTAAGGTGGCTCCAAGAAGGTTTTTTTTGGGGGTCACACTTATCTTTTTGAATGCGCTTAGACATAATCTTTAGTTACTTTAGCTCAATGAATCTGAATTTGATACCAGATGTTAGGCTTGGATGAAAGTTTTGGACGATGCTCTTTTTATGCTAATCAGCGTTTCCATAGCAACGGTACACAAAAATGGCGGAAAGCAGTTTTTCCGATTTTGGGGCTACCCGCGGCAAGCGAATAAATGCGCTATAATTTACACAATGTAGCACACTAAATGGGAAAATTTCAAACAAATTAACCGTTTGGTCAAGCGTCGAGGGTCGAGGATGACATGTTGATGGTGTGGGTAACATTTCGTGAGTAAACATTATACAATTTTATAAACTGTTTTCTAAAACATTTTTTTGACGTTACCTTGACAACGAGTTTTGACGTCAATTGTATCTAATTCTGTTCATGGATAAATGCTTTACAGGTTTATACTAAGCGTTCTTTATCCGCATCATCAGGCTAGAGTTAACAGAATGCGAAAGACGGGTAGAATAAAATATTTTGAGCCACCTCTATACGTACAGAACTTTCATTTTTTTAGTCAAGGCGTTTTATCTTAAAGATCTGTGGTAAAATTATTTATCTCAATACAGCAAGATCAAAAAATGAAATTCTTACCCGGTGTTTCCAAAACACGACGTTCAGTAATTCTGGAAAAACAAATCAAAAATTCCAGATGAATTTAGACATATTTTATATTTCGGACGAAAGAGAGGAGACAAACCGATCTTGGCGAAGTTCGCAAGTCACAAGGTTAAATCGAAAGTATATAAAGCCCGTACAAAGCTAAAAGCTGTATCTGTTCAAAGTCTCTTCCCTGGCTCATCTGTGTCCTCGGTGGAAGAAACGCCGGCTCGCCCAAAAGGAATCTATATTAACGAGAATTTAACTCTATACCGCAAAAAGATGATGGGTATTGCAGTAGAAAAAAAGCACGATGGAAAGATTAACAATGTGTGGACACTTGATGGTAAAATCTTCATCAAAACCAATCCGTTGGGAAACCCTCGTCAAATGTTTTCAATAGAAGATGTAAAAGAACTCTAAAAACATAAGGGAAGAACGACTTCAAGAAACACCAGAACGATTTACCAGACTGACCAGTGTATGTATAATCGTATGTTATTTCATTTTTTGTGTGTCACTATAATGTCTAGTCGTAATTTTTTGTTATATTTTTCTACTATTCTGTTTTATACAAGTCGAACACAAAGCAAATATTTCATCTTTAAAACACTTAATATCCCAAATTACCATAGAACTTAAATTATTTTCTTTAAATGTTAGAGGTCTGAGAAACCTTCGTAAAAGGCGAAGTATTTTTTCCTATTTAAAAGACCAAAACTGTGCTATATATTTACTTCAAGAAACTTTCTCTCAGCCGCAAGATGAATTAATCTGGAAAACAGAATGGCGTGGACAAATATTTTTCTCTCATGGTTCCAACCATCAAAAAGGTGTTGCCATCTTCATTAATCCATTGTTTGAAATTACCATTGAAAACTCTTGGGAGGATGTAGACGGTAGAGTTGTGTTAATTAACGCCTATTTTAAGACATTCAAATTTTCATTATGCAACATTTACGCACCAAACAACGCTGCTCTTCAGAAAGTATTTATTGAAAACTTGGCCGAAATATTAATCTCAAAAGCTGATATCAGTAATTTAATTGTAGTGGGTGACTGGAATGTCACTCTCGAGGCTGTTGATAAGAAAGGTGGCATTCAGTGGAAACCCAGTGTTTATAGAGATCTGCTTGTACAGTTTATGGATGAACTAAACCTTGTTGATATTCTTAGAATCAAGAACCCTAGCTGGCAAAAAATGTTTCACTTACGAATCCAGCGCACTTAAAATGAAATCAAGAATTGATTTCTTTCTCATTCCGAAATCTCTAATCGCTAGTACTAAAACCGCTGATATTAAAACTGCAATTGCACCCGATCACAAAGCCATTAGACTTAACCTACAATTCGAAAGCAAGAAAAGGGGCCCCGGTCTATGGAAATTCAATAATTCTTTACTGAACGATGATACCTTTGTTGATCTCATTACAACAAACTATCCGTTAATATGCAGCAAATACGCATATTTGACTAATTTAAATTTAAAATGGGAGATGATTAAAATGGAGATCCGAAGTTTGATTATTCCATACGCCAAGAATAAAGCTAAAAAAGTAA
Source organism: Cladopsammia gracilis (assembly GCA_022457155.1). Taxonomy (NCBI): domain Eukaryota; kingdom Metazoa; phylum Cnidaria; class Anthozoa; order Scleractinia; family Dendrophylliidae; genus Cladopsammia; species Cladopsammia gracilis. The sequence goes on along the minus strand of JAJGOT010000029.1, from coordinate 756,941 downwards.
GAAATTTGGAAAAGCAGTTAGAATCACGTATTGAGTCACTAGAAAATAAGATAAACACTCATCCGGACAATGATACCGACGCTGAACAACAAGAATATGAGCGTCTCAAAAATGAATTACGTCACATCTACGAGGAGAGGGCAGACGGTGCTATCCTCCGTTCAAAAATTAGGTGGATTGAACATGGACAGAAACCAACCAAATATTTTTTAATATGGAGCGTAGAAACTACAATAAGAAAATAATAACTGAACTTACCGTAGCAGGGGGAACAACAATATCCAATGAAGATGATATCCTCGAGGAAATAAGAAGTTTTTATGAAAATCTTTATAAAACGGATTTGGGAGATGATTCAACTTCGCTCTTCCAAGATTTTACCGACACTTTAAAAACTAAACTACCTAAATTATCAGAGGACCAAAGGGATGTAATCAAAGGAAAATTAACTTTGGAAGAGTGTCGGAAGGCCTTGATGAGTCTCCGGTGCGGAAAGTCACCCGGTGAAGACGGTTTTACTGTAGAATTCTACAAATTCTTCTTTGAATTATTGGGCCGAGAATTTCTTGACAGTATTAACGCCTCATATGACCAAAATGAATTAAGTATTTCTCAACGCAGAGGGGTAATTACACTTATCCCCAAAGAGGATGCAAATTTAAAAGACTTATCAAATTGGCGACCATCACGCTTCTTAACGTTGATTATAAAATCGCCTCCAAGGCCATTGCCACTAGAATAGAAAAGGTCCTCCCACTACTTATTAATTCCAACCAGACAGGCCTTGTCAAAGGGCGTTACATAGGAGAAAATATCCGTCTAATAAATGACATTTTAGAACAGACCAAAGCTCAAGACATCCCTGGAATTTTACTTTTGTTAGATTTTAGGAAAGCCTTTGACACAGTGGAATGGGGATTTATCCAAAACACACTAGATTTATTTAATTTTGGAAGTAATATTAAACAATGGGTGAAGACATTCTACAATAACACTGAGAGCTCTGTTCTTCACAACGGATTCACAACAAATTATTTTAAATTATCAAGAGGTGTTAGACAAGGTTGTCCCCTTTCTCCCTACTTGTTTATATTGGGAGCAGAGATCCTTGCAGCAAGGTTAAGACTGGAGAGGAACATTGAAGGTATTACAATTTTCAAAACAGAGCACAAGATTAGCCAGTTTGCCGATGATACATCTTTATTTCTAAAGAATATTGACTCAATTACCAACGCAATTGAAATACTTCGGCTATTTGGAAACATATCTGGACTCAAACTCAATTTAGGAAAAACCAAAGCAATTTGGCTTGGATCATGGAGGCATAAGGAAAACAAACCTTTAGGATTAAATTGGACGAAGGAGCCTGTGCGAGCCCTTGGAATTTTTATTTCGTACAATGAGCAAGAAAACGATAAGAAAAATGTGGCTAAAAAAATCGATAATCTGAACATCAAACTAGACATATGGAGAGGGCGCAAACTCTCCCTCTTTGGTAAGTGCCTCATTGTTAAAACTCTGGGAATTTCACAAATTGTTTATTCAGCATCCATGCTTGATATCAGCCCGAATGACACCTCCAGAATTAAGAAGTCTATTTTTAGTTTTATCTGGAACAAGAAACCAGATAAGATCAAACGAAACATTATGTGTCAGGACTATACAAATGGGGGGCTGCGGGCCCCCGATCCAGATGTTCTATTTAAATCTTTACGGTTATCCTGGATCTCAAGACTACTGATACCTGACGAAATCACAACAGAACCTTGGAAAGCAATTCCATCTCATTTTTTCAAGAAGTATGGTGGTCTAAATTTTCTTCTTCGATGTAATTATGACCACAAATTTTTAGAGAAATCTGGAATTCCAGCCTTTTATAGGCAAATATTAGTAAATTTTCTGGAACTCAGAAATTTATATCAACATGACAATGGTCAAGACTTGATTCTCTTTAATAATAAAGATATCCTGATTGATGGGAAAAGTTTATTTTTACAAAAATGGAAAGAAAAAGGCGTCACCTCAATTCAAGACATTTTGGACAATGATGGAAAGTTTCTAACATTTCAATCATTCCAGGACAAATTTAAGATCAAATCTAATTTCCTAAACTACCTACAGGTTATTTCGGCAATTCCCAAACACTTATTATATAAGGCAAAATCCTTAGACAGGCGAGAAAGCCCTATAGCTGATGCAACAACCTTTTCCCTGACGCCGTCACAAATTATTAATCTTTACAAAATGAAATGTACGGACTATTACTGGTTTTACATCAATGGTACTTGCTACACTGCCACAGGACCCCGAAAATGGGAAAAAGATCTTAAATTAGGGAACATTGATTGGAAAACCAAATTCAAAAATATTGGAAAAATTTGTTGTGAAAACAGATTACGAGAATTTAATTTCAAGTTATTCCATAGGCTAACTGTTACTCAGAAAGAGCTGCGCATCTATGGTGTAAACAAGGAAAACAGCTGCCCATACTGTAAAGAGCCAGACTCTATTCTCCATACCTTCGTTGAATGCCACTACACGCAAACGTTCTATGTTAAAGTTGTTGATTGGTTTAATGCAAAATTCAACTCTTCTTTTTCTCCAACATCCCAGGAAAAGTTATTAGGAACAGACCTTATCACTTCAAGAAATAATGAGCTTAAACTTAATTATTGTTTACTATTTGCAAAATACTACCTATATTATCAGAAATTGTACCATAAAGACTGTAATATTACTGAATTTGTGGTAAAGTTGGAACAGAAACTTCTTATTGAGAGTAGTCTTAAAAGAAACGTTCTTGTGTGAAATGTTTAACTTCTGCCTTATAATATATAATATGTCTTGTAAGTAATTATTGTATATTTTTATCTAATGGTTTTGTGTTTCGACCGCTCTATTGTTTTATTTTTTTATTATTATTTTTTATTACTTTATTCGTTGTTAGTAGTATTTCCTCTTTTTTATTTTGTGTTAAAAAACGTAATGTAGTATGACTTATGTAAGGATAAAAAAATAAATAAATAAATAAAAAAAAAATATTTAAATGATTTCTAGGTTTGATATTTGAATTTTTTTATTTCTTTTCTTTTCGTAGCGAGATAAATCCGATTTCACTTAGTTTCAAAATAAATGCACATTTGCACAGGTTCGTCCTAAAAGGGCGCTTTTCAGAGATAAGTTACAAAATGTATCTAGCTGGATTTTTGAAAACGATGTCGCCCTAAGTAAACGCTTCTGTGAGTGTGCTTTGCCTTGTTTTTTTTCTCTCGCTCTCGTTCCCTTTCCCTCTTCTCCCTCTTCCCTGTGATTTTCGGGCTGATCGGGGTAAAAAAAAACCCTTGTTTGGTCTAGTTGTAGTGAAATTGCTGTAATTTTCGTTGACCACGTTATCAAAAATTCAGCTATGTATACACGTTAAATAACATGTCAAATGATCAACAATTCAATCCACCAAGCAAATTAGATGTATCATGTCGGGTTATGCCAGAATTGTTTTTAATTTAATGTTCAGAATATACAAGAGTCTATGAAATCCAGAAGTTAGTCCACTCAAATGAAAGCTATTTAACCGGCACTTATGGCACTTGAGGTATTTTCCTGAAGTGATTTTCAATGGATTTTCAGCATTTTTAAAAATGAATTTAAATTTGAAATATTTTATACTAAGATGTGGGGGATGAAAATGTCAATGACTTAAAGCCGGTCTAATCGATAAAATAAGTTTGTTTTAAATAATTCGACGACTGTATGGCCAACTAACCAAAATCTTTCTCGTTCTCTGATTATATTTATTTATTAATTGAAAAAGTATTTCTCTGCAGCATGCATGTTTGTTCAGTTTTGGTCGAAGATCACAGTTTACTTGAGCAGGTGAAAAAGAACAACAAATCTTCTTCTGTTAGTGATCATCGAAGATAATGAGAGAATTTTACATAGACGCACAACGCAACTTGGCATTTTAAAGTTTGATAAAGGGCCGGCAGAAAGATTAAAACGTTTTCATGTAATATCGATCAAATAGCATAATAAATACATGCATCTGTCAATTGATCGTCAAGGAAAATGCCGACTAGAATCAGGGGCGACCAACGACAAATGGTTAGGGAAAGTAGAAAACGCTTTGAATGGCGTTGTTTCCTTAAGAGACGCGAGAATTCAGGATATGCTTACTCTCGTTTACAAGCGCTTGGTCAATATGGCACCTTTCTATTTAAGGTGGCTCCGTTGTTATTTCGGGCGCACTCGTCTATGACAAACTTTGTCGCATAACTTTCCGGGCTCTGAAGCGATACTTCTAAAAATTTGCGAAAACTTACAGCTGTTATTTAGCAATAATATCATGAATTCGATTTTACTGGGAAAAAATATATTTAGCGATAATCGGGCTTAAATGAACTCCACTTTTTGAACAAAATCGCACACTGTGAAAAATTTTGCT